>BPLQ01001534.1:0-600000 GCA_021605075.1 Caerostris darwini | reverse complement strand
TTACTCTTAAATTAGTACATTGACAGCATATTTAAATCTTTTAAGTTTATTAAATTTTCTCCTTTATATGTGGGTGGCCTGATGGCCAATTGGCTAGCGCTCTGGCCTTTGGTACGACAGGCTTCAGGTTTAAATCTTGGCGATGGCATGGATGTGTGTTAGTGGTTCGGAATCCACGTTAAACTGTAGGTTCTGGTCTAATTAGCCTAAAGTGTGCAAAAAAAGGACAGTAGATCGAGAAACCAAACCCAAATTCTTAAATGTGGTGAATTTACAAACTTGTGTAATCACCTTGTAGTGCAAGTATTCCCAACAGAATTGCGTTACTGTGATTTTTCCCACAGGAATAATTTAACTACCTCCTATTTTCCTCTTATCAAACACTTTGAGTTATTCGCAAGTATGACAATTCTCTATTGCCTAGGGTGACAGCAGTCAAAACTAATACATTCCTCTCTTTCTCTTCAAGACACACGAGACACAAGATTGGTGACTAAAAGATTGTGATTTGATATCATCTTTCAGCTCAGATTTTGTTAGTGATTAATTACGTTTTCCAGACAGCGGAAAGGGATTAGATGGTAAATGGATTCCGTGCCTGTAGTTGCGATGGAAATCAAAGCAAAGAGACCCGATTTCCTTTGGGTGTCTTTCCCGTCAATTGGTGAAAGCCACGAGATTAAACTTATTCAAAGTTAGGCTAAGAATGCAAATTTTATTTACAAATTTATTTTTACTTTGCACCTTTGAGAATAGGTTTTAAATAGAGAATAGTAGGGCATATATGTGTTTTTAATGGATCCAGTTAGTAGAAAATTCAAGTTTTAGATCCAGTTTGTAGTGAACTTTTGCGTTTGCTATTTTAACTGCCGTGTTTTTAGATAATTTATTATGAAATTTATTCTAAGATAAGGGCTTTAAAAATTAATTAAATGCAATATTAAGGTAACTTGCCACCCAAAGATCGGTCAAAATATCGATTTTGAGATTTTTATCAGAAATTGTACTTTGGAATCTTAAAAATGTTTCTGATGAATATTTTGTCTCTATTATAATTCTTAAGTGCATATTTTTGGCGTTACATCAAGGCTACTGTAGAAAACGAAATCGAAACCGAAACTAACAGCTTTCTCACTCATGACACTGGATATCTTCAAACAAACTGCTTGTAAAGGCACATAAACAATATTATGAAACATTCAATAGAAGAAGAGTACCATGAATAACTTTAACTGTGACTTTTATGCTGCTGCTTTTGTTTCAACTTACTTAGAATTATTGTGTTGAAAAAATCTATAATTGTAGGTTTTGATAATAATTAGTGTTTATTCATTTAATTAAAAATTACATTTAAATTAAGCAAAATGCCTCGTATTAAAAGAAAATCAGTGCTTGCTTTAAAAATGATTGACAAGAGTTGGAATAATGAAAGTAATGTATCTAATGAGTATATATATCCGAAATCAACGAAATGACAATCACATTCCCACATTGGAAAATAAAGCTGAAAAAAAGGGCTCAAAGTTCATATCTACTTGTGAATTTTTAAAATTTAAGTAAACTCTTGATACATATCAGAATTCAGTTGTGTGATAAAAAGACTTCATAGCTTGAGTTGTTTACCAAATTTAGATTTGGAGGATATAAACGTCGTTTGTAATGCTACCAGTAAATTTAAAGCAACAGCATCCACTTCTGAAAAAAATATGCACTCAGATTATTATGCCAACTTAAGAATGACTCAAGCTTCCCAGCACATTGGAAAAGGATATAGTGCTATTGAAATTTTGCTCATGATTATGAACGTGAGTGTATTTTATACATCGACATTTCAATCATGCACTAATGCAATGAGAAAAGGATACAAAATCAGCACGGCAAGTTCAAAAATTAAAAAGGTCTGTAATTTACTTCATGCAACTCCAAAATGAGTAGTGTATATTGCTGTTTCTTTTGACGGTACATGACTTACTGGCTCCCGAACAGGTGTTGGCTGTGTGATTGACATTTTAATGGGATATGTTGTTGATTATGAAATCATTTCAAATATATGCAGATTGCAAGAAGAGGGTTAGGTGAAAAAACACCAGATTTTCAATTTAGGTCAAGAGGTCAAGACTCACGGCATTGTTACCAACGAGCTAACATAACATAATAGCTCGAAATGAAAATCGAGGGAAAAAATTGAATTGAAATGGAATTCTCATTATAAACTTGTAAAATTCCTGTTGATGAAAAAATCTTTCTTATGGCCTTCCAGAATATCAAAGACAATGACAAGTTTGCATTTTCAAACCGTGTTCGGCGTTCAGTATCTAAATCTGTCTGCGAATAAAATTTTGTTGTTTTAAAAACATGGCAAAAACAACAGAGGGTTTTAGGAGTAAGTTTTGGGCGTAACATTTACCAGCTTGGAAAAATATTGTGTAAAAAAAAAGTGATTTTTCAAAATTTTTCAAAATATCAGAATTCTAGAAAATTAATAAAATTAAGTATTAAGATACAAGAACACGTGAACAAAAGAAAGAAAGGAATAACATATCAATGTGGAAATATTTGAAATTTAAATTGTGAAATTTGATTTCACCTTATGAAGTATTTGCTATTAAAAATGATGAAAATTTTGATTTTTTTAATAATTTTTATTAAATTTATTTAAAAGGAAATTAATTACTTGTAAGTAACTAAACAAATAATAGGTTATTAAATGTTTGTGTGCGAATTATGATGGCATATTCAATTTATATATGAATAATGTGTATTATAAAAAATGTTACATGAAAAATAATTTTTTCGTTTTGACTCCAATTTTTAATTTTGATCATATGATAAGAAAATTTTAACATTTTCATTAAAAAATGGTTTAATTTAGTAGGAATATGTTAAATTAAAAGATAAAAAACTGTGAAAGCATTTTAAGACATTAACTTTTTAACCTATACAAAACTTTAAATTGATTTTTCTCAGTTTCAAATTTTTACGTATAATAACTATTATACCCTATTTAAAATTCTAACCCTGCTTAAAATTCTAACTCTTTTTAACAAAGGTTCCAAATTATTTGAAATTTTCCTCACGTATTTATAACCATCTACTGCTTAAATTAAAGGAATTTGAATTGTGTATGTTTTATGAGTATAATAAAAAAATGGAACTAATATATCAAAAACAGAAAAAGGAATAGCATCATGAAATTATTAAAAAAATTTTAAATTTTTGAGATTTATAAAAATTATTATTATTATTATTATTATTATTTTTTTTTTTTTTTTTTTTTTTTTTTTTTTGCACTTTTCTTGGGAAAAACTCTTTAATTACATTTAAAGACAAAAATCAAAATAGTCAAAATTTATATTTATAAATTTATCAGTAAGTAATGAATTTTTGAGTGCCAAATCCCGTTAAAATACCACAAAACTCTTCATATGTTTTTAATTACATAATATTTATTTAGGTTTATTAATATCAAAAAATAATTTTAATGAAAAAAATGAATATTACTGAGTGCAAAAGTATTAACTTTTATTTTCATACTATGTAAAAGTATGTTATCAAATTGCGTCAAGTTTTCAAGTTCTTTAATAAAATTAAAAATATATCATTAGATAGACTTATTATAAAATAATTTTAAATTTAAAACCTCTAAAAATATAAAGTATATTTCAATTTTTTTATATTCAACCTTTTATAAACATCTCTTTACTGAATGAAAATTTTGCGAAATAAATCTAATAATTTTAAGAGAGTTTAGTATTTCTTTAAATATTTTAAAAGATTTTATTTGGAGATAAAGATAATTTACTCGTAAGTACTTTTTATATCTAAGCTATTTTGTAATTATTTATTTCATGGCTGATAAAAATATAACTTATTATAGTTAAAGATAAGTAATTTGAGTATTAAAAACAAAATATATATTTCATACTAACAATACTTAAATACATTCTAAAAAAGAAGGTAAGCAGCTTAAATTGCATTAAAAAAAGAAAAGCAGCTTAAACTATATCCTTTTTTAAATATTATTATTGATATGTTTATTTTTTCATAACATTTTATTTATTTTTATTTTCAACATTTATTTTGCCAAATTAAAATTTGCTGCCTAATCCCCTAGTTAAAATAATCTCAACAATAATCTAATAAATGGTATTGAATAAAAGTTAAAAAGGTGAGTAGTATATATTAAAATTCGTCAAAAGGTTAAAGGATAAGACATAAAAACACAGGAACATGTTTCATATGTACATACTTAAGTAGACCAGATTTTCAACAGCTGGTATGATAATGTATAGGTATAAAAAAAACTTGGAATTTTTATTCAAACACTAATATCTACGTAATAATATGCACACATCATTACTGAAACAACTAAAACCTTTAAGTTAAAGAAGGTTAAAAACTCTCTGGCTTTATAGTTGGCAAAATTTCTCGATATTTTGCCGCGTCTTGCGTATTTAAGTGCTAAGGTTATTCAAGTTAGGGAAAACAAATATTCGTTCTGGAATCTCAGCCCATGATACAAATCAGGAAGGAAAACAATGTGTATGCAAAGTTGCAGGGATTGGAATTTTTATCCAAGCCTCACATTGCATATATTAAATAAAAGAAAGCATTGAACATTTTTTTGTTTTCCCTGAAACGGTTCTGAAAGGCATTTTTAACGTCTCAATAAGGAAACACGGGGAAAAAGTTTTTCTTGAATTCGTAACATTCAAGACTCACAGTTTCTTAAGAAAAGACTGCTGCAGAAAAGGAATAAAGGTTCGTTTGCGTCTCTGAATAAGAATTGGTCTAGTGAGTACCAGATGGTACTTAGACCTGTCTTTCAAAAGCCAGAGAGAAAAATTTGTTGATGGTAAAAGGAAAATTTCCTATAAGGGAGAAACTGATTCCATCTTCAGTTGAAAACTCGGATTTTGGATCGTCCTATCCCTATTCAGGCCAAAGCCGAGTCTGTCACAAATAGATTCAAGGAAAAGCACTATTAATCTTTCTCAATAGTCCAACGATTCTACTGATTTCCATCTGGATGAAAGGATCTGGCACAGTTCCCAAAATGAAGCTACATTTTCAAAAGGACACCACGGCGAAAAAATGCCTGAAGACGTTGAACAATCGCTGGTGTCGGAGTCAGGGTATTAGGTTTAAAAAAAGACTAATTCTTAATAGCAAAGAAGGCGGATAATAAACACAATGTGCCCGGCATGCATAGTGATTCATGATATTATCACATACGGATTTTCAAACGGCTGGTAGGGAGCAGTAAGGATGGCGAGTTTTTTGTGTGAAAATTTCTCCTGTAATTTGATACAGCTCCCGTTATGATAACTAGTTTCTCAAAGAATATTTAGCGGGCGCTTGGCTATGACAAGAATTTATTTTCTTGTACTACATATCTTTTTGGCGAATTGGTGACAAAGCGTATCAAGAATGGGCATAAATTTAAAAAAAAAGTTTTTATGAATGACATGCAGAAGAAAGATGTGAATTGTTAAAAATTTTATAAAAAAATACTTTTTGTCTGATGATTTCATTTAATTGAGAAAGATATAGAATATAAAGAAGCACTATTTCTCAGTTTTAACGACATTAAGTTCTTTTTAGAGATTAATTAGTCATTGTATAAAGGATGCAAAAATGAAGAAGTAAAATGAAAATGTATAAAAAATTTTCAAAAGTGAAACCTTGGGTTAATTCTTCAGGTAACTTTGTAATTTTCGAGAATAACAATTTTTAAGTAAATTTATATTAAAATTTCAAGGTAAGTAGTTAGATAAACATGTCCTATTTTAAATTTCATTTATAGGACGTTATTGAAAAGAATATTTCAAGACATAGTTTTAATTTAATTAATATCTTTATTTCAACTCTATAGAATGAGAAAAAAAAATATTAAAAAATTCAATAGTTATTTTTGTAAAATATTTAAAAGTACTTAATGATAAAATGGAAAGAAGCATTCTATTATGTTTCAATAAAAACGATGTTGATTGATGTTACAAAAAATATTCTTTCATGCATTCATTCAGAAAAATACGCGCAAATTTAATATTCGAAAAAATCAAAGGCGGACTAAAGATGTTATTTCGGATATTTCAGATAAAATATCATTAAAATACAGAAATAGATATTTAAATACAAAAAAAAGATGAGTACTTAAAAAGATTAAAAATAAACTTAATAAATTATTATTTATTATTATATGAATGCATTTAAACAAGAAAAAGTTATTAAATATTGGATTGGCAAGAAAGCAATTTCGGTTTTCACCATTTAAGTATATGGTAAAATCTGAACGTACTTTCTTATCAACTCAATATGATGTTAAAAGAGTAATTTTTACAGAAAACTGAATTATTAATTCCATCTTAATTGTTACCGTATTGTAGAACGCCAATTTGATACAGGTTTCACTAGTAGCTTTTTTAAATTGTAGAGTTCAATACGTAATTAAAATTGATTGAAAGATTTTTTGAATAGTAAGAAGCTTTAGATAAATAAGTATGTTCATGTATTTTAAATGTCTTAATATTGTAAAACAATGGAATATAAATATATTATTTTGATTATGATAATTAGTTTGGTTTAAATAACAACTTCTTTTCTTTTAAGAATAAATTTTTTAATAATTTTTTGTTAAACTTGGATATTCATCATTAACTTAAATATGCGAAGTTATATCATTATTATATCAAACTAAAATACACAAATAAATAGAATTAAATTAACAGACAAAGTCACCAATAGATTAACAATTACATTATTGTCTATTGGTAACTTGGGTTGCTATTGGAAAATGCAGCATTAATGTTACAGAAAAAATATTCGTAATATTATTCAAATTAATACCGTTAATGATTAAAAATAATATAATCTACGAAAATATTGCTATTATAACATATTTTAAATATATCTATATTGTGACTAAAGCTAGGACACAAATTCTTCAAATTATGACAATCTATTAAAGTTTGGGTGTAAATTTACTTTTAGTACCTGTCTATAGACAATCTATCTTTCAATTGTGGACATCAAAACTTATTCTGCTACATTTTAAACCATTAAATAAATTTAATGTTCATAAAATTTTAAAAGGTTCATTTTTATAGCCAAAACTATCAGTATATTCTAATAAACATTACTAATGGACGTTAAATGGAAAATAAATCCTAAATTTCCTTGAAAATATGCGAATTATTTATTAAAATGCTTAAAGGCATAGTTCATTAGCGGATATAAAACAAAATAATAATAAATAATTAAAATTTTCTTGTATCATATTCTAAATATTATAATTTTATGAATAAGGCTGTTAAATATTCTAGTTCTGTTAAATATTCTGTCAACTATGGCTTTTTAAATGATTCAAGTGATGTGTATGTCTCATTTTCTTACGCATTCTGTATTATAAAATTTGCATAAAATGTTTAATACTATATAACATATTTTAAATTGAAAAATGAGTATATTTAATGTAGATTATAACGAATAATTTGCATCGACAATCTGATCGCTTGGAAGGAATTTTTTGGGTTGGCGAGGCATTTACCCTTAAAACTATTTTTCGAAGTCATTATTTCTCTCTCTGCCTACAGTCTCAGACAGAAACTTCGATAACAGCATTAAACTATCTCAAAAATGATATCCATTTACAAGCATGTTAATGGATTGGAGTGAAGATGAGTTATTCAAGAAATTTCTAAATATTTATCGTTAAAATGCATATTAATTTGTATTTGATTACAAAAAATTTTCCTTAAAAGTGAAGATAGATGCTTTATAAATGTAATAAAAAACTGAAATATCAAAAATTAAAAACAGAGTGGCATTTTGAAAAATTAAAAATTTTATAGAAATTAAACTTACTGAAACTATTTAATTACATTTGGCGACATCCTTCACTAGTAATCCATTTGATGATCCACAGTAATCCATTTGAAGACTTCAATTGAAAATTATCTTCAGAAGTATTTACTTTAAGAAATAGATGTTTCGGTCAAGGGGGGGAACCAGATAAGCGAAATTAGATAAAAAAATTCGATTTTTACTTTTTCATCATTAAATAGTTTGAACTTTTAGCTTTCCAATGATGTATCAAGCTTGTTTATTAAAAAAACAGAAGTGTTTGAATTTTTCATTCTTTCTTAAAGCCCTTTACAATTATAGTAAAAATTGACAATAGTAATTTTCAATAAATAATCAATAATAATTTTTCATTTTTACTCCAAAACAAATAGTCAGTTAAAGTATACAAAATATGCTATTCTAACTACGTCAACATGTTATTATAACTATTCTACATGTTATTCTAACTGTTTTAAATCTTAAAAAATTTAAAAGCATATAATGAATAATAAGATTATATGAAGGATCAGAATATTCTTTAAAGATTGCACAATATTGATCTTAATTATTGCGTAAAATTACTAATATACACAAATAAACCGTTAACGGACGAAGTCATCAATAGATTCTGTCGAACAACAAGATGGCCTGTTGGAAAGGGAAAAAAAGCCTATATTTTTGGTGAAAAAAGAAAAGTTTTTCTCAATATTGTTAGAAAAACCATCAAAATGATCCTAAGCATGTGGACAAGCATCGAATTCATCCCTCCCCAGAAATAACAAGTTCTGACTTTATAGAAGTAGGCGAGCTAAAAGCCGTTACCAACACGTTCGTCTTCCTCCCTGGAGATCGTAAAAAATTTTTACGTTCTAATAAAAGTGAAGTGTTTGTTTGACGGTCGAGTGGTGGAAAGTAAACCCATAAACGCTTTTGCGAGCAAAAACTGCGATTCCAAGAATTGGTATGTAAATAATTTTGTTTATTTTCACAAAGTGAATTTCTGGTATGAACTTCGAGTTGTAATTTTTTTCTCTAGATAGAAAATAAAGTACCCGTCATTTTTTACTGCGTGTATATTTATAAATTTAGAAAAATCATATCGTCAAAATGTAGCTAAATTGATTTAGCTCTTTGCGAGCTGAAAACGAAATTGAAGTCTTAAAGTTATAAAAAAAATAGCTCTTCTAAGTTACGGGCAAAATACATAATGTTTGAAAAGGTGAATAAAGATATCGGAATATTTTTCTTATGGGGAAAATGATATTTTTTTATAGGAAGCGTAATATTCCTTGGAGTTAAATTTTTATATTTATTAATAATCATTTATTGAGCGCAATGGCACACACGGTGAGCAGAGCTTGTGTAAAAAGGGCTACTATTCAAGAAGTGCTGAACTGTTTTAAAAAACAAATAGATTTGGTGTAGATTTATGGCAACTGCCATAAATCTATTCGACCATTTACCTTTGAAAATCTTTTGTAGGGATTACTTCTACCCTTTCTCACAGAACTTCAATAACAACATTACAACTCTCCAAAATTATTGATATTGGAGAGCAACTTCAATAATAACATTAAGCTATTTAAATGATATTGTTTTATAGTGGTCAACAATTTCATGTATAGACCGGCACGAATGAGAGTTAGTCAAGAACTTTCTGAACAGCTATCTTGAAAATATAAATACAAATATAAATTTGCATCAACTTAGTTGATTTCATTCTTGGACAAAAATAAAAGGACAATTTAAAATCCTGCAGTTTATTATTAAAGCAATTAAAAATGTAAATAATGGTTTAAAGCAGTCACTTTTCACAGAAATACGTTAGTTGACTAATATTGTAGAAGATATATATGATTGTGTTTATATTAAATGTTGTTACGTTTTTGCGTATTTATGTTTATAATATAATGTTAATTGAATTTACTCTCTCAAAACAGATATTTATTGTGAAATAACAATATTATAAAAATTATATTTATCAGATAAATAACATATTTTTTATTATTAACATTAATTTAAGTTTATGACAACTGCTAATTCTGTATTCATCATTTTTCTAAAAGTCTGGCATTAACATTAGAACCGTTTTTTATTTAATTTTATACATCAGTTTAGTTATATCTAATTTAACAAAAAGTAATTGAATTGTAATAAAAATGTCCATTTTATCAAAAAAATAAAACCAAATTCTTATATAATAAAAGTTCATTTATTTGATTATGAGCATACATTTTAAGATTTAAAACAATCTGCAAATGGAAGGAAATCTAAATTTTGTTTTTTAATTTAAAGGAGAAAAAACATCACAATTAAACATCAGTGAGCATAAGAAAATTAAAATCCGTCACTTTCAGAGAAATTCTATTTTGTATTTATCTTGCTTGATCTAATTTTTTTAATATTTCAGGCGAAAAATCTCACTAACAGGATACCATAAGATGAAACTTCATATATTTAGTTAAAATAATATTCAGTTTCATATTGGACAAGAATAACGTTAAGCAGCTTAGTAAGTTTAAAAAACAATCTGAAATCCTTAAAAATTATGAAATCGTAATATTTGCAAGTGCTTTATAGAGAAGAGAAAATCACCTCTTTAATACCTTCTTTCATTTTATAAAAAAAAAAAATCATCTGTCTTATTAGTAATAGTTTTTTTTTTTTTTTTTTTTTTTTAGTCTTATCTTAATTTCCATATAATGCATATTTGCTTTCCATATAATATAATAATACTTATACAATTACATTATCTTACTTTCGCTAAAAATAATATCTTAAAATAAATTTTCTTCCTTTTTTGGAAAGAGTAATTTTCTAACGTTATATCCAAACTATAATTAACTTTGAATAAAGAAATCTTTAAAAAAAAAAAAAAAAAAAATTTCTAAACAATCTATTCAAGCAAAATATCAGAATTACTGATCTTTATGTTTTACTATTATGATATTATTCCATATGTGCATTTTTTATTGATAATCAGTAGAAGAAGCGAATGGAAAATCTGCTTTAAAAAACATCAGCTAAGAAAAATTTTAACCGAAAAAAAACATAGCTTTTTTAATTAGTTTGAATTAAAACATATGAAATAAGGTGAAAATACTAATAGAGAATAATAATAGAAATTCAAAATGATTTTACTGAACTCAATAAATAACATAAGCTTAATTAATAAGTTATTTAACTAATTAAGTTAATAACTTACTTAAAAACATTTAAATTTCAACTAAAAGTAAATTGTTATAATGTTTAGTTACAATGTTCTAGTAATCAATCCAGTAATTACTTAACCACATTTTAAATAGGAAATGACAATTAATTACATTTCGCTTTTAAACAGAAAGTTGAATAAAAATAGAAATCTGCAGTGCAAATAATTAAATCTGCAAAGGATAATAATTATTATCTTTAAAAACATTCTGTTAGACCGAAAGGACGTGTGCCAACAGCATTTATACCACATTTTTAAATAATAAAAATTATTGTCTATAGCATTTTATAACTACTGAATGTTAAGTAAAGGCTTAGATAAAACTAGTGTAACAACTGTAGTCTTTACCTACTGTATATCTTGTGCCTTTGTCTAGTAAATTGTAATAACCGGCGTTCTTTCCTCAGCGTGGGTTGCCGTAACTGTTGATATTAATATAGAGGAAGTCATTTTGGGGAGAATTCTTTCACTGGTAGGAGCGATGTCTGCTCGCTCCGAATTTGAAATTTGAAAATTGCTTTTAAATAATAGCCCTGATTTTTGATAAAGGAGAAAGCACACTATGCAGTCAGGTTAAAATTCTATGGTGTAAATAAAAAAAATTTAATAAATTTTTTAAATGAAATAATAAAAACGCAAAATTACATCATTTATTAGCTAGTATTTCTCAAACATGAAGAATATGAAATAGAGCTAGTATAATTTCACTTTAAATATTGTTAAGTGTAACTTAATCTAATCAAGCAATCATTTCACATGAAACTTTCTCAGTCAGTTAATTGAATTTGAAGAGTTTTTAAAAATATTTGTAAAGAAAGTATCACATGTTATTCTTAAAAATTATCTTATTAGTTCAATGCACCTCCACGTGACTTGACTTACTGTAGATTACAAAAGTTTGTCATTTATTTATGACGTATAGAGGAGAATATTTGTTTGTTTAATTTTCCCATGCGAAAGCGAGACACTAAATGAAAGAATAAGTAATTAAACACAAGATGCACAAGTAGGCTCTCAAGAAATGAATGATAGAGAGTGAACCACTTAAATTTCGATAAGCTGTCAACGGTGTGCCAAACACTTCAGTTGCTGGAATCTCTTGAAATAAATTTTATGCCTAAGGTAACTTGTACATACTTATGAAAGCCACTTTTATTTATGTCGAATAATTTGATTTCGTTATTTTTTAAATAGGATAATAAGATGGTTTTGAAAGAAAATTATTGCTATTTGAAGATAATAACTTGTTTTAACAACCTGCTTCTGACTTCAATGACAATAGATTTTTTATAAATTACTTTTCAGAAACAAATGCATTATATTTATTTTGGATAACATCCTACTAATAGCAGTATTTTTCAGAACGATATATTTTTAAAAGGAATATTTTTTTTTGTAGATTTACACATTTTAATAATTTCAAAAATGTGGCTCAATGGAATTTTCTTCACTTAAACTTCTTAAATAAATAACATCATATAAATCAGAATAACACGATAATTGTGTTAACAGTTAATTTCTTGTAAATATAACGATTCGTACAGTTATACACTTTATTTTAGATAATACTGACTTTTATTTATGTATAAAAATTTTTAAAATATGTATTTTACTGTATAATTTTTAAAAAAAATTTTAAGTAAATGAAATACTGAAATATTTTTTTTGTTCTAACGCAGCTGGCAAACACTTAGATTGCCTTTGATGCCTTACGGCAAGCGCTGCACAGACGTTACTCACTTAGCACTATCCAGGAAGTGGGAAGATAAGCTACGGACGCGGAGCAACAATACCCCCGCAACGCTCTACGATCATGTTAGACCGGGACCTACGGTTTAAAGGAGATTCCGAACCACTACAAACATCCATGGCACCACCAGGATTTGAACCCGATACCTGTGGTACCGAGTGCCATAGCGCATTCAGGCCTCAATACTGAAATAATTAAATTAACCATATTAAAAATGGATAATATAGCGATGTTTTAAAACATAAAAAAATTACTGCAAATTACAAATACAACAATATAATTATTTTAAAAATACTGATAGTATTATGACTCCAATCAGATAGTGTGATTGGAATTTTAAAACTATATATAAAGAAATATGATGATGTCCCTACAAATTTTCATTTCTGTAAATTAAACGATTGTGTCATACTGGGTGTATTTAATTAAACTTACTCATCTATCAATTCTGTTACCTATTTATTCTACGTCCTAAACTTTCATGCTTCAAAAATTATATATTTCAATTTTTAAATAATTAAATTATTAAGCAGTGAGTAAAAAATAGAGAAATACTAGTAAGAACAATTTAAATCAAGAGCATTTGATTATGCTGAAATAAAAGATTAAAAGAATAAAGACATTTTTATGTAAAAGAATAAGAGAGAACTATAATCAAATCTTAGACATTTTTAATTATTTTTTTTTTAAAATGCTCATTTTATGTCCATAATTGGGTTATTAATATAAAATCTAGTAGATTGTTATTCATTAATTATGATATCTGAGACTTTTATGCTAGAATAAATGTTGTTCGAAATGAAATCTGAAAAATTGAAATAATTTGTTTTCTAAATATATTCCTACAATAACATGTTATTTTAATCAATTATATTTAGTAGAATTATTTTTAATTTTAGTGTAATTATTTCTAAAATTTTCTAAAATCGTTCATGTATGTTTATAAAACTATTATAATTAAGTTAGTTAAAATGTTTTTCTTCTTTATATAATTTTAATAAATATAGATTTTAGAGTATGTAGTGGAAATTAATTTTTATCAAAGTTGCGTTGTGTAAAAATATTAAATAAATTAGATTACTAAAATAAATTTATTGTTTAAAACTTGTTTCGCATAATTTTTTATAGGAAATAATATATTTTTTCTAATTTTCAACATGGACGTTTTGCAATTCTTTAAACTGTAATCTTGTAAACACACTGTCAAATAAGAGTAAAATAGATTTTTGTATGAAAAATAGAGTTTGCAGAGAATCTATTATTATTATTATATTAAGGCGTTTATCTATTATTATTCAGGTGTTTAAAGATTACGGATATTAATTTTTTATACGAAAACTTTTTCCTTAATAGCAAGTAGCGTAAACACATTGAGCAAGAAATAACAAGACTTCTAAAATAAACTTTTAAGGTTAACAAATTTATAATACATATAATAAGTCAAAGAATATTTAGTGCCCTAATTTTAATTAACTAAAATCAATCATTTTAAAACCTCTTTAGAAAACTATGAGCCTTATAAATTATTGAAGATAAATGAAGTTGTTTTAACAAGGAGTAAAATGCATTATTGTAAACTGCATTTAGTATAAATACAGTGTTAAAATGCTAATACTTTACTAAACGGTAAAATTAAATCTTGCCATTTTATCTATTCAGTTCAATATTTGGAGTAGATAAATTCTTCTTAGATATCGAATGTTGTTGATTTTATAACTTATTTCAATATTACACCAAAAAATCAAAACATAAGATAAGCTTTAGATAAATTCGAGATAAGAGATAAGCTTTAGATAAATTCGAGATAGATAAGCTTAATAAGAGATAAGAGATAAGCTTAATAAGAAATAAGCTTTAGATAAATTCGAGATAAGAGAAAAGCTTAGGAAGAAATAAGTTTTAGATAAATTCGAGATAAGAGATTAGATAATAAGAAATAAACTTTAGATAAATTCGAGATAAGAGATAAGCTTAATAAAAAATAAGCTTTAGATCAATTCTTCTTAGATATCAAATGTTGTTGATTTTATAACTAATTTCAATATTACACCAAAAAATCAAAACAATTTTAAGTAAAGATATTGATGTACAGCAGGAATAAGCTTGCGCTTGAATCACTTTAAGAAAATGACATTTAGGTTTCAACTCTGCATTTCCTTTTCTACATTACATTGTATTGGAAATCCGCAATTATTAATTGGACGCTACCAAGTGACTGATGGTTCGTCCCCCTACTAATGCATTAGTTTCTTTCTACTTTTCTGAGGAAGGCAAGAAGTACTTTGTTGGAAGGAAATTAATGCCGTGGAAAACAAACCTTAATCAGTGATACGCAATGAAAGGAAAATAAATGTGCAATGAAGGAACGTTCCTTCTTCAAGAGAAACACGATGTTGAATAGAAGTTGTTAGGCTTAAATAAACATCCATTGAAATTTGGTCGAAGTTATTGAGGAGTTTGTTTGTTCTGAATACTATATCGATAAAATGCACTTTCGATATTAGTAAATACTTGGAATTGCTTAATTTGCAATAAATGTGTATTCAAGATTTGTGCTGAAATAAACAATCTTTCAATGTTAGCATTCTCTTTATCAATATGCCAAAGTAACAACGTATGTTTGGTCTTAAGTAGTTATTGACATTATCCGAATTTATTAATATAACTGTTTTTACTTTTAAATTTTCGTCAAGAATATTTCAAATATGCTGAAAATGTAATAATAATAAAAAACGGTAAAGCTGCAAAAAGAGAAATATATATATATATATATATATGAATTAAAATAAATATTATTCGTTTCCTATTTTATTTTCTTACATTGTCGGAGAAATCAAAGAAAAACTATGAATTTTACAAAACAAAGAGTAAAAATTGAAGATTGCTTTCTTGATTGAATTTTTCGAATTTTTTTATTCAATGTTTGATGTACTTATATTTAAAATTATCTCGATTAAAAACTGGAAATAATTTTTTTTTCTTTCCTGTACACCTTATATATCATTTTATAACTAACAGCAATACATTCTGCTGATACGTCTCCACACACATATAAAAGTATAGACATTGTTTTTTTACTATGAGTTAAACGATAGTTTTAAAAAGCATCTTTACGCCTGAGTAAATATGCTTCTATTTTGGAACTAAAATAAACTTCAATCTGGTAAAAAGGCCAACTTGTAGGCGAGTGAAAATGGGGACGTGAACGAAAATTCAGGTTCAAATCCTTTGACGGCATCCGTTACAGTCATTCCTTTCAGAGGTGATTTGGGCAGCGTGCATGTGTATCATGAGACTACAGTCAATCTCCCACGGGAATGCGGGACACATATCCTTAAATGTCTTCCAGAAATCAATGTTTTCTCTTAAAATAAAACTTTAAAATCCTTCAAGAGTTCAAATCGGCAAAAAACACATTGGAATGTGTCAACAAATCGAGTATTCCGTTCATAAGTATCTTAGTTGAATTTGCAAGCACAATAAATCTAACGAATGAAATAAAGATAAATAATACACGAAAGTAATTAGTGACTCAGTTCAAATATAAATACATTTCTTCTTGCCAGCCTTTGGCGGCATGTATAATTTCCAGGCCATAATCAAGTTCATAGTTTCTGTAGAATAGCTTGAGCTATTAATGAAATTGCAGCTATAATTAGGCGTTTTAAATCATACACAGATTTAACTTTTGTGACAAATCTTTTGTCTTCTCTTTTTTATTCTGATCTCTATCTCTTTTGTTGTCTGATAAAATATTTTAAAGGGTGGTGTGGTATATCTGGTTAATGAGACAGCTATAATATTGGACCATTATGTCCAATCTTCTTGTCAAGGAAAATATTTATTGTTTCCTTTCCGTGTAAACTCTAGTGAGGTAGAGTACCATACTGTTTAAAAATAATCAATAAATGCAGTAGATCAAGTTTGAAAAGAGACATTTTTCTAGCAATTCGTCATAAATTTATACTGATGCATGTATTTTCTGCAAAAAGGAAAGAACCAATAATCTGATATCATGTAAATATTTTCTATTGATATTTTCATATGCAATTAAAAATATTTACATCAAGCACATGATGAGGAATTTTTGGGCTCCATATTCGATCACTGTGGTGACTGTTTCTTCCTGAGTTATAAAAGCGCTATTCGAGAGAGCTATTTATGATAAAATAGAGAAGAAATCAAATTTATTGGTTACATGCGCTGGAGTCACTGTTTAAAATAGAGTATACTTATGACCATTGTGATATGAAATCTTGTACCCACGTTTGAACTACTTAATCAGAGTTATCCTGGTTTTCTCTTATACGGTTTTTCCTGGTTTACTTTCCTTCGAGACTGTGGAGCATTTATTCCAGAAACTACATCCAGAGGGCATTACTCCTATCTTACCTTCCCCTCATAGTTTAATCGTACCATACTCACATAATGCAATCTAACCTTTGAAGATCCACCCCCATTATGTAACCTAACGTGGAACAGGAAACTATTAAGTCTTATGGATGACCAATGGTCTGATAGACTAGCGTTTGGCATTGCGGAAAGAAAAATCACTTGCACACATTTCTAAAAGATCTTTAAAAGTTGTAGCAAAATTAACCAGCGTTTCATCAGGACAGATTTCTTACTCCAATTTAACTAAACTTTTCAGTTTTAATAAAGAGTTATTTATAAATCCAGGTTGTTACAATGTCGCAGAAAGCATCTGTATTTAAATTCCTTTACATTCATAATGAAAACCACTTCAATTTAACAATGTTTATGTTATAAAAAATTCTATATCAGATCAAGTCTTATTCAACAATATACTTTTTCCGCTATTCTGGAAAATGGACTGTGAAATAGTTTCTCACCAGAAAGCAGTTCTATGGATGCCAAGTAAAAAGCATTTCAAAATAAAGAATTAGTCTAGGAAAGTCTGTGTTTTCCTTCTGGAAAGTTGCCCGATTTAAATCGATGCTTTTCGGCATTCCAGAAAGATTGAAAACTGTGATAAATTCTTATCGTTTCTGAGTCGGCAAGGCATGGAATGTCGAATTAAAGCATATTTCGCCTGCAGAAAACCCGTTTTGCAAGTAATGTTTCCAATTATTTTGAAGTGTAATTTTTCCATCATGTATGCATTGCATAAATTGTGTCATTTTTAAATAGAAACATCTTTAGCAAATTAAGATTTGTGCAGGTGCATACAGGAGAACTTCTATATTTTAGCCACATTTTACCACTGCAATTTTAAACAAACAGCCCCAGGAATGTCATCTGGGGGCTCACACCAACAAATCCTCCTGCTTCAATGGAATTTCCAGTTTACTGATTTAACATGGCTATATCTGGCATAGATGTGTTGAATTTCGAACACGTATTTCGTAATTTTATAAACTCAACATGATATCTGAGGGTCTGCTTTAATCCTAACCAAATAATTGTTCTATGAATAACTTATTTTTTGGTTATTACATTTTATATTTGAAACTCTTGATAGATGAGAAAATTTGCCTGTTCCCTTAATAACAAACGAAACTATTACAATATAAAAAAAAAATCACTAACTTCTAGATTTATTTAAAAAAATGTTACAAATTATAATTTGTAAATTTGTTTAAAATATCATCCTTAAATAATCACCTTTTCTGTATTAATCAATAGCCTAGATTTGCCTTTACAGAAATCTTGATAAAAATTATATCTGTCGAGTCAAATAATGCATCAAAGTTAAGCCCCTTTGCAATTACAAATTATGTCCTAAACAAATAGGGATTAAACTTTTTCATCCCTAAATTTTTGATACTATCATTTCATTACAATTTATAATCTTTATGACGCATTAATAAGAGATGAAAAACTTATATTTCATGTAAAAAAAGTAAACATTGTTGACAAATAAGATAATTATATTGATTTTCTTTTTCTCTGAAAAATACAAATTAAAATGCTTTTAAAAAATATTTCCTTATTTCAGGACTTTATCACTGTATTCATATTTCATTAATGTATGTTCTTATTTGTACTAATATATAATTCTAATTTGTCTTAATGTACTTTTCTATTACTTTACTATTTCATGGAATCAATATACTACTGTGCCCAAAAAGTAAGACTAATTTTTTTTTTTCAAAAACCCTTTATTTATTCTTCCAAATTTATTTCATCGCCTTCAAAGTAATACCCTCCGGACACAATGCACTTATGCCAACTTTTTTTCCAATCCTCAATGCATGCTAAAATGTCATCGTCAGGGATGGCGCATTCACTGCTTTTGGTACCAATCGTAATTTGATGCGTTTCAGGCCCAAAATGAAATTGACCGATCCTTTTGAGATTCCAACATCCTCAGAAAGGTCTCTAATTGTAAATCGACGGTTTGCAAGCAGCAAATCTTTGATTTTTTGGACGTGAGCTTCGTCAATTAATTCAGACATTTCAAAAATTGTCGAAATCAGTTTTAGCGTCTCAAAAAGCCAAGCGTAACTCAAATACTAATGAATATTTTGACGTCAAAATTCACACGGATGTCAAGGATAGTGTCAACAACCTAAAAAAGAAAACAAAATTGAAATTCCATAAGCCTCGGGAATTTTAAATTGAAAATTGGTCTTACTTTTGGGGCACAGTAGTAATTAATGATACGTAGAAATAATTAGTTAAAGGTTAGTAAACTGTTTTAGACGAACCAAAATAAAGTTTTGTACCATAGAATATATGCCTGAAATGCAACATATTAGTGATAGTGAATTTGAAAGGTAATGTTAAAGTAGCATAAATGATGTTCCTGGATGTATTCAAGGAAGAATCTGGTCCAGCATGATACGCCTTTAGCACTGATATCTGGAATTACATGGACACTATTATAGAAACTATTGAATTGTTCGCTTGAATTTTTCAGTCGAGCAACAAGATCATCAAATATGTCATGTTTAAATTTTTTGGTTATGGATAACACGGAGAGCAATCATGCATAATGCCCTCATTGATTACAGCGAGTTCTTGTCAACAGAGTGTCTTTAGTTGCAGGAAACATTAGACAGAAATTTTGAAACTGTACAAAGACCCATGTGCTAACGAACTGAATTTTGTTTAGCGCTAGTCGTTTGTTTACTATAAATATAATACTCTTTTAATTGGTTTGTTACACTTTATTGGGTCTTTTTTATTTCACATTAATGTCCAGCGTTTAAGCATGGCATTTCCGACATATATTATTAGGCAAAAAGAATTTATAGAAACATTTACAATTTGGAGGAAATTTTTAGGGCACCCTGTATAGTTCAATATTTTGTACAGTTTAGAGTATAGGCAGCCACCATATAATACAATGCATTATGCTCTTTTATCACTAACAGATCAAAAATTAGAAAATTCCTTATGTAACTCAAGAGTCCTACAAAACTGTTTCGCTCTAGCAATATTTAAGAATTGCGGAATATCCCCTATAATACACTACACTTACATAAATTTTGAGAATTAGTGAAATTCCCATACTACAAAAGTTAAAATAGCAGCTATGGACAGTGGAGTAACCACCATTGTATTTAATATTTTTCATTTAAGTATATCCAGTTAGATCTGTATATAGAGATTTAAAATTTAATAAAATTTTATAACTCATTTTAGACATGAATTTAATTTATATAATGAACTAAATTATTTTCCAGAAATAATTATTTTATCTTATTTAAAATAATATTTTCTTTAAACTTAAATTGTTGCTCAGAACAATATTTACCATAGGTAAAACATGAAACTTTACTAAAACTTACACTTTAGATGTTAAAATAATAACAATGATCAGCAATGATAACGAATATTCAGCATCGATTCACAAGTTGTTTTCATATTTGACGAAAAATAATTTTTATATAATATTTTATTAGATACACGTTGCCCCCTGTTTACATAAGCATTATCTCCAAAAAGATTTTAAAAAATTCTTGTGCCAGATGGTGATTAGATTTTAGAATGGGACTAGCTGAAAGAGATATTTTACAACACCATAGGGATTTACGTTTATCGAACAAACTAAAGTGCTTCATAAAATGTCACCTCGGAAATTGTAAAGGATATGTTATTTAAGCTTATTCCATCATCAGGTGTAAGTAGGCATCAAGAAGCTGTCATTGCTTTTAAGAGTGATGGGAAGAGCATCTTTCAGGATGCCTGGCCCACTTCAAATAGATTGTCGCAGGAGTTTCCGAGGCAAACAGGATATCCTGCCCTATTCTAATGCTATTTAGCGGCGGAATATTTTGAAATAGTCTAAAGGTGTCTCCAACATCTTAATGAAGCTTTATTAATCGGATCATTGAAGGAAGGAACTTCTGATTCTAGCTTAGTTTAAATCGACGTTTTCCAAGAGGCTGCGTTCTTTTAGTTTTTATTGTTGTTTGAAGGCCTTCATGGTAATAGATGTCAATTGCATTTTCTATAAAGAATTTGAAGTAAATGCAGAAAAAAAGACAAGAATTGCAGGAAGAATACAGACTTTGTATAATATATATATATATATATGATCTTTCTAACAATGTCATTATGGGAAGTTGTTAATTTAATAAATATATGTTTTATTAAATACTTTTCTGACAAAGAAAGTGGATATTGTTACAGTAATAATTTTTAAAGTATTTTTACGTTTTGTTTTAATAATAATTCTAATATTTTTAAAGATTTCCGTCTAAACTTTGAAGGAAAATATCAAACTTTTGTTGCCTTTAAACCAATATATATATATAATAAAATAATAAAATATTTTATTCAATGCCAAATTTTTAATGATAGTTTCTTGTGCCATAAATTTCGATTTTTAATATACCCTCCCAATACTTTGTTTTCCTTACTGTAGAATAAATTTGTATGTCTAATATTATTGCTTCACTTGAAATATTGAAAATGCTTTTTAAAATACATAAATATGCCTAGCTGTCTCATAAAGTATGACCAAAAAGTCAATTATATATTTTATTACAATTTTATTACTTAATTAAGTTTGAAACAATAAAAGTTCATTTTTAAAAATCAAATTATTTTTATACTGCAGAATTAAAATTTATTTCCAAGCAGATTTATATTTTATTCAGAACTGTTTCACTTGAATTAACTGCCCAAAATTATTTTTACAGTATTTACAGATAATTTTATTTCCTAAAAATATTTGCCTCCACTCGTATGTTCCAGTTTAAATAAAATGTTACCTCATTTTCGAAAATTAAATTTTGAAATTTGTAAATCTTTTAACTTGCTTAGAAATTATTTGTTATTGGTGCAAAAAAACTTCCTCTTTTAAAAACAAATATGCAAATGCCAAAATTATGCTATTATTTCTAGGAGTGTTTTCAATAATATTTTAAAGATCATTTCATTAGATTTAAAATAGTTATTTAGAATATTATGAAAATATTTAGTTTATATAGATGTTTCGCAAAATATTAGAGACATAGAATATTGTAAATATTATATATATATATTATATTATAAAATAGATATTTATAATATTATAGATTTATTCAGGATGTGAATTGACTCAGAACTCATGAAATAAAAAATAATTCTAAATATGAAATTAATACCTATGACTTATTATATAAGTATAAACAATTGACAAATTGAATAAAATTAAATTCAAACATTATAAGTCACTTAAAAAATTAAGATTTATAAAATAAAATCATTTTATAATAACAAGTTTATTTATTTTGGCCATACTACATAAGTTAATCGGATTTCCTTTTCAAGTGACAAGCATATATCTTATAACTAGCAATAATTATTATCAGTTTTTAAATTTTTAAATAACTGCCTCCAACGGATTTCATCTTTATCTAGTTATTTTAATAAACTTTATAATGACAAAATTTCGTAATTTTTTTTGCACTTTTTATTTAATAAAATTCATTTTCAAATAAATGTTACATTTCCATAAAGATTAAAGTTAACAATTCTGTAAAAATGAATGTCATTTTTGAGCTAATTTTTGTAGCGAACTTAACATTTCCTAGAATGTGTTTGAAATGAGCAGACAATTTAAGGCGCGAATGGTTTAATAGAAGTCCTCTGAATTCTCAGAATCTTCAAAAGTATTCTCATCAATGTTAGCATTAACGCTACGACACAAACGTCTCCGTAATTAGATTTCCCGCCGAAATGCAAGTCCTGGGTGAGATTAAATGAATCCTTTTAAGGAATTGAAATTTCAAATGGAGTGATAACTACACCAGAAGTAGTCCTCAAATCTTAAATATATTTAAAATGGTCAATGTTTGATGAATTTGTATTTAAGAAGATATTTGAATAGCGTTCTGACGTTTCATGAAATACAACAGAAAATTTCTGTTAAAATGAAGCATTCTTTTATAGTTATTAGACAGTAAATATCTAAATTATTTTACTTAGTTGTCTCTGGGTATGTTCTATTATTAATTGTAAATAGTTGTTTTTCTTATATTTTTTCCGAATGAAAATTAACTTGACAAGTAAGGAGACTTGATGTCGATTGTAACAGCCAATGTAGGCATCTAAACAGGCTGTCATAAGGGAATTTTCCGGGTTTCCGCCCATACAACAGGCGAATGCGGGTCAGTTACTCATCAAAGTTCTTCCTGATGGCCTATCGATGGTATGTACGGGATATATAGAAATGGAAATCGAGATGTATCGATGTAGAAATAAATAAAGATAAATTTGAAATTGTTATCTTTGTAGAACCAACAACATTTACTTTAATTTTTTAACTAAATTGTTTAACATAAATAGTGTTTAATTTCGTTTTAAGCAATATTTAATAAGCGCATTATATCTATAAGATATATATTTCATTTGATGTCTTTTTTGATTTGATTAATTAAAAGAATCACAAATATAAAAATATCAAATACATATTCTTGATTCAAAATTATATTTTAAGACTTAAGAAAATAAATTTCGATATGTATATATATATATATATATATATATATATATATGTATATGTTTCATACCACATTACTATATTAGATAAATTTTATGTTGCGTCAGAAATCTAATTTTTACAACGTTATTAATAGATAGCATCCATTTTAATGTTTACATTACCATTTTAAATCAAGAAAAGTCAAGTTCTTTTAAATATTTCTCATCAATTCTTGTTCTCCAATTTTTCTAACGCATTCTTTTAAAGATTTCATTTTTCAATCACAGAACAAATGGTTCCATTTACCATTTGCATTAGAATTTGGGGAAAGCTAATACTTCAGATCATTTTAACGGTAGGCCTTTAACTGCTTAACAATCGTTATCAAAACAGCTGTTCTTATCGTTTGAAAGCGGAACAATGTGAAATACGACTGTTTTCCACAAATACTCCAACAAAATAAATTTAAGAAAATAGTTATTTTTAAAGGCCGATACATGTTTTGCAGACTATTCATTTTAAAGGGTACTTGGTGATTAATGTATCTGGATTTTCCGGAAGTCAGTTTAGAATCGCTCAACAGCTCCCTTCTGACAAGACGGAATTTTTTTTATGAATTGTAATGTGGTTCAGATATCAAGGAAATATCATATTGGAAAAGGCATATTTGGAAATCTTTCTCTATATTTAAATATAAGTATATATATATATACATACATGTACATACATATTGTATATATATATATATATATACAATATGTATGTGTATGTATATATATATATATATATATATATATATATATATATATATATATATATATATATAATAACCTAATTTCCATAGAATGAAGTGCCTTTAAGTGATCGAAGAAAAAATACTTTTAAAACATATATCAAATTTATTGTAACTATAAATGGTTTTAATCATATTTGACTTCATTTAATTAAAATTACTAATTTTTCTCTGTTGTTTATTCACATTAAGAATTCAATATAAAAGTTACATTTTTTCATTTACAAACTCTCATATTACCTCTTTCACTTAACTTTTAAGAAATCCTTTCATCAAATATGCAAATAGCAGCAGTAATTAATTTTGAAAGCAAAGTAAAAGTATGGGAGCAAAGTTGTTTCAAAAATTTAACGCTTACTGTTAAATTTGTTATTGCTTCAACAGTGAAAGATACATTTAAGATCAGTAATAAAGCGATTCTTTATTTATTCATATATTATCCCATCAATAATAAATTAGAGGCCTCAGAATCGAAAATTTTAAAATCATTACTTCTTTAAAGCTGTACAATTTAGTTTAAAATTTAATTGAAACGTTTGAGCTCTCGCGAAGAGATACATAAAATATTAATTTAACCAGGAAAATTATTTTGATAAATATAAAAATTCATTTCTAGTTTCAGTTTCTTAACAAAATGAATATTATACATCATTAAACAAAAACAAAACATAAAAATAATATTAAATAGTGCTTTAAAAGCGTTAAAAATTCCAAATATTTTATGTACGGACAATTTAACTAATTCTATTACTAATGTAATTATACTACATATAATGATGCGGTATTGCCATTATAAAATCAGTTTTTAAATGCCAAACTAAGAAACTAAGAAATTTTTTCTCTATTTTAAATAATGAACCAATTTAAATAACAAGTAGCTCCACATATATTTTAAAAAATAATGGTGTTTTGGAATTAGTAAATAAAAAGACAAAAATTTAAAATACGAAAATAAATTATTCGAATGATTATAATTAAAAATAACAGCATCACAAATACGTATTTCTAAATTTAGTATTCTATATTTCCAAATCTTTTACTACATTAATTAAATGTAATTTTTATAACTTTCTTTTCTCTGTTTTTTAATGTTTACTAATAAATAGAATTCTTCTTCAACTGATAGTTAATTGTATTTAACTTCATGATGTCCCTTCACAACAGTAAACATGTATAGTAATGCTGTAAAACATGGATTTTGATCCATTATTAAAAAACCTTCTTTATTATGAAGAATTATTAAATATTATAAAGAATTTCACTAAAATTGATTATTGGCAAATTCAATATTCTTCTATTCGGTTTTACGTTAAACTGAAATACTTTGTCTTAAAACTATGTTTCACAATTATTTTAACTGAATAGAAAGTATTTCGGATTAATTTTGATAATTTGTAGACTAAAAATTTAAAAATTAATATTATTTTTTGTCATTAAATTATTCGTTGTCAAATACTACATATATGTATCATTACTATACTTAATATTAAAAGGACTCTAATTAAGATAATACTACATTCGTTTACGAAATTCATATTTTTCATGATCCATAAAAGATTGACCCATTACCGGCCATCTCCAAAAAAAAAAAACTCCCTCGTATTCTAATATTTAGCTAAATTAGATAAAACTAGCAGAGCACTTAATTTTAATGCAATTTCTCTAACTAAATCCATATATTATCTGTTCTAAAACAGAATCTCAAAGTCAGTGTAATGTGAATTTGAGAATAAAAGCAAGAGTGCTTATGAAACGGGTTCAAAATAATTATTTCTACCATTGCTAACGGTCGTTAGTTTTAAAACCAACGTACCATAAGACTTCCTAAATCCAGTGCCTTCGTCCAAACGTAGTTCTGCTATCTGAGCCAGACTACACCTCGGAGCATTCCAAATTTCAGGTTTCAAAGCAATAAGGATATCCAGCAAAAGGGGATAAGCCATAGTCGTATTTAAGTCCTGTGCTATTTGCAGATAAGCGGTCAGACTGCATATTTGTGTAAGCTGATATAAAGGCACGACTTTATATGCAAATAGAATCCGCCCAAAAGGCGTGCATAATTTATTCACCACCTATTCGCATGTCATGCGTCAATTCCTTTAAATTCAATTCCTAAATTTCGAGCCTCAATGAGCAAGGTTCTTAGATTCTAGAAACTATGGTCAGAATGAGCTGTTCGACCAAGATAGGGGGTTTATTAAACTTCATCTGCATATTGGGATTTTCGAATCCTCTAGATTTTAGATTGACATTTTATGGGACTAATGAAGTAGAAAGGTGTTTTTTTACAGGGGTTGAATTACAAATGATGTTCAATTGGTTTGATTAACTATCAAACAGAATTCCATTACAAATTGAATTTTTTGTTAACTAAAAGTATTTTGTAAATGTTTGAAATCTAGTTTGCAATTAGTTTGCATTTATTAACGGCATTTGAAATGAATTAGAAAATATGAAATTTTTGCGAAATTAAATCTTCGAATTCACAGACATTACCGAGAAAGGTAGTATTTTTAACAATACATAATTGTCAAATTATCGTTAGATAAATTTTTAACTTATCAGGTAATTTGCACATTAAAGTATTTTTCAAGCATAAAGCATCTACTTTAATTTTGGTTTGATAGTAATAGCCTTATTTTGAAAACAAATTTTAGAATAAATTAATTTGAAATATTAATTGAATTTCAAATTTTAATTAATAGCACTAGTGTTTCTTTAACAAATGAATAAGGTAAGATGTGTAGATGAATGAATATGTTAAGATGTGTAGAATCCAGAACATGAAAATACTTCTTAATTTCATACATCTTAGGATTGTTCTTATTGTACTTCAAATTTATTCAATAAAATTTTATTTGCTTAATTTAAATTTTAATTTCATTACAAAAATACCGCAAAAAAATAACTGATAAAACTGAAAATATATTCAAATTAATTGTACAAAAATAAATTATTAAATAAAATTATTGCATGATTTGAACTCACAATAATTTTAGCAAAATGAAAAAAAAAACTTATAAATTTGATAAAATTTCATTTTCTCTTTCAGTTCTGTTAATATAAAATTTGATCATAAACTATTAAAATGATTTCAGCCCAAACGTCCTATGAACGAATTAAAAAGATTTAACCTCAGATTAAAATAAATTTGTGGGTATTCACAGCAAAGCTAATTTTCATATAACAATTGTGCTCACATTTAACACTGGATTAGATCACTTGAAAACATCTTATATATGTTTATGTCTGATTTAGGGGTTCACTCAAAATTCGTTGCACATCATTTGAATACTTATGCAAATATCCTATAATCATTGATTCAAACCTTACTTTACTAGGAATTATGCTCCCATGTATTTCAAATAATTATAAATACAATAATAAGACAATTGTCTTAACTTATAAAAATTATTCTGAATATGTGAACTTCTAAAACATATGTCTGTAAACAAATTTACAAATTTATTTACACATTTCTTAACAGAACCAGAAAGCTCTTCAAATTAAGCGTTTCGGCTCCAGATGAACATGTTTTTGGTTTGAAACTCGGACAAATTACCAAATCAGACAATGTTGTAAGTCCAGCTGAATACAGTGGTCGTCTTAATACATGATTTGGAAGGAGAAATCTGAGGACCCGTAGTAGTTTCTCGCTA
Source organism: Caerostris darwini (assembly GCA_021605075.1). Lineage (NCBI taxonomy): Eukaryota > Metazoa > Arthropoda > Arachnida > Araneae > Araneidae > Caerostris > Caerostris darwini. The sequence continues at coordinate 571,863 of BPLQ01001534.1, read as the reverse complement.
ATTTACTGACCACCTTTACATCAAATGAAGACTAGTGATTGAATAGTGTTTCTAAGCATACACATTAGTGGAATACGATGAAGGGGCAAGACGCTGGGGTACTCAGAACCATCCTAAATTACTAGGATGCAATTTCCTGTGCCATTAAGCTACTAGTCTGCTGGAGAGTGGTGACATGACACTAGGCTATCTACGCATATTCTACGTGTGGTCTTTGCTCAGATAAACGAGGAGGAAGGGAACTGAAAACGGCAGGTTGTACTGCAAATGGATTAAATGCAAATCCCATATAATTTTAATGTACAGTGCCATGGAGTTCAGTTCGTACTGTAGAACATTAAATATTTTAAAGCGAACTCAATTAATATAATGCGTTATCCGTGATTATGGAAATTGAAACGATGGTTAGGCAGCGATATCTAATCATCGCATTTGTTCTGGTATGTAATATTAATAAGCCATGAATGAGCAGTATAATAGGAGATTTCTTCAAAGTAACTGTTTAACAAAATGTCCAATGCGATTCTAAGAAAAAGGTTTTGCATGAGTTTTGTAAAAACTCTCAGTGAAAGCATGAATTTATCATCATGTTGCATTGCACATGATTTAACAAAAAAGAATGGTCGAGCGAATGGTGATAAAATTCAAAGACGATTAGGATTCCCACCTAATGGAAAAATCAAATAATATCAACAATTCTTTTTTATTTTGTGATTTTCCTTTTGTGGAAGAATTTTGCTTCAAATAGAAAATGTTCTTTATTTACTATAAACATATTTAATGATTATGAAAGTATAACTGTGTTATTTAAGTTTTTTGAAAAAATCACATCTATATTTTGTCAAATGAATTTTAAAAAAACTGTGAGTTTAATTTTTTTTTAATGAAACTGCAAGCGTAATGTTACATTTGTCTTCATTAAATTTGTTGAAAAATAAATCTATGTTACAAAAGTAAATATAAGTTAATTGTTAAAAATTTATTGTTATAAAAAAATTCGATTTTTTTTTGAAAAAATAATCCGTGGTAGATAAATATATAGTAATTAAATGTACTTCACTAGATTCTACTAGATTGCAATTAAAATCTATAAATAAAACTAAACATTTCATTTTTTTTTATTTGAAAGTGTTATTTTCAGAAGCACAAAATGAATAATGGAAATCAAATGAATAATAATTATATCAAACTTTGCACTTATTTATTTCATTTAAATTAAAATTAATTCACTATCCCCATAGAAAATAATGGAAATTATGGACATGGAAAATAATTAAGCAAACATTTTTTATCTGTCATTATAATGCATATTTTTTATAAAAACATAGTGAAAAATTTGGAATTTTTCAAAACTATTGATAGCTAATAATATTTAAAATTACTTTTCGCCTTTTCAGCTTAACATTAAAAATTAAATGCCTAATTAATGTCATTGAAATTTGTGTTAAAAATCTTAAGGAAGACAAAGAAAGTGTTTTGCTCATTTACGAATTATATAAGTGTATGAGAAAAATTAATCTGGATTAAATGAAGTTAAATGAATCTTTTACTTAATTATTTGAATCTCATTAAATTTTTACTCTTATTGCACGAACATCCAACGCAAAATTTGATAGCACTTCCCTTTTTTCAGGATTTACAAAGCTAAATTATCATAAATGCAGTTTAGTAACTTCTAAATCAGATTGGTAGTTTTCGATCTGATGCGTCGAAATTCATCCTGATTGTTGAATCAAAAAATTTTATCTGCAAAGCTTTTATCACTGAAACTCACACAAGCGTGAAATAGAAAATCCTGTTCATGGGCAAGGAAATTATTCCCTGTGATTAGAGTGATTAAAATCCTAGCGCCCGTAATCTTTCCATGCTCTTTCATAGTCAGAGGAGTTCCTTTTTGAAACTTACTCTAGCGTGAAGCATCTGGGATTGCCAATTTTATCATCAGGTTTCCAGGCCTCTTTGGGGTGAATAGAAGTTTCATTATCTTAACTTGAAATCTAGTATTAACTATTTTAAAAACTAATTTTCTTCACTATATTAAATAAATACGGAGGATACTACTGTTTTTGCCTAATTGATTTTGCAATTACTTTTCGCGTGGATTTAAAAAAATTAAAATATTTAAAAACTAAAGTAAGAGTTTTTTGTGTTTCTGAAGTAGGGGATTCTGGTTCAAAATTCGTTAAACAAAGCTGCTACAAATAAATGAAAAAAATGTAAGTTCTTATGTCTTGTTTTAAAGAAAAGAAAATTTCAGATTCCTTTCTTTGCTTTGTTCGTTCAAACTTACAGTTTCAAAATTTTTAGTGTCTCTCTTGTGTACCAGGAAACGTTAACTTTTCAACGTATCTGACATTCTTGTACACGAAGTCAGACCAAAATGGTCAACATTAAAAGAAAGTTTCTTTCAGTTTAAGGACAATGCTATTAGGAACATTAAAAATATACGATTTAAAAAAATTTATAAATAAAATTAAATTGCTTGTTGTTATATTAAATCATGAAAAACCTATTTTATCATTCTACATGAATCTTGCAGCGTTTGAAAAGCGATTTTATTAAAAAATATATTATACCACTACCCTCCAAAATACTATGTTACTGTATCTGTATTAAGCCGTAAATTTATCTTATCACTGAGAAAAGAATGAATTTAAACATTACATTGGAAATTTTCCAAAACAGAAAATTTATTACATTCTTTGAGAAAGTCTATTATTGAATTGTTAAAGGAATAGATGGGTGTTTGCTGCGCTAGTCTATCTGTAACAATATATTGTTTCAAGAACCAACCATTGATTAAACTATCTTCACAGCTTTGCATCTCTAAATTGTCTGAGAATTTTACTTATATATCTAAACATAATATTGGTTGTCTGGAAAGTTTGCAGTAGTAAAATATCTTAGGTGAAAAAAAATTATATTTAAATTCTATTAGAAGGTTGATTATATTGTGACTGAAATTTTGAAAATATTACTAAAATTTGCATGTGTGTAAATTATAGCAAACTAAAATCACGTTTCAATTTATAATAATATATCTACAACATTAATTAATTCAGTTTGTCAATACTATATTCTAATCGTAATGAAGTACAATTTTATAATAAATTTATTCTTTTATACAAAAAAAAATTATTGTAAAAAGTTCTCATGAAAAAAAATTAACTAAACTGAAGACGTAAAAAAGTATGACATGTTTCGCAAAATCGTGTTTTTTTTGATAATTTCTTCTATATTAATATTTGATTATTTAAATATTTAATCATTTCACCATTTTAAGTTTATTATTAGACGTAGATACAAATTTTAATATTTGAATTTCGTTTGTTTCTCCTTTTAGCTCAAAAGGTGAGTATTTATATTAATTATTGTTTTTTCTCACAGTGGAATGATTGTAGTAACAGAAATATGTTTTAAATATAAAAATTAAGATTATTGTACGTAAAACTATATTTAATATAATTGCATTTGTATTTTGTAGTTATTTTATTGTATCTCATCAAAATGAATAGTGTATAAAGAATTATAAGGAAACATCTGTACCGATTCGCAATCATATTTACTGTCAAAGAAATAGAAAGCCCAATCTTGTTTGAATAAAAATCTCCAATTTATTTCAAAGTAACAGATTTCTGGAAAGAAATGAGAATATGAGATTTGCAAGATAAATATTTCGCAATTTATTTGGTTTATTTGCGATGTGTGAAGGAAATTTGGTGAATACAGGAAGCTCGCACTGTATGAATGTTTAAATCATGTTCGAGACACAGAAATGCTTCACAAAATTTTTATTAGTTCAATTTTAATTTCAATTTTTTAAGAATATAAAATCATCAGTATTTATGATTATAAACACAATTTGCTGTTTGTAAATTATATAAATTGTAAAAAATATCTGATTTAGATCTTAGGTACCAGATTTGTTCTGTAATTTTTATTTATGATTTTAAAATGATTATTGAATAAGGTGACAGATTGTGAAGTCACTAACATCTGAGCTATTTTAAAGCATTTATTTATTTCATTACTCAGTCGTAATTAAAAAGTTAAGAAAAATTAGATGTTTGTAGCTACATCAAGGCTTTAGAAGATTGGATGTGTAATACATAAGAATCAAAACTATTAGTTTGTTTAATTCATATTTTAAAAGAATAATTTCAACAATTTTTAAAATTTATTTACAATATTGAGATAGACCTATTTTTGTAAATCAACTGAAAATGGCTCATAAAACAATGAAAAATTAATTAATAAAGTAATTATTTTAAAACTAGTTTCAGTTTAAATAATCTTTTTCGTTTTAATTACCTAAGCTTCAATTATAAAATACTAATGATGATTCCAAAATCCATTAAAACGTTAAATCCTCACTTTTTCTTCTATTTTAAAGTATTATAACTATATTAAAAGTTGAAACTAAATTCAAACTTGGTACATTCAAGTACTTTCAGAATATTGCACAGAAAAATTGTATGTGAATAACATTGAATTTCTAAATTCCTATTTCATAAAATTAATATCCAGTATAAAAATTCAGAAATTATAAATTTAGTTTTTTTAATAATAACGTTTCAGTTGGATGATTTGCTAAATATTTATATCAGATCAATTATCAAGATGCATGTAGATAAAAAGAAATTTTAGCAAATGAGCAGAGATCACACTAAGGTACAGTAGTGGCATTTTTATGACAATGGCATAGTAGATATATTAATTTAATGCAAACAACATAATTTTTTCTCTGATAATGTTTTAATAATACATTTTGCACAAGAGTAGCACTGCTTTTAGTATTAACACATTTTTTTATGATGATATGGACGAATGTCAGAATTAAATCAAACCTTTCTAAAGAAAATATAAAATATACGAGGAACACATGAGATATTTAGATTTCAAAGCATTTCATAATAGAATTATCTAGCTTTCTGATAAATGAAATAAAGCAGTAGTTTTTAATTTTTTCTAACTAGGAATCCCATCTGTTTCTAAATTTTGATATTAATATATTTAATTCAAAATTGCTCTAATTTTGTATATGGTTGCGAATATTTATCTGAAACAGGGAAGTTTTTCATGACATTTTTTAATACCATAAAATTTATATTCTTTGTTGTATACTTATTATATGTTTACTTAGTGAAACACTTTAATAAATGTAATATATTCTTCAAATGATTTAAAAAGCAATGTAAATTTTTCGAAACAATTTATTGTATTGCATGTCATACTTGCCCCAAGAGGATATTTGCATATGAATGCATTCATGTAGAATTTGAATTCGCAAACTCCCAGAGAAGACATTTCAAGTTATTTATCCAGTTTAAATAAATGCAACTTAATACTTATTAGAATGATATAAAGAAAAGGTTCCTTTCTTGTTCGACAAATGTTTTATTTAAATATGAACCATTTAAACAGAAGAATTATTGAATTAAAACATTAGTGTAATTTTCGTAGTGAATTTACTTTTTCAACCTACGGATTTTTAAAGCAGGAATTTGTTTGGAGTTGCACTGTTTTACATTGCCCAGAAACAATAAATGTGTCAAACTCTTACTTTGACTTTCATAAGATTATATTTAGTAGTAAACCATAAAAAAATTAATCAAAATAATTATTTTCATAGTATTTCTAGTATATAAATCCACTAATTTAATTTTCTGTAATTATACCAAAGAAGACTACTTGTTGTTGATATGATTAGCAATTCTGTTGTTCCATATATTTAAGCAGCTTGCATTTTTTGTTATTGAGAATATTAATTTAAATTATAATTTTATTTAACCTTTAGTAATAATAAACATTTCTATTATAAGGATTATTATTTTTTTTTTGTGATAATTTTAAAATAATCTGAACAATTCAATCACAAGGTCCAAAATAAGTAAATTTCCTTACAGAATATACAGACGTAAACATGTAACAATGTAAAATTTAATGCCCCATCATAATAAGATATGTAAATCAGTGGAGCTATTGGCATTTAACGTCACGTGTCTGAAAACACACTTTAAAAATGTCTGTCTTATAGTGAAATTACAAGATAACTATATTTTAGATGTATAAGTACTCAACGTTATAGTTACAATTCCAAGCTAAAAGCAAAAACAAATGAACTGAAGTCAATATCATGCAAGAAAAGCGATTGGTTGTAAGCCATTCTATAATTTCTAGACTAAATACATTATAAAACACCGAAGCAGTTTATGGAACCTACAAGAATTGAAGATCTACAAATATTGTTCCACTATTTGCAACTAAATGTAAGGAGGTATAGAACTTCTACACGAATCATCCTCAAACTTTTTTTCGTATCAGCCACCGGACGACAAGTACCCAGATCAAATAGGAGTAGAAGATTTCACAAATGGTTATGAATGCAAGCCGTCCAGCAAAGTTTGTACCTCCTCCTACTATGACATAAAATCAAGGTGTAATTAGGAATCAAGGTGTTACACCTTTAAATTGGAGAGCAAGTCAAGGAAAAACTATACTCTTACTGATGAGTCTAGATATTGTTTGCAAATTTTCTCAAAAAGATTAAAATAAAAAGATAAAATTTCAATAAAAATTAGCAATAAATAAAATCTACTCTCTTTCCAGTCATATTCATGAAAGAGATTTATTTGGTAGGTCCAGTTTGTGTGTAGGTGTCCTCGGCCCAATGAAAATGAGTGGCCGTACTGAAATGTGCATTGAAAAAGTTATGTTACTGCTTAGTTATACATAGACAAAATGTTGTCTATATATAACTAAGAAGATCCAATTATTGATCCAATTGTTTGATTTTAAGCAGATACAGTTGGAGGTTCCATACTACAAGACAATGCGACCACTCAGAGCTCGAATAGTGGATAATTACATTCGTAAGGAGACTATTGTATGTTTGGGTTGATTTAAACTTTCTCGAGACTTGAAATTGATTTATTATGTTCTAGATGCTTTAGGAGACATATTACAGCTTTTAACTCTGCATTTTTAGGGACTCAGTCTGCTTGACATAGCATTGGACAATGCTGCCACTTCAGTTAATAAACATCATTTTAAACATGAAATATTACTGCTTACCTATATAGATGTTAGAAAAGTAAAGTAAATCATACATTGAACTCAGATACTATGTTATATGCACTCATCTCCATAAATTAAGGATAATGAAGTTCAGGCAAAGAAAGAGACAGAAGCAAAACAAATTTGACTTATTTGTAAAGTCTATTTATTACACAAAAGGTAAAGAGCAAAAAAGATGCTATATGTTTGACATAATTAATAACAATTGCGACTTTTACTCCCTGGAGCAAATTTCAAAAAATAACCTATTTACAAAAAACAGTATAACATGTTTAGTATGATGGTTAATATGGAGTATGTCTCCCGGACGATGCAATACAGGCCTTACAACACCTAGGCATGCTGAGTATCAAATTATCAATCTGATCTTGGGGAATATTACACCACTCATCAAGCAATGCCCTCCGAAGTTCCGGTTGACAGGTGGGAGGGGGTTGACGGGCTGCAATTCGTCGGCCAAGCATATCCCACACATGCTCTATTAGATTCAAGTCCGGTGAGTATGCTGGCCAATCCATACGGTTGATATCTTCCAATTGAAGGCATTCGCTTACAATGTTTGCACGGGGAGGACAGGCGTTGTCATCCATAAACAGAAATTCAGCACCCATGGCGCCCCGAAACAAACGTACATTTGTTCCAGAATGACATCCCGATAGATGTGGCCTGTCATCGTTACACTCTGAACATGCAGGTCAGTTCTGGAACCAAGAATAATTCCTCCCCAAACGAGCCATCCTGCACCACCTAAACGGTGTCGTTCAATGGTGTTCTCTTGGTGGTAACGGGTAACTGGCGCTCTCCATATGAAAGTCCGGCGAAAATCAGACTGCAAACTAAACCTGGACTCGTCGGAAAACATCACACAAGACCACTGTTGCGGAGTCCACAATGCATGCTCTCTACTCCAGGTTAAACGCAGGCGACAGTGAGTTGCGGTAAGTGGAACACATCTGACAGGCCTACGAGCATGTAGACCAATGGGCCCTAAGCGTCTGTACACGGTCTGCCTTGAAACTCTAGTACCGGTAGTTGAAGAGAGCTGACGAGACAGGTCTGATGCTGTGCTCCGTCTGTTTCTTTTGGCAGTAACTGCTAAATACCGGTCCTCATTCGGCGTTGTAACTCGGGGGAGACCTGTGCTGTAACATCTACTCACATTACCATCATCTTGGAATCGTTGCCAAAGCCTGGAGATGACACTCTGGGCGATTCCAAGTTCCTCGGATACTTCCAGCTGGGTACGTCCACATTCCAGTCGTCCGATAATTCTACCACGTAAAAAATCATCCCAAAGCTTCCTTTGTGCCATAAGTATGCGGTTATTGCACTGAAAGGCTTTTAAAGCGCTTGTGAACAATTTTACTTCTTTGCCACCATTCCTTATATACCCCTCTCTTACACTCTCGTCTGGTGGTTTCCTGTAATTTGCATATTCTTCTTCAAGATGTGTGTGATAATTCTACAGGTGAAATTTTTATTTTAGAGTTCAATTTCTGTGTGATTCTGGATTATCCTTAATTTATGGACATGAGTATCTATATATATGTGTGTGTGTGTGTGTGTGTGTGTGTGTTTTCAAGACGGAATGGAAGCAGGGCCGTTTTCTTTTAAGCGCTGCTTCATTAATCCTTTTGAAACTTTTTATTAAATTCGAAGGAAGAGAAATGTCGCAATTACAACAAAGTTTCTGGACTTTGCCTGATTTTTACGAAACCAGTACACCTATGATAAAAAGTATTAATATTTTTTTTTAAATAAATCATAATATATTAAATTTTAATATTTTTTTTTAAACAGCTATTTAATTACCCAAATTTACCCTCAAATGAAAAATAAATTTAAACTACATAAGTATGCTTAATGCATAGTAATAATAAACCGCGTAATATTCTTTGGCATAGACTTAAAAAAATTTTAAAGTCTTATGTCAAAGAATATTATTCACTTTAGGTGTTCATTGATTAAACCATTTTCATGAAATGTTTTCACTGAAGAAAAAATTTAGTAATATATATTGATGACAAAATAAAATATGTTCTTCAGCAATTCATAATTTATGTACAAGTTTCCCGTAAGAAATATTATAGGAAAATGAACATTCCTAACAAGATGAATGGGATAGTTCCTTTTTTCATTAGGGAACCTTATAAATATTTATTCTCGTTGGAAATAATATATAATCACACATTAATGAGTGAAAGCCATTAAGTTCCTCATTTATTATTCTGATTATAGCTATAATATCATTCAGTTTTTTTATTATTATGGATCATTCCCTGACCTTCTTTCTTCATAATTTAAATCAGCTGCTTATGTGATGAATAATAAGTAAACAAAATATGCATAGCTCAAGCACTGGAGTAGGGGGTGATAGAAACTTCAAAGGGAATGAAACAAATTCCTGGAAGAATAATTAAATAACATTTCATTGAACATTCCATCATTTAATATTTTTTTATATAACGAGAAGGATTTTGTTTTTTAAATTTTCACAGTGCATTATACTGCCTCATATGCATCATTACTAGACATGTAGCTTTTTTTTAGAAATAAAGATTTTTTTATTGTCACGCTGGTAAAAAATAACCTTGTTTATAAAACCTATTGTAATTAATACGCTTTTATTAGTTTCATCAGTATGTTTGTTTGTTTGTTTGTATGTATGTATGTTTGTATGTATGTAACTGACTCTTTGGGCTCGATTTTGCCATACTTTAAGCGATCCGATTTAATTTAAACGCTGTATACTTAACGAGGACCGACAACACTAAAATATTTTTAAAATTTTATTATCTCATCATGATTAGGATCGCCAGGATTAGTGATTAAAACACACAGCCTTGGAAAAGCCAACTTGATCGGCGATCATTTTTCCCCTGGAGATCTGTTTCTCCTCATACACACAATTTAAGCTGCAATGAAACATTTACAGACATTCAAGCCTGCGTGGGGCAGCGGCACAACGGATAACGCGCCTGACTACGTATTAGGAGATTCACTGTTCGAATCCTGGCTGGCTCGACATATTCGCATTTAGCCTTTGTTTTACTCGCAATTAAATTATTGTAGGAACCAGTCCTCCGTACCGGGATCTCATTTAAATATTATAGTTTAAAACACGCTTTTAGGGTTAATCAAACTAAAAAATAAATTAATAGTTTAAAAAAAACTAAAAAAACACTCTTTTAGAGTGAATCAAACTAAAAAGTAAAAAATAATTGTTAGCATTAGAATAAAATAACTGACGAGAAAATGAATGTCACTGTTGTAAAAGCGTGGGGTGCTCGATATCAATCGTTATAATTTTTCACTAGTTTCATTCCGAAATGCAGAGTTAGTTTAAAAATGTCATACAAAGCACCCCACGCTTTTAGAACAGTGACATTCATTTTCTCGTCAGTTATTTTATTCTTATGCTAACAATTATTTTTTACTTTTTAGTTTCATTCACTCTAAAAGCGTGTTTTTTTAGTTTTTTTAAACTATTAATTTATTTTTTACTTTATTGTTTCTCTCGATTTAACAAGAATGTAAATTTAATTCCTTATAATTGCGTGTTTCGCATAAAAAGACAGCACAAAAATCAAAAGAAGTCTTCCAGTACCATAAGTGAAACTTTTTTCAAAAACCTAAGTTTATTTACATAGAGAAAGATTTTTAACTGTGTCATTAAACTGATGCAATATTTATATTTATTTCCTTATTGAAATTTATAACCAGAAAATTATAAAACTAGCTAATTTGCTTAAAAGTTTTGGACATATCATGCTTCATTTTTTAATTATGAATTTTACTGCATAAATTCTAATATTCGATTGCAGTAAAATAATTATTTTTATATTAGGATAATTGAGATACATTTTATTTACGTTTTTAAAAGAAAGAAGTTACATTTTTAATGGGAAGTCATCTCACACGAGCTTTAGGGACGCTATCTGGAGAAATTCTTTGTTTTCGAAGACTCTCGTAATAGAGACAGATGCAAAACGGCTCATTAGTAGGGCAGGACGAGTTGCATCCAGTTTGAACGTCACAGCTGGCTGAGAAGGTTAAACTAATTTATTTATAAATTTATAAACTGATAATATTTTAACACGTCTTTTTAAAATATCATATGACTCGATTGAAAGCAAGAAATTAAATAATATTTATTTAGTTATTTTTAATACACTTTTATTAGTTTCACCTGTATCTTTGTTTGTAACTGACTCGTTGGCCTCGAATTTGTCCTACTTTAAGCCATCAGATTTAATTTAAACGTTGTAGACTTATCAAGGACGACGACAACAAAATATTTTGATAAGTTTATTATCTCATCATGATTAGGATCACCAGGATGAGTGATTTTATTTTATTTTAACTTATGAAGAGCAATTTAACCCATGTGGAATGAAAGTAGCTAAGACATTCAAACCTACGTGGGACAGTGGCATAACGGATAACGAGCCGGATTAGGAGAATCCCTCTTCGAATCCTGGCTGGCTCGACATATTCGCATTTAGCCTTTTACTCACAATTAATTTATTGTAAGAACCATAGTTCCCGTCCTCCGTGCCGGGAACTCATTTAAATATTATAGTTTAAAAACACGCTTTTAGAGTTAATCAAACTAAAAAGTAAAACATAATTGTTAATATAAGAATAAATTTACTGACGAGAAAATTAATGTCACTGTTCTAAAAGCGTGGAGTGCTTTGTATAACATTTTTAAACTAACTCTGCATTTCGGAATGAAACTAGTGAAAAATTATAACGATTGATATCGAGCCCCCCTGCTTTTAGAACAGTGATATTAATTTTCTCGTCAGTAATTTTATTCTTATGTTAACAATTATTTCTTACTTTTTAGTTTGATTAACTCTAAAAGCGTGTTTTTTAGTTTTTTTAAACTATAATTTATTTTAGAAAATGATAAATTATAGGAACCAGAAACATTATGAATAAGCACAAGTGGAAATGTATTTCCTTGTATATTAAGCACTAATTTGATTATTATTTGCAAATACATTGTTTTCTCGCATATGCATGTTAAAAGTTATTTATTCATATATAAATTAGAGCGATATATTTAGCCAAGTATATGAATACTTCATTTAATTCACACTAAATGTATGTACTTTTGAAATTAAAAAACACTTCTTATCAAAACAGATATAACTATATGCCATTTAACATCTTTTTATAGTAAAGTTGCATTAGAAGATCAACTACAATTTATTTGATGAAACTTAACTGGAAATTTCAAATTTATATGCACTATATAATTATTATTGCTTTTGTATAATATTTCACTGCTAATCATTTTTTTAACTATTTGTCTGTTTAGTTTAAACTGTTTGTAGAGTATTTTAATTTTATTATAAAAATTTGTAATTTTAATTATATACAATGAACTATTAAATTATTATTTATTGCTTTAATTGTTATGTTAAATTAATATTTTAACTAATGCATCAATTTTAATATTTAAATACTACAATATTTGTATCAGATTCAAATTCAAGGATTATTTTATAAAGTTACTATACAATTTAAGCAATTAATATGAAATAAATTTAGATTAAAATTATTATTTTTAGGTAAATGGGAATCCAAATTAAGTTAAATAAAAATATTCCTTTATCTGTTACTTGCTTCGTTTTGTAACTATCAGCTTTTATTTGCTTTTCATGTAACGTACACTACAATTGCAAATTTGGAATAATTATGTCCTTACGTTGAAAGGTACTCACATGCGTGCATGAATATAATCTCATTTTATAACTAAACAATCGCTTCGTTTGTACTCATTTACAAGATTTTAGCCACGACTATCCGAAATTTCATACTAGATGAATCAAATAGTTTCATTATTGGCATTTTGACGTTAGATAATCAGCTTTCAATCGTGATTATTAACCACACTAAGTCTTTGCATAAATGATTACGAACTCCATTCGATAATTATTAGCTGCCAAGAATTCCTAAGTATAGCCCTTCAGCATATTTCTGGTAACACTGACTCCATTCTGAACAATACATATTATTTAAACTGTTCGTAATTCAAGGTTAAATATTTTTAGTTCTAAATAGTTTATTAATCATGGTTTTCTTTTCTTGCGCTGGCGAAATTAGATCATTTGCATTCATGTCATAAATGTTCAAGTAAACCTATTTACACGGAATCATTTTGAAGATAAGTATAGCCAAGCAAAATTTCAGCTGTATACCGATAGTGAAATTAAAATGTATCGATACATTTCTCCACATTTTTCATTTATTTTAGTTTGTTAACGGTTAATACTTCCTAATGTTCATCTTTTGTAGCACAATGTTCTGTTAACATATAAGTTTTTATGTTTGTATTTGTATTTATGTTAACTTAAAAATTGGCACTCATTAATTTTTTACCTAATGTGTAGCTATATGTTATATATAAACTATGATTAGTTATATTTTAATTAAATAAAAGTCTTAATTTTCCATAGTGAAATTTAGTCTTTAACTTCTAGTTTCAAGAAGTGCTTTCTTTCATCAGTATTTGCTTAATATTCCCGAGAGCTATTTAGAAAATAGAAATAAATTAGAATTTACAATTTATGAGATAATAATTTTAAATCTAAAATATTGAGAGGTTCAATATTTTATTTTAGGTTTTGCTTTTATTTTATGTAGTACATAATAAAAAGCCACCAAAATTTTTAATTAGTTTTTTAACAAATAAAATACATTTTGATAAAAAATTAACGATAAATGAAAATTTGTGACATAACTGTTTAAATTTTTAATGTCGCTGAGATGAATCAGAAATGAATCCATGAAAGTGTTTTTTTTTAAATTAACAAAAATTTCTGCAAATTAACATGTATTTTTAACAGCTATATTATAATAGGATAATTCTATTTATTTTCGAAAATGCTATAAAGTTTTCTGTTGTAAAATATTCTGGCTCTATTTTATGTTTTTAGGTGTGTGCGTTTCTAACTGTTACAAATAAATTTTCTAAAATGGTTTAGTTTTAATAAATCAAAAATTTTATTTTCTCAGAAAATATGTAACTTTCTACATATATATTACTTGATACGTATATTACTTGATACATTTGATTGAGATTAAGTCTTCTTACAGGTAGAAATGCAGAGCATTTTTTATTTAATTTTTGTATTCTTCGGGCATGGAGTTTTGTATTTTTTGAAAAAAGACTGTTGTATAAAATACAATTTTCTTCCTTTCTATTTCTTGGTTGTATTGATCTTTCATATAATTCGACAATTTTATTTTTTTCTTATTTTTAAATAATTTCTAAGGAGAAAAACAAATGCGTTTAAGACGTCATTACTGTTTAAAAAATGCATTTGATAAAAATTAATTCTTAACGCTTTCAATTTTTCAAAATAGCGCTTTCACTTTCCAATAGTATATATTTTATTTCATTGCAAATTAAAATAATATTCCAAATTAAATTATTAATTATATATTTATCGTGATAATTGGAGGGCTCATTTAATTCCCATCGTGAATTACAGAAAACAAAAACTGCGGAAAATAATTATTAACAATTATACCGATTTGATTTTCGATCGATGTAAAATTTTGTTCCATGACAAGCTTTGTCTTCTTTTACTGATCATTAGATAAAGTAATTTAAAGCTGTTTATCAGAGCTATACTTAAATGCAATTAGTTTTAGCCCTGCTCTTTATCAACATTGATTCTTAAATAATTAGATACTTAAATAATGAAGGCAATGAAGTACATGCTTACATGTGTTACGCGGGAGCATCAAGATTGCTGGAATAAATCCTTTAAAGTTTTTGCTAAAAATAATAACTCTATAAATAAGGGATGTTGAAACCCAATTCAGTGATAATGCTTAGAATATTCTTTATTGTTTTTTATGCAAATGATTTTAGATAATAATGTTATTATTAAAATTATTTCTCTAAAAAATTTGAAGAGAAATAATTTATTGAAATTTATTCATTTCCTCAACCAGATTTCAATTTAGCTGAAATTTGTTTTGATTTCCAATTGATGCTAATTTTGTACAGTGAATTTGAAATGATTATTTAATTTTTAAATAATGTAGTTCTAAATTCTATTTAAAGGAATTAAATTCCATCTTTTGAACTTGCGAAATATTTTAGAGAGTTTTAGAAAAAGGTATGTTAGTCATATAAACAATCCAACTTGCGGCCCAGTGGCTAAGGGTAGCCCCATCACCCAATCACTGAGCTGTTCTTGGTATACACCAGGGATGGGCAAATTACGGCCCGCGGACAGAATTTTAATTTGCCGATCCGAGGCAAATTAAAAGAAATATATATTTATATATTGTATATCCATCTTCTTTCCTACTTTGATTAAATATTATTTTTTTCTACCTTTTTTTCAAAGGAATGATGATATTTTTACTTTCTCTATTTTTGTTCTACAAAACATAAATCGACGGTAATAGCAAGCACAGACAGCTTTCAATCGGTAAAGTGTTAAAAGAGGAAGTTCTTTATTAGTTATAGCTGTAGACTGGCTCGAAGAGATAACGCTGTAGCTGGTGCCAACAAGCGTTATCTCTTTCTCGGGTAGCAGACATATGAGAATCCAATATAGGTGATTCAAACTCAGATTTCAAGATTTCAGTACAATTCAAACAGGATTGGATATTTTTGCCGTGCCTTTCAACGTAAATTGTGAATCAGTGGTGTCAGATTAGCAGGTTGAACTAACTGAGTTGCAATCTAACAATCATCTCAAGCAGTTGTTTCTAAATATGCCAAAGTTAGAGTTTTACAAATCATTATCGAAAGTAAGTTTCCCAAATTTAATATCTCCCGCCCAGAAAATCAATGCTATGTTGCTCTATATGTGAACAAGTATTTTCAACTATGAGCCTTAGAAAGAATTATGTCAGAAATAGACTGACAGAGGAGCATTTAGCCTCGTTCCTTAGAATCAGTACATCTAACTTGAAACATCAATATAAGGAAATTTTAAAAATGAAATCGCAATTTCATTCATCTCATTAGCATATTTAAATTGTAATAGTTGTATATTGTTTTTAAAATTTTAGAAAAATTTATCTTGGCCCGCCAAACTTTTTTCCCCCCCATTTTTGGCCCGTGACTGAAAAAGTTTGCCCATCTCTGGTATACACGATACCAACCAATGTTTCACCCTCACCTAACTAACTGGTAAGGGGCTACATAACCGTAGGTACGAGGGTGGGGATGAAAGAAAATTCATATAAACAACTTTATTTACTTCGTATAATAAAGCAGATTATTACCCAGTTCTTATTATTGCTTACGTGGAAAAATAATTTTTATAAGAAATATCTATCAAATAAATTCTAAATAAATAAATTTTTTTATGTTAACATAAAAAAAAAAATCGATTTCTTTTTTAAGGTCTATTAGTTTTTTAAATAACAGCGTGTTTTTTCTAAAAATAGTTTGATGATCTAAAAATTCTTTGATGAAAGTGTTGTTTCTACTTAAACATAATGAGTATGTAGAAGATATTCCGATAATATGTAGCGTTTAATAAACATTCTTTATTTAGAAAAATCATTAAAAATGGCAAGCTCCTTAGGTGATGAAAGAAATATTTAAAAAAATGTCTTGTGAAACGCTAAATTATCGAATTACATAAATAAGTACGGAACAATTACTATCGCAATAAAAATCTTGAAGGGTATTTTTTTAGATAAAATTAAGAGTTTTATTTCTTGTAACTGAAGGAACATTATTAATGTCGAGACAGGTTCATTTAAAGCCTAGACTTATAATTCATTACCGTTTTATCTGTAGCCTTTCTTTTTTTAAACGTAATTGTTCTATTTAAGTTTAGGTTTTAAGTTTAAAGAGGTGTTGACAAGTTCTAATGACATAAAGAGTAGAAGCTATTGGCGATGTTTTATTTATTTTTAAAATTAAAAATATATATGTATAATAAGTTAAATTTGCTATGATGAACATAATTATCAGTTCATCATTTCAAAAAGGAATTACTTCTAAAACACAGGTGAATACTCTTTAAATCCTAAAATATAATAATAAATTCAACAATGATTGAATTGTTTAACAAGAACGAGAAAAGAAAACATTAAAATGAGAAAAATTAATTAATATTGTCATTAAAATAAGTTATTAAATTATAAGTTATATAAGTTACTAGAATATGCTAAAATACAAAATGTTGGTCTCATTTACGTGTTGTTTTCTAATAGAGGGTTAAAATCTAAACTCATTGGCATTACAAAAACAGATAATGCTAATATAAACATATATTATCAGTCTTGTAGATTTGTCTCACTTTTAGCGCAGTGATAGTGAAGGCTATCTAACGTGCAAGAGTTAAGACGATAAACGAATCGTTTCAAAAAATCTCGTAAAGACAGCTGCACTGTGTATTTTACAAGGTTTTGCCTAATATGTCATGCTAATGTGGGGTAGTTAACTCAAAAACTACTATCACTCCCTATTCCCTTCTAGTAGACACATGGCAGCAGCTCCCCCTTCTACTATTGTTATTTATTTTGGGTAACGCTGTAATTTTACTGAATAAGTGATAAATAACATCATGGTCATATAAAACGTTTACTAGAATTAATTGAATTTGATTCTTTCATTTAATACTAATTTTTCAAACTAATTTTATGTCTTAAATCGTGTTAGTTTCTGTCTCGAAATCTTTTTTTTTCTTTTTAAGTATAATTCAACATTTTAATTTGCCATACGAATTTCTTTCATTGTGAACTTTATCAAAACTTTAAATCAGTTAAAATCATGCTAATGTGAAAGTTGTTCTTAAGTTTGTGCAGTATTCATGCCGAGGAATAAAACATAAGTAATCTGATAAGGATCTAACCTGACAGATCATTAATGCAAAGCACAGCGAGCAAAGATACGAACCATGTCATAACAGTTAGGGAGAGAGGCTCACGCAAAATAAATATTCATTCCTTCTAGAAAGTGAAATCCTAATGAGAATTTTCGGACAACTCTTAAAATATGAGCGTCAGTTATGACAAATGGTATTCACATGAGGAGAAATAAGCTGCTATTATTTTCAAAACAATCGCAATAAGGAATAAAATTCAACATGTTACTTTGATATTGTTTGAACAAAATATGGGAACTAGAATGAATTTTTTACTGCCAAAAATGATTATTTTAACATTATATTTCTAAACACAGTGAAAATAAAAATTGAAAATTTATCCATGGTTGAGAAAAAATTTGACAGTGAATTGTTATGCCACTTCAAAACTGAACAGTGTAAAAGTATTCCTTATAAATAATCTTTGTCCCATAAATTCAAGAATCGCAACTAAAAATTTATCTATTCCTGTTAATCTTATTTTTATTATTATCTCTTATTTATTGTGTGACGAAGCGAAATACTTTTCGACAGTAATTTATAACTTTAAGCAATGGCGTGAGAGTTTTATTGTAAGTAACGAATGGAAAGATTGTAACTTTCGAGTTTGTGAATTGCATAATTTTTTTAAATTAGTTTTCCTATGAATTTGCTCCGAAATCTTCCCCCTTTTATAAATACATTTTTCCCAAACATATCTATGGTAAAATTATGCTTGTTCTTATGAAATATAAAAATTATTTAATTAGTTTAATTTTCACTAAAAAAGTCTTATTTAATTCAATGATTTCTAAAATCACAGGAGGCCTTAATGGAGTAAAACATTTGTGATATTGTACATATAAAATAAAATTTTAAAATTTATTCATATGATGAGACTTTAACTTCGATAATATGATTAAATATATTACAGTCTTACAAATTTACTTTAAGAATATTTATTACAATATTTATTAATTACGATGTTTCTGAAGTATTTGAATTCTTTAATTACTTATATTATACTTTATTTAGATATTATTATCTTATGTAAAATCTTTCGCAAAATGAAATTTAAAGTTTGCCGCAAAAACTTAATTAAAACTCAATCCAATTTTCCATTCTGATTCCGTATTATCTAACGTAATTTGTGCATTATAGTAATTTATTATTTTATTTTACAAGGAGAATTAAACTAAACAATTCTTAAAATAAATACTATAAAATACGTACATTAAAACAAATACGTTAAAATTTAATCTGTAAAGAAACCATAATAGCATAAATTGAATATGATAGATAATTGAGTCAAAATGGAACTACTTTATTAATAATGAATTCTACGAGACAGCACAATATTGAGAAACTACATTATAAATTTAAATAATTTAAACATTTACAAAAAATAAAAATATATTCAGTTGAGTTCAATGTCACAAATTAAGCAAATTAAAACTATATTAGAAAATCACTTAATTAAAAGTTTTGCTAATTCATAATTTTAAATGGAATAATGGTTACATCAAAATAGTTTTAATTATCTGATTAAATTTATGTGACAAAAATAATACTAGGATATATGTTGATTACAAGTTAATTCATAAAAAAATAGTATATATTCATATTAATATTATTATTATATTAATATTAATATTAATTCATATAAAAGTTAATAAGTATAATTCATAATTTTAAATGACAAAAATGATTACATAAAAACATTTTAATTATCTGATTAAATTTAAATGACAAAATAGTTTATTTTTTATCTACTACAAAAATAAATTAAAAATTAACAGAGACGAATTTAACTCTACAAAACTATTTCCAGGTCACAAAAAACATTTAGCAGATATAATTTATGAATTTAAAAAAAAAGATGCTTATTCAAACCTCTCTGAAAAAACTTACTAAAATATGCAATTTATATGAAAGATCCTTAAAAAGTTTTTAAAAAAAACCACATTCAACAAAACCTTACTTATTAACAAATCCACTAATTGCAAATAAGGATGGTGCTTATACATCATATAGAGACTAATTTTTGCTGCATTTGCCTTTTTTCTTCCAATTTTTTTCTGCTTGTCTTGATTATGAGAACCAATAAGATATGCAAACTCATCTAATTAAGCCTTAACAAGTAGATGTACAGTTACTCCCGAAGGCCTCAGTAATTTATTCATTCATTGTTTGCTATATTACAGAAGAATTTCTTTTCCTATCCCTTCAGTCAACTATCGATAAGGCTCATATTGTTGTTTCTGACAAGTTTCGACTTGTCTTTTATTGTAACCCGGTTGCATCGTAGAATACAAAAAAAGATCTTTATTGTATGAATCTTTTTGATATAGATTGATATAGGGTTATATCTTAACAATAATTATATTTTTGACACCTTTATAAATGGAACTGAAACATTAACTCTCTTTCTTTATAAATGAAAGAAGGGCTTACTGATAAAAAAAATATTTGGAGCATCGTCTTCTATCTAAACATGTATTGCTTTGACGCATAAAATATTCCTATTTCTGTTCATAAAGTAAGAATAAAATCTAACCAATACAGTTCGTTAAATAGTAGCAATAGTTTTGAGATAGATACGCTATGAAGTAATAAGTGTTTATTTGTCACTAGGAAAGATATTCAAAACAATCCTCCTGTAAGCGTCCAAGAGCTTTAAAAGCCTTTCAGTGCAATAACCGCATAGTTATGGCACAAAGGGAGCATTTGGATGATTTTTTACGTGGTAGAATTATCGGACGACTGGAATGTGGACGTACCCAGCTGGAAGTATCCGAGGAACTTGGAATCGCTCAGAGTGTCATCTCCAGGCTTTGGCAACGATTCCAAGATGATGGTAATGTGAGTAGATGTTACAGCACAGGTCGCCCCCGAGTTACAATGCCGAATGAGGACCGATATTTAGCAGTTACTGCCAAAAGAAACAGACGGAGCACAGCATCAGACCTGTCTCGTCAGCTCTCTTCAGCTACCGGTACGACAGTTTCAAGGCAGACCGTGTACAGACGCTTAGGGCACATTGGTCTATATACTCGTAGGCCTGTCAGATGTGTTCCCCTTACCGCAACTCACTGTCGCCTGCGATTAACATGGAGTGTAGAGCATGCATTGTGGACACCGCAACATTGGTCTTGTGTGATGTTTTCCGACGAGTCCAGGTTTAGTTTGCAGTCTGATTTTCGCCGGACTTTCATATGGAGAGCGCCAGTTACCCGTTACCACCAAGAGAACACCATTGAACGACACCGTTAAGGTTGTGCAGGATGGCTCGTTTGGGGAGGAATTATTCTTGGTTCCATAACTGACCTGCATGTTCAGAGTGTAACGATGACAAGCCACATCTATTGGGATGTCATTCTGGAACAAATGTACGTTTGTTTCGGGGCGCCATGGGTGCTGAATTTCTGTTTATGGATGACAACGCCCGTCCTCACCGTGCAAACATTGTAAGCGAATGCCTTCAATTGGAGGATATCAACCGTATGGATTGGCCAGCATACTCACCGGACTTGAATCCAATAGAGTATGTGTGGCATATGCTTGGCCGACGAATTGCAGCCAGTCAACCCCCTCCCACTTGTCAACCGGACCTTCGGAGGGCATTGCTTGATGAGTGGTGTAATATTAACCAAGATCAGATTGATAATTTGATACTCAGCACGCCTAGGCGTTGTAAGGCTTGTATTGCATCGTCCGGGAGACATACTCCATATTAACCATCCTACTAACCATGTTATACTGTTTTTTGTAAATAGGTTCTTTTTTGAAATTTGCTCCAGGGAGTAAAAATCGCAATTTTTATTAATTATGTCAAACATATAGCATTTTTTTTGCTCTTTACCTTTTGTTTAATAAATAGACTTTACAAATAAGTCAAATTTGTTTTGCTTCTGTCTCTTTCTTTGCTTGAACTTCATTATCCTTAATTTATGGACATGAGTGTATATCGTTTTATTTAAATTGCATGCAAAACAACAAGCTATTCAAATTTTATAAAAAAGTACATGTATAAATTATTTATTTTATTGGTTGCATAAAATACTACGAACAATAAAATAAAGCAAATTGGGAAATTAACAAGAATCAGTTATGTAATACGGAAACACATAAAAATATACAGCTGTTTTCAAAAGAATTTTAATTATAAGTGTAATGAACACTCTGATTCATTTTTAATGCATTTTTTAACAAGTATCAAATAAATTGTAGTTAAAATAATCATTAGTTGTTAATTATTAGTTGTTTTTAAAGGAAAAAATCTAACTTGAAATTATTAAATCAAGTAAGAAATAATAAAACAAAAAATGTAAGCGAATTATGAAGAATTAATACGAAAAGTGAAAATAAAATTTATGAAGAGTTAATTCGAATATAATTATTGCTCATTTTGATCTATACGTACATAATTCTTCACCTATTATTGTAAAAATATATAAATATAATTTTATGAACCAAATAATGTAAAAGGTGGAAGTCTTATTAATTTATTCAATAAAAATACATTCTTAAGATATGCTTTCCGCAAATATTTATTAATTCTATTTTTTTTTAAAAATCTTTATATATTAAAATTCTGCAATATTTAAGTCATTTGAAAGAAAAATAAACATTTTTATGAAGATTAACTTTTGCTATAGCATGACATTATTAATAAAATGAAGATTGTTAGCCTTTATGAAAGTTATAGATATAATCTGGATATTAGTTATCCTTTTGGTAATTTAATGAATTTAAAAATTATTAATATTCTCAATGTTTTTACTAACTTATAAATTAATAAATAAACGCTCATGTGTAATTCTGCAGTTACATCATGACGAACCATGAATAACATAATTGCATATTGAAAATATGCAAAAGCCGATGATTTAGCTAATCCTATAAATTAATTTACTGGAAAGATCCAATAATATTATCTCAGTCAATTGAATGTACTGAATAAATGTATGTAATTAAATACGGCTGATATTTTTTCCAATGATAATCAATTGCGTACCAACAATAGAAAAGTTTTCATTAAAAACATTATCTTTCTTAGTCATATGAAGTAAGTCATTTCTTATGATTCCACGAAAATAAATCTATAACTATTATATTCTCCTATGAAATTACTGTAAGATATAATTTTCAAAATCTTCAAAAGACACTTGTGTAGTATGGATATCTCTGAATGATTGGACAGTATCTAGCAATTAAACTTTAGATACATTAAATTACATGCAGAATCCTGGTTATAATCTACACGATTCTAATTCACTTTAACTATTGACAGATAAGGATTGCCTAATTCTTCACTTGTTGGATAATGGCGTTATGTTGAAGATCTATGATTATACATTATGTATATTACAATAATGCATTTAAAAAATCCAAAAACTAATATGAAATACTTTAAACATTGTTTTTCTAATATATAATTTATATTTTCTATAAATTATTTATATTTTTTAAGGATTCATGCTTCGTTTTTAAAGTATTGCTTTTCAAACGTAAAAGATTATAAGAATTTTCCAAATTAAAAACGCTCTTACTAATCATCAGGGCCAAACATTTAACCATGAACATTTATTATAAAATGCATTTATATTTGATTGAATTATTTTGTTTCAGCACTAAATCCCATTCAAAATACGTAATTAGGAATATTTCAATCAAAAAATATAACAATATATCTCATTTCTCAAGTGCCTTTTTTAGTTCCTACTATTAGTTCACATATATATTTTGTTCAAATTTTCAATCCTTAATAAAATACTTTTTATTCATCCACTCAAGTTCAAATACATTTGACACTCGATGTTAATACAGTATTTTCAAATATTAATTCATTAATTAAATTTAATTAATTAATTTTAGTTTTTTTATATTTAAGTTGCTTGTATCTACCAATAGATGGCGCCAGATGTAAGAGGAAAATTTCAACTTAAAAAGTAGTAATTGACTTGAATTTTTTTTTTTTTATATTACTTGTTAATAATCATTTTCAGTTCATTATCATTACGAGTTTTTCCGGTCTTAATATGTTTCTTTCCTAAAAATAACAGTTGTTTTTTAAAGATAATCATTTGAAAAAGTAAAATAATTATTGCCCATATTCACCGCTACCGACAGTGCACTACACTTACATTGTGACCTCACGATATCGAATAGGCAGTTAAATTAATTTCCACATATGTTAGACTTCCTAAGTATTCTCAATTGTGGATTAGTTCCCCATATTTCAATTGTGGATTAGTTCCCATATTTCAATTGTGGATTAGTTCCCCATATTTCAAATGTGGATTAGTTCCCCATATTTCAAATGTGTATTAGTTCTCCATATTCCAATTGTTTATCAGTTCCCTATCCTCACATTTTCCTCTTATAGAGATTTCATTGGTTACTCATTTGTTACTTATTTAATCAGGCACAATGTCTTCCAATCTGTATTTAAAGTTATGTCAGCCAATAAGTTTGTTTTCAAAAATATTAGGGAATATTTACGAAACTAATACAATTAAAATAACTCTTCTTATAATTACATTATACACGTTTAATCAAAAAAATTAAGAAGTATCCATTTTTAAATTTATTCTGTATACTTTGAAATTTATTCAAATATACACTATCTGGAAGAAAGTGACGGGACACCCCTCGAAAAGTAGAAAAGTCGACAATACAGCTGACACATGCGCAATAATAGGTATCACGTGTCAGCCATATCCTATAAATACTCTGTGGAGTCGACTAGAGTTGTTTTTTGTCAAGATGCCGCCACGGGAAGAGTTGTCTGAGTTCGAGAAAGGTGTGTTGGTTGGATTGCATCTTGCCAAGGTGTCAATTAGAGAGATATCCCGTCTCCGTAACTGCTCAAAATCAACTGTAGCACGTGTTGTGTGTCGCTACAAAACTGAGGGACACTGTCAGAACAAACCCCGAAGTGGACGACCTACAATTCTCACCAGCAGGGACCGGCGGGGGCTCGGCAGGGAGATTCGAAGTAACCGTCAATCATCCATGGATAACATCGCTAATGAGTTTAGACAAGCCACAGGTGTGGCCGTTTCGACCAAGACTCTTCGTATTGTGGCCCATAAGTTAGGTTACACTGGACGTTCGGCGGCCCATAAGCCTTTGATTACGAAAACCAACAAGAAAGCGCACCTTCGATGGGCCAAAGATCACCGTACTTGGACTCTGGATGACTGGAAACGCGTCCTTTGAAGTGACGAGTCACGATTTACCTTTTCCATTCCGATGGACGTGTTTGGGTATGGCGTTTACCAGGAGAACGCCTTTTGCCCGAGTGTGTCGTCCCAACTGTAAAGTTTGGTGGAGGAGGATTGATGGTATGGGCCTGTTTCTCCTGGTATGGGGCTGGTCCACTGGTGAAGGTTGATGGTGCGATGAATGCCGATAAATATTGTGATATTCTCGACAATCGTGTCCTTCCTACCTTGTGGGCAACGTACGGTATGGATGATTGCTGGTATCAAGACGACCACGCAACATGCCATGTTGCAAGGAGGACTCTTGATTGGTATGTGAACAACAACGTTAAACGCATGGAGTGGCCGGCGCAGAGCCCTGATCTTAACCCAATTGAACATCTCTGGGACGAATTGGACCGTCTGTTGAGGGCCTGCACCCCACTCCCCAAAAGCAAGCCTGAACTTTGGAACTTCCTGTTAAACATTTGGAAGGAAATTTCTCTTGCCACTATGGCTAATTTACTGGAAAGCATGACCAGAAGGGTTTCAGCTGAGATCGCAGCCAAAGGAGGCCCTACCTCCTATTAATTTTAATAAATATGGGTTTATGTCGTTATAGTGTCGTGTCCCATCACTTTCTTCCACATAGTGTACATTAATAACACAGTGTAACGAATGATTTATATTTATTTTTATTTCAATAATATAAGTTTTTATTAAACTAATATCTAAATTAGCTTTTTAAAGCATGAAAAAAAAAAATGAAATGAATAAAAAAAATAAAAGCAGTATTCAAAAAAATTATTTTTGAAAGAAATTAGTTGATGAAATCGTTTATATTAACCATCAATGTCATTATTTGGTGTTAAGTATGAAACAATTCTTATGTAACACGATATCAACTTTAAAAAAATAATAAATAAATAAAGTGCAAAATTAATCATTTTCAATTTTCCAGCTGAATTGAAATATCTAGTAGAAAGTTAAATTACAGTTTTAGATTCTCGAAATGAGTCAGAAATTCATAATCAGATCTTAAAATTCTTAAGATGACTTAGAACAACGCAATGAATAACTTTGATTTAAAGTAAGAAATTTCTAGTTCTACTGAGGAATAATTGCCAATTAAATAAATCCCATGATGTTTTTATTAATATTATATCAAGTCCTGTTAAGCACAGCTTGCAATGCTAATGAGTGCAATTAGCGAAGATGATTTTTGGTTTCTGAGCTGTGTTTATTCAGCGTTATGATATTAAGTGCATGAATGGTCCCTTTTCAGTTTCTATTTCTTTATTATTCTTCAAAATTTATCTCTGTTATCAATTATTAATTCGTAGAATCCACCAGTGCTTGAGTCTCTATGAAACAACTAAATTTAGAAATTATTAACTGAATTTCTTAGCCGTGACAATTCTGTAGAATTAATTAAAACATCGCATGCAGTTTATGAATCTTAATGTTTGAAGATAGAATTCAAATTTTGTTTGTTTTAATGTTGCAAGATCTTAGAACAGGTTTTATCGAGTGTCTTTTTTGAAGAATTCGTTCAGCATTAAGCTTTACGTTCAGTGACTATAGCGATGTAGACAGCAATGCCATTCGATTGTAAATTCGTTATAAACAAGCAATATAAAAAAAAAAATTTTAAAGTCAATTCCTACTTTTTTTTCACTATATTGAAGAAAGTTCTTTATAAATAATCTTCATTCATTTTTTTAAAGTTTATCTGGCACCATCTGTTGGTAGATGTATGCAACTTAAATCTAAAAAAAAAAAAATTAATTAATTAAATATAATTACTGAAATAATATTCGAAAAATTTGTATTACCATCAAGTGTCATCCACTACAAGTTCAAAAGAGATGTATGAGAACTTGAGTGGAGGAATAAAAAGTATTTTTTAAAGATTGAAAAATTGAACTAGAAATACACTCAAGAGCCAAAACATTATGACCACCCCTATATTTTGCAATGAACTCGCTTGGATGACGTGGAAGGCACGTCATCAGGTGGAAGTGGTATTTAACTGCTGCTGGAGAGTCTGAAGAATCATTCTTTCACTTACTTCTGTGTGTGATGGGAAAGGCTGCGGATCTAAGCGACTGTGATAGAGGGCAGATTGTAATGGTTCGAAGGCTCGGAATAAGTATTTCCGAAACTGCATGACTCGTGGGTTGTTCGCGATCTACAGTTGTTAGTACTTATGCAAAGTGGATGAATGACGGTGAAACCGGCAGTAGACGACATGCTGTTGGACGTCCACATGCTATCAAAGAAAAAGGGCGTCGGAGACTGTCTCGCATGGTGAAGCAAAACCGGAGCCGGACAGTGGCTCAGCTGACAGCCCAATACAATGCAGGGCCAAGTAGAATAGTATCGGAGCACACTGTTCAGCGGACACTGTTGGATATGGGGCTACGCAGCAAACGTCCCACTCGTGTGCCTTTGCTGACCAAGCGTCATCGCCAACTGCGCCTGCGCTGGGCCCGGGAACATCGTGACTGGTCCATGGATCAGTAGGAGAGAGTTGCCTGGTCAGATGAATCACGGTTTGTCATTCCTCACGCCGATGGCCGTGTCAGGATACGCCGTATTCCAGGCGAACAGTTGCTCCCTCAATGTACAGTAGGTCATACATAGGCCGGTGGTGGCGGTATTATGCTTTGGGGAACGTTCTCTTGGACGTCTCTGGGACCCTTGGTTGTGGTAGAGCGGACCATGAATGCTACAGGGTATCTGAACTTCATTGCGGACCAGTTGCACCCTTACATGGCCTCTGCTTTTCCAGCTGGAAATGGAATGTTCCAACAGGACAACGCCCCTTGTCACAAGGCTAAAATTGTGTTGGAGTGGTTCCAGGAACATGATGCTGAATTCCAGTTATTGTCCTGGCCGCCTAACTCACCGGATCCCAATCCGATAGAACATATTTGGGATGTTCTGGGACGGCAGCTCAGAGTTCAAAGACCACCAATTCGCAATATCTCGGATTTGCGTGACCGTTGCTTAAATATCTGGTACAATCTGTCTCCGGCCATCTACCAAGGACTTGTGGCATCCATACCAAGGCGGGTTGTGCGCCAAAGGTGGGCCAACTCGTTATTGACAGGTGGTCATAATGTTTTGGCTCTTGAGTGTATATAGGGAGAGTGTGAGCTAATAGAAGGAATTGAAATAAAAAAAAGTTGCTTTAATTCTTGTTTACATTTCCATACAGTTGATGGCAGAACATGATGATACTTAAAATTAATAATTTCTGTACTGATAATAATAATTGTATTATAGTAATTTCTTTTTTAGAACAGCATTATATCAACAGAATAGAATTAAAAAAATGTTAAAATCTATATTAAAACAAAAATTGTAAATTTGCTATCTGTCTGTCTAATGAGATATCTCTTCTTTTTTATCAAAAACTGAATGAAACTGAACTAGGGAATTTTATAATATCTTTTTCTTGCAGGAAATAATTAACATAGAATCTTCGCAACTGAACATGTGAATTCCAATTCATTCTAATGGAGCGAAAGATCGCATTCCATTTCCTCTGCATATAAAGATGGATGATTCATAAAGCTCCATTTCCTGTTGATAGACTGATGAATAACTTACGTCAAAGCACAGTACACTTTTCTGTGAAACACGATTCATTTACTTATTTGTGACATTAATTCCCTCGTCTGACATTTCGAAAATTAAATTAATGAGCTAAAGCTCTGAATTGTGAGTATACTAAATCTCAGGTTACTTACAGGAAGTAATTTAGATAATTTTTAAATTTCAAACTATTGTTGAAGTCACAGGAGATTTCTTGTTTAACTACTGGGGATGATAATACTCATATATTTAACACAGAAGTCATTTGTCACGCTTTTCCTCGAAGCCCTTTTGTGGCATGTTTCACTTGCAACCGTAAAATAAGCAAATGAAGTAAACGACGTCAAATGACTTTGAAAATTCAAAATGGTAAAAAAAAAAATATATTTAGACGAAAGCTTCTGGAGTTTAACTGAATAATGATACACCGTGGGAATGTCTCCGAGTGCTTTTAACATATTCCGCTATTTTGGATAATTAATTTGGAGCACGTAAAAGAGACAGTGGAAAGGACTTCCTTGCTATTCCTTAATGGATTGGTAAATGAAAACTTCTCTTAAATACAAGCACACATGAAACAAGAGATCGTATTTTCTTTTTTTCTTCTTGTGATTAACCTAAGAAAAATAACTAATTACTTAGAAGTAATTTAAAGGGGAGGAGTTTAAATAATACTTCAATTTTAGAAAAAAAAAAAATAATAATTAATGAACATGCATCTTATGTTTTTGATTCATGCTTAGAATCTTTATGTTGCGTATTGGAATTTTCCTATTGTTGAGTACAAGTTTCTTCCTAATAGCTCGTTTGGATTGGAACTTCATAAGCAAAGCCTAACCGACCTATAGATCACATATCTAAAGCAAAATTGGGCACATTAAATTGGTAGGACAGAAATTCCTAGAGTTGGGTATAAGGTACAGAGTATTAATGGCATTCCTAAGACTGAGGGTACTCGTTCAAAGTCGCAGCGGGGAAATGTTAGTGTGGAGTAGAAGGGTTCCCATGATGCACCCTGCGTAACTTTGAATTTGCTATATATATGTCTTTCTAGCGACGAATGACATCAGGCAAAAAAAACCAGCATCGGAAAACAACATTCTTTTATCAAATATTATGTGCGTTTGTTTCAGCCGTTAAATTTTCAATTCATGATTTCATAAATTATTATGTGATAAAACATGGATTGAAATATAGTATATTTTGCTTTCTTGTTTGTGCATTTTAAATTTTAAACTTTCTAGCTTTTAAGCGTTAATTTTGCATGATTCTTGGTAAAATGTTGTGACATTGCCAACATAGTTGCATGCAGATCTTCCTAGTTCTCTTCAAGTTCTACAAAAATATAGATCAATACTCCTTAAGAAAATCTCTAGAAAGTTATATCTCTATATAAAGTTAATTGCGTCACGGAACATTCGCTGAACAAGAAGTTATATATAAGATAAAAAACATTTAGTTTTAAAACTCTTCTTCAATAGGTCATAAAATTCAATGTATTAAAAAAATGTGCAGAAATGTTAATTAGTTTTCTCGTATTTTTACAATGAACAATTTAATTGCTGTAGTTTCTGTAAAGAATTGGACAGTCTAATTTAACAAGAAAATTTAAAATTAATCTTCTTACTATAATATTTGACTAAGGAAAATATTTAAACTGATTCATTAATTTATCATGTTTGGTATATAATATTTATCAGTTAGATTTTCTAAAAATGTTAATAATTTTTCTCCTATTTTTACAATAAATATTTTTCATTGATGTTGTTCTTTTAAAAAGTTGGTCAGTCTAATTTAATTAATAATATTCTTTCAGGAAATTTAAAATTAATCCTTTTAATAAAATAGTTGACTAAGGAAAATATTTAAACTGATTCATTAATTTATCATGTTTGGTATATAATATTTATCAGTTAGATTTTCTAAAAATGTTAATAATTTTTCTCCTATTTTTACAATAAATATTTTTCATTGATGTTGTTCTTTTAAAAAGTTGGTCAGTCTAATTTAATTAATAATATTCTTTCAGGAAATTTAAAATTAATCCTTTTAATAAAATAGTTGACTAAGGAAAATATTTAAACTGATTCATAATTTATCATGTTTGGTATATAATATTTATCAGTTAGATTTTCTAAAAATGTTAATAATTTTTCTCCTATTTTTACAATAAATATTTTTCATTGATGTTGTTCTTTTAAAAAGTTGGTCAGTCTAATTTAATTAATAATATTCTTTCAGGAAATTTAAAATTAATCCTTTTAATAAAATAGTTGACTAGGGAAAAATATTTATACTGATTTATTAATTTATCGTGTTTATATATAAAATTTATCAGTTATATCATCTACAGTATTGTATATATACAAATTTAAATTATTCTCAATATTAAGTAATTCTTTCAAACATTACTATAGTAAACAATACGCTTCAATATTTATTTATATTTCTTTGAAAATTGATAAAAGGGCTCTACTAGTTTTCAGTTGATTTAAATACGAAAAATTTTATCTTGCTTCGATTTTTTGAGTTTCTAGGAAGTTGATACACGTTGAGCAGCAGAGAACATTTTGCAAATACTCTTAATTCTTTTTACTTTTGAATACAAAATAAATTCTTTTTTTCCAAGATTTATATATATATTCAAACATCTGCACCAGATTTGAAGATAAATATTCACTTTTCTAGTGAATATTCTAATTTTCTCGAATGCTTATTTAAACTTTAGATGGAAAATTTATTTATTTTATCATTTTATCATTATTTTTTATTTTATCCTTTTATCATTATTTTTTATTTTATCATTTTTTTTTATTATTTATTTTATGGCAAATTTATTTTATCTATTGTACCTTGCAAACATGAATAGAATGTTTTTCTTTTTGTTAGTAATAATATAAAAAAGCTATAGAAAAAAACAGAAACATTTTTTAATTGAAACTTTTAAAGTCATAATATAGTCATTATATGAATAAAGATAACACTTCAGTAACTTAAAAGTTTAGTAGTACTTAAATTAAAAAGGACGTCGCTATCAAATATCTTTAAATAAGTTCTATTTAAACATGCATTACTAAATATGAAATAAACTACAATTTTTAAATCAAAAAATATACATTGATAAAATGTTGATATTAATTTGTTTCAGGGGGTCGTTTCCCTCTGTTTTCGTACATAAATAATATTAATTACATAATCAGCAATAATAAGCTAACTTTTCTTTTGAAGACCATTTGTTACAGGTTGTTTAGCAGTTTTGACGGCTACTTGCTT
Source organism: Caerostris darwini (assembly GCA_021605075.1). NCBI lineage: Eukaryota > Metazoa > Arthropoda > Arachnida > Araneae > Araneidae > Caerostris > Caerostris darwini. Next base: position 539,861 of record BPLQ01001534.1, on the reverse strand, counting down.
GATAGACTACATCTAAAGACTTACAAATTAGAATGAATTCTTATTATCATCATCTATCTTAGTAAACATCATTCGAACAAAAGCACTCACACTCGTTGGAATATAAACTTCTTTAGAAACCTTTTATGAATTGTGTTACATGCAATATGCATTGTTCAGGTAAAATTCGTCAACTCCAGAAGTTGAATGACCGAAAAATTCTAGCAAAATGAAATAATTATTACCTACGAATTTGTATAACAATTACCGCGAAAATTAATATAACGTTTTCTAGAATTTAGATTTTTATAAATCTATGCGCTTGAATGAAGTTTTCAATGTACTTATCCCTGAGAATGTAGCCAATAAATTTAAATGACTTTTACATTTATTATTTAAATAATTTAATACTCAAAAAAACCTTTGGGATAGTTAATTTTTGTACATAATTGAAAGTGATTAAAATAATTAATCTATTATTTTAATAATTAAAACTTGAGGTCATATTAGAAAAACTTAAATGAAATATTCCCTAAACTTATATACATAAACCACGATATAATAAATTTAAATCGTTCAATTTTTGTAAAAAGTGTTTTACATAATGTTCCAGTATTGGAAAAAAACTTTTGTTGTAAATAATTTGAATTATTTTGCAATCGATTGATCGCTACATTTTGTTTTTTAAAAAGGTTGAAAATAATTTTAATTCAATCATTTGAGGCTAATTGGTTTAAAAATTGGCAAAATGTTACTGACTAAAAATTAATTGTTATTATTTAAAAAGGAATGGAACCTTTATAGAATTATTTAAGAAAACAATCTGAGAAATTTAGATTTGTTGAATAACACCGGACAAATATTTCACTTTAATGTTTTTCTCTGAGTTTAAAATAACTAAATATTACTAACGTTCGGTAGCTGAACAAGACTATGACAATCTAAATTTGAAAATAGCTTACATTTATAAGATATTTTTAATTTAATGTTTCTGTAGGAAACAATGTGTTAATAAACGTAACGTGTACTTGTTTACTTTATGTTAGGGGTCACTAGGATTGTCTTTTATGCATTTTCTCGGAATTATAATTGCAAATTGTCCAGCAGTAGTCAGGACAGAAATCCAAGTAACACTGTAGAAAATGCATTTTTAAAGAATTAATACAACCAAGTTTCTTGCATTCACTAATCACTTACAGTTCTTTGACTTCACATTTCCTAAGAAATTAGTTGACACAAGGCGAAAGGAATTCAAAGTTTCTAACTCATCATGTTCGAACACGAGATCAAAATATGCATCCTTACAGATCCTACGCATTTGTTGATAAATGAAAATTCGTTTCAGCTTAGCTTCGCTGATTACAGGAAATTTGTTATTAAAGTACTTGAAGGATGATAAACTCTTGTCCATATGGCTTTCCCAAAATTTTTCATTAGACTAAGATTTATGTGCAAGGTTGGTAATAAGAATTTTATTTGCCTCTACGAATTTTGTATCTTGTATTTTCTCTCTCAAATATCATATGTTTTTCTAGTACGCCATTGTTTTTTTATTTATTTTCTTATATAGTGCACAGTTTTGGTTCTATTATCACACTCGTATAAAAGCAGCTAATATTCGTGTTAAAGACCCATGAGAATTCTACCCTTTCAAATCACAACAAATATGCTTGTTATACTTGTTATATTAAAAGCTGTTACAAAGTGTTTATTTCATAAAGACAGAGTGTTCGACTTGAAGGGATGGAAGTTGTTTTCCATTATGCAGCAATAATGTCTTGAGAATCGTTTCGGAAAAATCTATAAATAGCAGCCATTGTGAAGGATCATGTTTTATTTTGCCGGGCCATGAAGCCATTGATGCAGAACAGAAAACAAGATATTTTTTTTCCTGTATAAAATAACACAGAAATTGCTCGTGACTATTACGAAATGAATTCAATCGTTCATATTTCTGAACTAAATTCCATTCTCTCATCTCCATCCAAGTAACTCTACCTTAGTCTTAGACAAGTCTAACAAGGTTATTCAGTTCTTTTTGAGACAGAATGTATAGTGTAAGTATAGCATCATCATTATATTGACTATTAGATGTAGAAGACTGTAGAGCAAAAAGATTGAAATTGTTCGAAATTCATTCTAGAACTTTCTCTATATCAATGAAAAAATCATTTGGAATGTCCAGACTGGCAAATTCTTCACCAAGAGGAATAGACCGGATAGCAAATGTTATATTCGGATATTGCACTTTCGAATTTTTTTCTTGTGTCCTTTATTCACAAAGAGATTTAACCATGCTGGAGTAGTAGTCATTTAATTACTTGATTACTTTGCTGCCTCTAAATCATAAGAATGGCAATTAGCACGATCATTTTCTATTTTCCTCGCATCCACATGGAAAGTTTGTTTTAACAAGCATTTTTGCATATATGTGGGGATTAGGGCAAACCTGATCCCCAAGTGGGCATCCAAAATAAGGGTGGTATGCCTTTTTCAATAAAAAGAGCTGGAGAATTTTTGGGTGGAGGTGGAGTATCAATTTTCCACCTATGTAGTAAGATTTACTAGAAGAATTAACGCACTTATGCGTCATCATAGTTCTAAAATTATTAATGTTTAACTAACAATGGTTAAAATTATAATGGTCTAAAATTATTAATGGTTAACTCAGAATTTTTAACTAAAAGTCAAATTCACTGCAATTGATGCTTTCTCACACGAAACACCGCATACAACTAACAGCTATCACATTTTAATTCTTAGATCATAGGCAAGAAATAGTGCAGGCAACCACAGCAAATATGGCGTCGCCTCTTAATTAGCGCCAAAGACTTTACTCGATAGTAGTTATATAACTTTTTAAAAAAATTAATATCTTGGGATTTGCTTTTCGAAATTTTATTTCTGCAGATAATTCACGTATATATAATATATATTATAATTTACACTTCATAAATATTAAACATATAAGACTTATAATTTAATGCATTTGTTTTCATAAACATTGCTATATAACTTACAAATTATTATAATTTGTATGTTATATTATACAAATTTACATATTCACTTATTTCTTTTTTTCAAGCATATTTCAAGAAAATTTAGAGAACGAAATACCTATATACCTTCTAAACAAGAAGCAGTTGCTAAATTTTATAATCATTTTTGTGTTCAGCACCCCAACATTTATAAGAAATAATTATTTTCTTGTTTAAGAATGCGTGTTGCTTAATATTAATAAGATATGAAAGAATGCTATTTAATGTTAATATATATATATATATATATATATATATATATATATATATATATATATATATATATATATATACGAATGTTATTCAAATAAGATAAGCAACTTAGTTTGTGTATATATTTGGGATAATTCTAGCTTTCTTATATTTAATACCTTTATTTCTTTACACTTAAAGTTTCATTTATCTTACAGTATAATGATTTTTTTGCATCACAAATTTTAATACTGTTGTATGATTTATTTGTTCTTTTTAAACTATATTATTTCATTTGATAATAAAGCTAAAAAATATTTCTTTCAGACAAACACACTAAAATAGTATATTAATAAGAGTTTGCTTTTTGTTTTGTAATTTTTCATTTTTTTAATTTCAATATTTTACTTTAATTTAACCATCAAATTAAAGGTAAATTATAATAATGAGTTTTAAATGTAAACTACTCAGAATGCTTCATTTACTTGTTACTGAGTTAATGTAGTTTTATATTGTGTATGTTACTTTTTCCCATGCATTTTGCTGTAATTTTTTCTATTAATTTTTAACTTAAAAGTTAGTTTTAATTGTTAATCATAATTAATTCTCTAATATTCAATTCATGGCAAAAGTTTAATTATGTCATTCGATTACCAGTCTAGCTTATTCGAAAATGTAATATCCAGTTTTGTTAAAAAAACGTAACAGCAATAAAATTTTCTGATAACATTCTTATTATAAATTTGAATCTAATTCAATTTAACAAGATTCTCGCCTTAATATTTCTTTGGTTGGTTAAAAAAATTATATCAAATATGACTATGTAAAGTAAATTTTTATTTGCGCGATATAATATATATATATATATATTTATGAAACTATTGTAAAACTTTGTTGTTTAAAATGAATACATTTTAAAACTGTTAACTAAATTAAATTATTGTGAACGAAATTTGTCTATTTGCAAGAGCTGGTTGCTTATTTTAAATAAATGGGGAATTAATAAATATATAGTCGATTCTTTTCGATGTTACTTAATCTTTGAATTTGTAATTATTATTATTATTTTTTTTTTTTTGAAGTTTCAGCAATCATGCTTATTTTTTCGGACCCTATCCCTTTATTTATTCCCAAGTGTACTCAGAGTGAATAGTTTTATGCATGATAACGAGTACTCTGAATTAATCTTAAAAAGTAATCAAATACAAATAAAAGAAAATATAGAAATTTTCTATTATAAATTGCTTCAATTCTGCAGCATACTTATAGATGAAGATTAAAAATTTTTGCATACTTTAAATTTGGAAAAAAATATGAATTCTGCATTTCATTTGCCCAACAAAATTCAGTTTAAAGCAATTTAATCAATATATCTGAAAATAATATTAATTTTTTATATTATTAAAGAATGAAATTCCTCCAACCTCATGGTAAATTTCAGACTTCATAGATTCAGGAAATTAAAATTAAAAATTGAATCTATTTTTACTCTCCACAGGTATATATGAATATAGAGAGCCCAGAAATTAGAGGTCAAATTTTAAAAAGAAGTAGAGGGAACTATTATATTTTTTTTACCATGGAATATGAGTCCGGAAATGCCACGTTTAATTGCTGAGTAGCTAAGAATGGTTATCAAGATGAAATTACTTCATTTCACTTCAGCCAACGCCCGTCCGTGGCCTCTTGACGGCGTAAAGATTTGCTATACCCTCGTACCTTCGTAGCGTCTGTTGTGGTCGACATCGTCAAGTGTACTGCAAGATGGGAAATGGTCTACAGTGCCGTTAGAGTTGGAGCAAAGTGGGCAGGTTGGCGAGTCAGCAACCTCGATGCGGCTAAGATGCTCTTAGATGCATCGGCAGTCGTGCCCTGTAGCCATTCGGAAGGTGGCAACCGCGACTCTGCTAGGGAGGTTCTTCGGTTTGTTGAGGAACTGCCATCTTGGTTGTCTGCTTTCTTGTATTATTGACGCAATTGGTCACAGTTCAGTTAATGGTGCTACTGGTAAGAGAGCGATCTGGCTGGTTCATATTGCCTCCTGGCTTGGTTAGAGCATTAGTTTTCGTTTCCCTGCACATCGCAGTGGCTTGGGACCCATTGCAGCGTGGTCTCGCTTTTTTTTTCAGTGCATACTAGCAAATCGCAGCACATTTAAAGGAATCAAGACGTATCCTGTAGGAAACAGATTCCCCTACAGGAACAAACTGCATAACGACAATATTGTATTCAGAGGGAATAGGGATATCTTATACACCCCTCTTTATGTACCCCTACAAAAAGAAATTCAAACATAGCAAATATGTTGATTAGTGACGAAGAAACAAATGAACAGCTAGAACATCGGTTTCAATAAATAGCATACAGTTAATTTTAGACTATGTGATGGCGTTCCATCATGGCGGAACAAGACTCTTCTTTGAGTAGATCCAGAAACATAATGCATTATTTTGCATATCATTTGGCCTGTCTTTAATAATACCTTCAAAATATTTTTTGCCTCTAATGCTTAAACAGTTTTTAAAAATATATTTCACAGTTAGGTGAGATGTTTTCAGTGTTTCATGCATTTAATAAAAGTTTTTAAATATTTCCTTAACCAGACGGAATCTATGGAAATTTTGTACAAACGTTATAACCAAGAATGTCCAAAAGCAAATCGTTTAAGCCCTTTTTCAAATTCCGTAGGACGTAATCCTTTAGTCAAATGAGAACTTTGAATTATAATTTATGTGACACAGAGAGATAAAAGAACTCAAATTATGCGCCTATATTTGAGGTTAACGTAATACCATCAATATTTTGCATAAATCGATCATTTCCTAACTTCTCTCTTTTCCTCCAGATAAGTAAAAAAAAGAAACGTTACTGAAAATTTCACTGCGGTTCCCTATTTTTAAAAGTAAATGTCATTCTGGCCCTATTAAAGCTAAATAGCTTCAATTCTCGGTACTTTTTAATGCAATTTAAGATTTCTAAAAATGAAAGTTTATGAAGAATATATTATCGACAATTCTCTAGAGTATGTTTGAAGCATTCAGAAGTTTATATTGATTTTTTTTTTTAATTTTACATCTATGACATCAAAACGAAGAATAATTGTTAAATGATTTCAAACACTTTATTTTTATTAACGCAGCGTTGGGAAAGCTTCTGAATAATCATGCATATTCATAACGAAAATTAGTATACAAACGTTTTTTATTTGAGGGGAAATGATCAATAAAGTGTTCTGACTTTTTTGAGAATTAGCGTGTAAATTATTTTAATTAGCTTAAATTACTTCTAACAATGTGTTGTTAGCAGAGCATATATAATTATAATACGTCTTTCAGGGATATGCATTAATTAGATAATAATTTAAATGCGTCATCTAATAAAATACATCACTTTATTTAAAAGGAAAATTTAAACTTATAAATATCTATTCCCTGTTTAATTTTACTTGCAAAAGAAAACCTAATTAATTTAATTATTATTTTTTATATAATTTTCATCGAAATAAATTTATAACAAATTAATTAAACGGTTTTTTAAAATTTACTATAATTCTATTTCAAAATGTATGCATGTATCAATTAAATGTTATTTATAATGTACAAAATTACAAACTAAAACGAATATATATCTATACTGTGAAATACAATCAAGCGATAGTCATTAAATTTTAAGTTTTATTTAAATATCACATGTATTTTATTTGAAAATTTCGGGGTCATTATGTCTTTCCCATGTTATAAAAATTAACTTTTTTTCCAAATTTCTGATATTTTCTTCCTAACTTTATATTAAGAAAAATTCATAAATTTTTAAAAGTCAATAATGTATTGCATATTTGTAAATCCGTATTTAAATATTTCTTAGGCAGTAAAAATTCTAACTTAAATTTATTCTACCAACTAAATATAAAACTAAGGCATTCAACTTCAGAGTAAATATTTGGCAATTTTAAACACATTGAGATGTTCATTTGGTGTCACGGTCTTTTTGCAATTTCGTTACTAACTAAAGTCATATTTTTATTATATTTTTGAGTAAGTAAAAGTCTGTTTTATTAAAACTTTTTGTCAAGTTCATATATTAGAAATTTATTGCATTGAAGGATCTTGCGTTTCTTTTGAAATATTTAAAGAATATACAGTTTTCCTCAAAATATTCCCATTATAAAGGATATATTCAGTGTTTATGACTTTGAAATGACAGAAAGGTTGATTCTATTTTCTCTGCATCTAAGTGTAATGTAAAGCATTTCTTTATATTTCTTGTGTCTTTTACCAGGCACTAAAAGTGAATTGATAGCTCGGATAATGCTCACGGAAAATAAGTTCTTATGTTTGCGAAAGAAAAAAAATACTAACTTCAAAAAGATGGATAGCAAAAATATTCATTTTGAAGGTATTTGTGTAAAATTCACGGCATAAGAAGTTTTAAAATACCTATTGTTTCGATGATATATTAAATAATATATTCGCCAACATTATATTTAATACACTGTCTAAGAATGCCAAAATTCAACGACTTTCGAAGGATACGAATTTAAAGTTTCATTTCTCAAAGATTTATATTACTTACAAGTACATATAAATTGATTAAATAACTTTGATGTTACAACGGTATTTTCAAAAAAGATGATTCCTTTTCATCTACAGTGAATACTAACAAATAATACGAAATTAAAAAATAAAAATCTATACTTCACTATCTTTAAAAATTGTGCAAATAGATTATTATGGAATTTATGTCAATGTAATAAATTATTTTTTTCTTTGATGCTACACAGTTTTATTTGGGATCATTAGTTATAAAAACGGCAGATATGAAGTGGATTCATTGTTATCCAGGGTGAACCTTGGAACACCTTCTGCACTGTACCGAAAGCCCCCCAGAGATAGCATCTTAGGATTCACACCCTCCTTCTATCTTTCTTGAACTCAAAGGAACGATTTTCTGATTTACAGATTTATTACCCTCCCCTCGGAATACACCAAAGAGATTTCACTTCAGTTTTATAGTTGGATACAGCAACAATTCGAAATATTTAATGTGCTATCCACCAAGCTGCTGTATGATAGCTTTACAAAAAATTACTATTAGACATGCAAGTAAATGCAATATTTGCGACTTTGTAAAATTGTTGGGATCTGAGATAGTATCTTACAATAAAAAACTTTATACATATATATGCCAGCAGACACACACACACAAACATATATAGATATATATATATATATATACAGACAAACAAACATATATATATTATACATCTACACATCAAACATATACATATACACATACAATCAAATAATTTCTTATATGATTTAATATTATATGTCTATTTGAAGTTATATGCTAGTTAGGATAGGAAGTAAAAGAAAATGAACAAGAGATATTAATGAATAATGTCAATTGACACGGAATTTAATCAATTATATTTGAGTGATATACTTAATAAAATACTTCTGTAACTGATTCATTTTGTTAAAGGAAAAATAGAAAATAATAAAGCGAAAATGTGTTAGTTATACTTTATAGTAGAAAATGTCTACACTAATAGCTGAAACTTTGCAACATTTGAAAATAAAGACTGATTTATTATGAGCAATGTTATTTTTGAAGATGAAAAATCAGTAAACAATGTTCGATGTGTTTTATTGCAGTCTATACATTATTAAAAATATATGAAGCATTTTATGACTGTTCAAAAATAAAATTCATAATTATTTATGGTATTATATAAACGCGTCTATTATTTGGTTTCTGCTAAGGTTTGTTTTTAAAACTATATTTTTAGTAACCAAAACACTCATGCAAAACAAAATAAAGCATATTAATTTTACGAAGAATTTAGGTGGTTGCATATAATCATTTTCATAAATAATTTATTTTATGTTAACGTGTTAAATATCATATTCTCATATTATAAATGACACGATAACAATTTATTTTCAACAATTTCCATGGAAATTGTTACTGCTCTTCGAAGTTTTCCCTTTTTTGTGTTTTTATTAGTTTTAGATATTTCTAGCATAAAAGTGTTCAATTATTTGAAATTCTGCTTTCCTTAAAAAGTGTTCAATTATTTGAAATTCTGCTTTCCTTAAAAAGTGTTCAATTATTTGAAGTTCTGCTTTCCTTAAAAAGTGTAAGCAGAAATTTATTAAAAACAATCTATAATTTTAAGAGATTAATTTGATTCGTCAATAGTGTCTATATTTTGTATATCTATCTTCGTCTTATTTATTAATTTTTAATAATTTCTATAAAATATGTTCGAAATAAATGCATTTAATACTTCTAAGATGATATTTTGCATTTTATATCAAAATAAGCTAATATAAACTTTTACTTTTTCAAAGTTTTGATAGTAAAAAAACAGATTACATGGAACATAATTACTGCGGTTAAATTCATTTTTCATTTCTATGCTAACAATATTTAAGTAGCAGTATATTTGACCATTGTTTGTTGCAACATTTGCTTTGTCTTTAATGTGCAATATTAACTTAATTAAATTGGTATTTTAATCAAATTCTAATTAAAAATTCAAAAGTTTAAATGAGACGTTTAAGAGAAATTTCATCATTTAAATAATTTTATGGGGTATTGCGCTAACACATAAATTATTAGAAAGTTGCTTCATTTGCAAACTATTTAAAAGTGTGCAAAAATAATAAAATATAGTAAATTAGTTCATAGAAAGGCGGAAATAGTGAATGTTCAAACAGAATTAATTTATTGCAGATTTTAATTCCAAAACTGTTTTAAAGAAATTTATTTTTATTAAAAGTCGTTGCATTGACATTTCAACATACACACTTTTCAGTAAATGTGAAATAAATTCTATGAGACTTGAATTTATGAATGAATTATTAAGATTTAGTTAACTGAATGTTTTTGTTTTCTAGTACACTTAACTAGTTAGTTAATGCATGATCAAAATATTTAACTCACATTTATCATTTGTATAAAGTTCTAGGAAAATCCCAAACACCGAAATTGTAAATTTTTATACCTTACTGGGTGGGTGCATCAGTAATCACTACTTCTTCAGACGTTCTGTGCCATCAATCGAGAAAGAATTGCTTTTATTAAAAAACATATATTATTTCTGCTATATTTATTTCTATAATCTGGTTAATTTTTAGTTCTGGTCTGATTAATTTTTTAAAACAAAAGAAAGAAAATTGAGCATTCTATTCTTTAATCTAACACATTAGAAATATATGTTTTTAGGGCAATTATTTAATAAAAAAAATCATTAAAAAATCTATAAATGATACTAAAATAAAGGTCATTTTTTAAAAATTGTATTAGTATGTATTTAATTATTTGTTCTTTTACTGAAACATCAAAAAATGTAGCCTTACTGGAATTAACATTAATTAATTAACATTATTAATCATTAAATAATTTTCAAGATACAACGATTTTAATCAAGTAAATAAATAAAATAATATCATATGAATCTTGGTGAATAGGAGCATTTTTACATTTTAAAATTTTTAATCAGTAAATACTTTGGTCCTGATATTTAATTCACTTTTCTACTTCTGTTCAAATATGTAAAAAAATCTTTCTGCAGTAGGCAGATTCTATACTTTCCTCAGTAGAGCAGTAATAAAAACAACAACATTGGTAACATCTCAGGGCGATGGATATATATTAGTATTTTGCATTTATATATCACGTTGTAACGAAAGTTATGTCTGTTTTTTGTAGAATAATTAAAAACCAGGATAACACAGATATAACTTCTAACAATCTATCATGAATCAGTGGACTTTCTATCATAATATTAAACGCAAAAGACAGTGATTTTTACAAAATTTAATGCCTGGCTTACAGCCTCGAATTGGTAAGAATCCAAATAAATTTTTTTCAGTTTATTGTGCGAAATGATACGAATTGTTTATTCTGAACTAGTAAATGACAATCCAATAATAACCGCTGAGGTTTCCTGTCCGCCTCTTAAAAGCACTTTTAAAAGAAAAATAACCTAGGTTGTTAAAAAAAAGAGTTAAGTTCTTTGTTAAAAAGGAAAGAGTAGCATCACAATGCCAAACCCTATACTTCAAGAGTGACTAAGAGTATCAAAGAACTCGCCTGGGAAATTTTGCTTCCCCCATTCAGTCCTCTGGAACTTTATATCTATTTAGAAGTTTAAAAATAATTTTACAAGACTTCCCTGATTCAGTATATTAGGTTGGAAGGAGGCTAGATTCTATTTTTAAGAAGACTTTTAGAAAGGATTATCGTTGGAGGGAATATATATCATTGTAAACAATGGTAACAATTTGGATGATTAAATAAATATACCTTTGTTTAAGTTTTCAGTTTTATTCAATTGGAACATCGTACAAAACTTTCTTTACAACTAAATATTTTCGTGTAAATGGAGCAGTAAAGGTTTTCATGAATTTTCCCGTGGAATGCGAAGTAATAGAATATTTAGATCCAAACAAAACAAATTTGGATTTAATGCAACATCTGGAATTGTTTGTAAAACTTAACGATTTGATTTAAATAACTTATTTTAAATGAGTAAAGAATTCTGAATTAAAAGTCAAATTGACCTCATTCATGGTTTCGCATATATAAAAAAGCAAATGTGTTTGTTGGAAAGTTAATGCAAAATTTGTAATAAAAAAATTACAAACTTTTATTCATCATAAGCTATAACAAACTTCCACTGATTCCTATGACAGAAAAATTTTAAGGTAATATTTTCTTTTGAACATCAGTGGACCTTATGTATCACTTACGTATGCCACGAACAGGGGTAACTGCACAGCACTTTCTTGTAGAGTGTGAGTAAATTTAGATAACTGTCATCAGGCAGCCTGATTATCGATACAAGACATTTTTACAGATATTGTAAAATCGCCATCGAATCTTCTCTTTTTTAAAAGCAGTGGCTACATCCATGAACCAGAGGATTCGAGCTTCAGTCCTTCTTAAATAAGTTGGCACTGGGAACGATTGGAGAAGGGCCTTAACTTTGTATTTTGTTTTGTATTTCTTTGAAAAAATATTTTCAAAACCGTGATTGTATGAAACTAATCAGAAAAGATTTTTACTTGCAGGAATTGTGCAATTGAATTTCAAAAATTTAATTGCAAAAATAGTTTTGAAATTTAAAAGTAATTTTAAGTTATTATCTAATTATCTATTTCATGAAAAAAATGCAAGTATTATATAACATGTCCTTTCGATAATTTTCGCTTGCATGTTGATTATAGCTTTCTGCCTTATAAATAATGCATATTTATAATTTAAGGCATTTTTTATGATTTTGTTTCGTTAATTTGTAACCGATATACTTATATTTATATTTGTATTTATAGACAAAACTGAATATAGAATAATGTTGTTTCCAAATAATGAAAACCGTATAAAAAGTCAAGTGGGAATTTATTGATGTTTACATTTAATATATTTTTTCAGAAGTGTTTTTTATTTTTTATTCACTTTAGGGTTTTTCTGAGATAGATTTTTAAGAGCTTGGCTACATTTATACAATACATACGTTTTTTTTTATGACTATGCCAGCTAAATTTTTTTCTAACTAGCAGTAAATTTTCATCATTAAACTTCTATCTATGCTTTCAAGATCTTTTTATAAGGATGTTAGGATACAGATAAAGTTTTCATCGGGGCATTGTTTATACCTTTATTGCATAATTATTTTGGGAATATGTACATATGTATCTTTGATCAGAATACTTACTTTGTTAATCACGTATTAAAGCAAGTATTTTTTTTTCAGCTAAGCTTAGCAAGTAATATTAAAGTTCTTAAAAACCTAAATCTTCATTTTAAAATTTTGCACACTAATACAGCAAATAAAACCGGGGTATAAAAGCTTACGCTAATATCTTATCTACTATAATATCTTATATTACGTTATATGAAGAAATTTAAATATTAACTGATGCAAAGTTTTGGATTTTATGATCATGTGTATCTTTTATTCAATTCCTACTATTAGTTCACACTCTCCCTATATATATATATATATATATATATATATATATATATATATATATATATATCTTGTTCAAATTTTCAACCGTCAATAAAATACTTTTTATTCATCCACTCAAATTCAAATCCATTTTTTTGAACTTGTAGCTGATGACATTTGATGTTAATACAGCTTTTTCAAATATTTCATTAATTAAATTTAAATAATTAATTGAAGAACTGGACTGCTCGAAACTCACTGGAAAGGTTCCTTGCAATAATGAAGCATTGCAAGAGATGAATAGAATGAGAAATTATAGACCACCATCAGCTTCATAAATTAGAAACGAAAAATAATAGAAAGCGAATAAATAGTAACAAACAAAAATAATAGTTCAGCACTATATATAGAAAGGAAAATGGAAAATTGCAAGGAAATTCGCTTTCTATTTTGACACTTAATATTGTGGTTCTGTTATATGTATACACATATTTTTATTAATTGTAATTATTTAATAAAAAGTAACTAAAATAAAATTTTTCTTTGTTGACCTAAGTAGAAATTGACTTAATTTTTTTTTTATATTACTTGGTTTTTGTCCAAATCATTTTAAATGCATAACCTGTTAAGTGCATTTTTAAGTATTATTTTATTTGCTCTTTAACATAGCTTTTCAAATATTTCCCCCTTTGCATATTCCAAAATGTGATATTTTATTACATCAAGTTTAAACAAATGAGATTTGCCTATTAAAGTCCCTATTCGGAGTCATTTGGTATCTTCTCAACAAATGTCTCAGGTTCCAAACGACCGTGGGTGTCACTGCTATCAGAAACAAAGAGATTCGATCAACGTGTATAAACGGTTTAGTGCTGAGTGAGAGACTTTTTAGCCTCGTGGGAGTTTTCAGTGGGAGACTTCCTAGCCTAGTGGTAGTTTCTAGTTTTTCACCATAAACACAAAAATGACGGACAGATACTCTTGATGTTATTTTTATCCATTTTAAAGACATACTGTTCTTGTCATACATAAAGTATCCACCGATATATAAAATAATGAAATGTTTAAAAAAAATAAGGTTTAATAATTATTAATAATTGCTAATAAATTATGTCGACAAATTTGAAAAAAATCATTACGTGGAAAAGGAGATTGACGTTATAATTTATGTTTAACTGAAATTATTAATTGAATATGAATGCAAAGTTTCTTTAACAAACTATTACGAGTTATTAAAAAAAACAGATAAACATTAAAAAAAAAATAATATAAAAAAAAACAGTATCGAAATTTCCTCAAGCTTCGGCTATGAAATTATGCATCAACAGTAAATTAATAAAAAAAATATCTGTACAATGTAAATCGAATATTAAACATGTCATTCAATTGCATCACTAATAAAAATAAATAGTTTTATTTTTGAGCAATACTTATAGACTTTTATATTTAAAAAAATATTAAAATGTTTATTATAATTAAAACTTAAAGAATGTTTACATGTAATGTAACATAATGTCATACTAAATGAAATGTAAAACTACAGAATATGAAATTAATAGAATGTAAATTATATCTAACGAGTTTCAGAAAAAATAATTAAATGAAATATAAATTATATCCAAAATAAAGATAAAAATAACTTCACCCAAAATAAAACGCATTTCAGCAGAGTTTAAAATGACATCCTTTTATTTCAAGGGGAAAAAAACTTTCACATTTATTTTAAGGAAATAAAAAAGTGTTTTTCTGTGACCATAAAATCAATTACGTGTTATATAGTCACTCCAGTATTTTTCCTTAAAAAAGCATTCGAGAAAAGAACAAAATTAAGTTTTTGACTTGTCAAATTTATTTTTCAATTCAATTACGACACTCAGTTAGAATGTGGAATATATTTCATTATTTTTCTCGGTTTTTAATAAACAAGAAGTAAGATAGAAAATTAAATGGAATATCCAAAATTGTATTGGTTTCTTAATCATAAGGAAATAGAAAGTCTGTTTGAAAGTAAAAAATGAATTATTTATATTTCCTATCTCGAAAAGGGTTCCACCAATTTTACTGTAAATTGCATTAAAGTGAACGGTGTAATCATTAACTTATTTGACAGAGATATTTAGTTGCTCTTTAATATCAGCTATAAAATATTAGAAAAATTACTTTCACACTCTCAATTTTTATTTTTGATAAATCATATAATATTTAAATTTTATTATACGTTTCATACTTTTCTAAAACATTGAATTAAATTAAATTAAATAAAAAAAAAGAGTTTTTGTTTACTAATAATGTAATTATTTTAAAGTGCATTGTGAATATATATTTTTTTAAAAAATTAGAATAATTAACAAATGAACTGTATATTAAATTCTATGTCTTGATGCATTTAATAATTAAAGATAAATTTCTATACAACTGATATTTAAATAGAGATTTGGGAAATTTGCAAATTTAATAAAATATATTGCAGATTTTGAATTAACTATATATTTGAAACTAAATATAGTTATTCTGAACATTTTCGTTGCAGTCATTTCACTTGTAAATTTTTTAACCAATTTTTATTTTGAAAGATTAAAGCGCTTAGATTAAATAATAATACATACTATTTAACAGCCAATACATCAATGCACAGACAAATATAAAATAATAGAATGTATGCATAGTAAGTTTTCTATTCGATTTGTTCAGTCCCATAAGGCATAAAGATTTAAATTCATATAGTTATTTAGATTTGTAAAATCCAGACATATAATGTTTAACTAAAAACTTATATTTATTTTTAATAGCAATATCTGACAAAAATTTGTGCTCGGCTAGAAAAATCTTATTTGTATCTAACAATATCAAATAATATTACCAATTTTGCAGTTACTTTAAGTTTTATAAAGTTGGAATTCAATATTAATTTTAATTTATTGAATTATATCCGTATGCTATTGAAATTTTACAGAAATTTTATTTGAATGCATAGTAGTTATGAGAATACTTTTTTAAAGTCAATAAATAATTCTACGGAAAAGTTAGTAATACCTTTGTTTTAAATGGGAGATCTATTATTTTTTAAGAGTTAAGAGTTGCACAGGTACTGAATGAAAATTTAAATTCTCCAAGTATTCAATTCTTGCAGAATCGACACCTATGTTCCTAACTTGTGGGGTATAACTCATGGCGGGTTCGGACATTTATCATTTATTGAACCCATAAGCATCAGCTAGCGTAGAAGCAGACGGAATTTGTAATAGATAGACAGAAATGCTCAGAAAGCTTCGCAGCTCACCCTTGATGAGATTTGGAATTAATACTTCAGTTCTTTCTTAAAACTTTATTGTTCGAATTAATTATAAGTTACAATATATATTCAATTGCAGATATTTTAAAGCTATCTAATGACTAATATTTAAAACATAATCAGAAAATTATATGATTAAAAATAATGATCGAAAGATTGCTCAGTGCAAGAAAAAGCATTGTATAAGTTTCCCAATTTATGACAATTTCACCTAATTAAATGCTCAATAACCTATTCATTAAATAAAAAAAAATTACCAATCACTTTTACAAATCTACAAACTTATCCAAAACTTGTTTCTCTTTTCTTCGCATAATTACTTATGGTATTATCTACGTCATGATAGAATATAATGTCGATATTAAAAAAAAAGTTAATTCTCCAAAATTGATAGTATGAATTTTAAGAAAGCAATGATAAGAAAATGCACCTGTGTAGATTTTATAATTTTAAATCTTAATCTAAGTTTAGTCAATTTTAAAATAAATCAATTGGTATATCATCAAAAAATTTTTTTTCTTTATTAGAAAGTGGAATTCAGTGGTTATATTTTTTTAGTTAAAAATTATTAAATCAAAAACCCATAATTGTATTTATTTTTTTTTAAATTTTAATTCTGATTCCTTAATGAAAAAAGACATCATAAATTCTCATTAAATTCACTGTAGTTTATAAATTAAAGTGATTAAAGTAGGCAACTGGGAACAGCACATTTCAATTGTTTACTTTTTTATTTATTCAATGGCAAGAAATCCCGTTTAAAATTAATTGCAGTGGCTATTAACATGTTGGGTAGATGCTTTCTTGATTAATATTTTACAAAATATATTCAGTTTTATTCAGTTAAAATGAACAAAAAAAATATGTTTTTTGTGATTAAGATATTGTTATAGAAATATCTAATCCAATATATCTGATCATATTTTCTGCAATAAAATTAAAATAAAACTTTGCATAACATACTTTTCTAATATTTACGTAATTGTCTTTTTAGTAAAAAAAAAACTTGATCATTTTCCCTGTTTTAAACAAACAAACAAACAAACAAACCAAAAATCTGAATATATTTTTTCTCAAAAAGTTACTAATTATATTAAGTAAAATGTATATAGGAATAGGCTATCCGTGGTATGTACAATCCTGAAATTTATAAGTCGGCCTACAGATTATTTTTTTCTATACATCCACATTACAAATCAGTTGCATGACATTAAGCAATTTCTTTATGAGTATTGTCTAAGGAATATGTTATCGGGCCAATACTTTTGAATGATTCTCTTTCATGCAAGATATGGGCAAACTATTTTGTTAATACCATTGCTGTGTACACTATAAAATGGGGAATTTCACAACATCTGATATATAAAGATGATTGTGTGCATCACTAACTCTGGTACCAATTCTGAAACTAGTAAATACAAATTTCAATGTAAATAATTTTTGGTATAACTAGTCCCCTTCGTTAGTTATTTACTTTTAAAATTTCTTCCCATGTGTTGAAAAAATAATTTAATTAATGGTCTGTTTACATTAATATACATTGTTATTATGCATGTTATTAATCTGTTTTTGTAAAAAGAGGCAAAACTGATCAGTCTTACAACCTGTCTAAAAATTGATATATACTGTAAAGTCCATATTATTGTGTAAAATATTCACTTAAATGATCCAGAGTTGGTGAATGGAATTTTAATGCAACTGTACAAATGCATAATAAAAATGAATGATCTTTAATTAACTAAATATATTATAATAAATAATAAGTCTAAAAAAATTGTTGAAAATATTATTAAAGATATCAAAATTGTGACACCAAAAATTTATAGAATTTGCTAAAATTTATAGATAGAGAAAATTTCTAGTTTAACTTGTTTTAATTGCTAATTTATCTAATTTCCCTTTTTTTTTATTTTTACTTCCTCAAACATCTTTTTTGTGTTTTAGCCAATGCACTTTTTTTAAATAATAAATGTTTGAAGATATGAAGATGAAGAATGAAGATCTGAAGAAGAAGACCTTTTATGAAGATCATATATGGTAAACCACTCAAAGAATATATAAAAACAGTTTAACAGCTGCCGTTTTAGCTTTCTGTCACCCTATAAAAGGATTTAAAAACTACAGCTCAAAGATATTTTGGGGATATAATAAGTTAAAAGTTACAAGAATATAATTTAAATATATATACGTTCACTTATTCAGTAAATATGTCCTTTTACCATATTATGCAAGCATTTTCGTGAATAATTCTATCTGTGCCAAATCATATTATATACTGAAAGAAATTTACATAACTTCATTAGCATACTAACAATTAAACTTGTTTAAATAAAGATTTTTCTACCCTTACTTAATTTTTTAAGAAATTTCATGTCACATTTAAAGGTGTAAATGCATGGATAGCATTTTAATTCAGGATGCATAAAAATGTAATAGGTGTTTAAAAAAAATGCAGTGGGAACAGGCATCTTTACTAAAACAAGCAATACTTCATAATTACGATATCTCCGACATCTCAAAAAAGAATTTTAGGAGATTATATAAAAAGCGTATCTTTCCATTCTTAATGCTATAGAAGGAAAAAATTAAAAATTAAAAAAGCATTCCAAAAACTGCATGGAGGCCTTTATTTTTTATAAAACGACAAAATAAATCTATAAAATTTAGTATGCAGATTATCTTTCTTGAACTTGAAAAAAATAATTTCTACAAAATATTCAATATATATCGCAAATTGTCGTAGAGCAAGATTACATATTGTGTTTTAATATTTTTAAAATCTATTATAAAGATATTTTCATAAATGTATTGTTCATTGTTTAATTTACTATAAATACTTTTGAAATAAAAAAAAATGTAAGAAATGAAGAATGTATAAATGCAATACGTTAAGCAGGTTTTTAAAAAGAATTACGAAAAATATTCGTAATATGTGTATTTAAAACGTCATTTGATTAAGTGCATTATTTAAACGTATATAAATTCTACTTTAAAATTTTTTATGAAGACTTAAACATTTTATGCGCAACAATTAATTGAATAAATCTTTACCTAATTTTAAGTGAAAAAAATTTGCTTTCAAAATTATTTTTTATGTTTGTAAGATTTCAAGAAATAAATACATCTACTAGTAAATTTATTTAAAAAAAATGTGTTATCAATCAATTTATGCTATTTGAGATCCTCGTGCTATACTTTTTTTCAGCGCATATATGCTACAAAATAGATTTCAGACTAATATAATGAAATCCATTGCTTTAAAATTTTGTTATTATATATATATATATATAGATATTTGTGTGTGTGTATAGATAGATAGATATATGTAAATCTATCTATAATAAACTATCACTAAACTAGCAACACTTATCAGGTCTCGTCGAAATACAATGTAGATAATTATCTCCAGTGCTCATGAAATATCTAGAAAACAACCTCTTATCTTAAAGTATATTTTTTAAATAAAAAGCATAACGTTCAATAAAATTTTTAGTAGTATCTTTCACGTTTGCAAGTTATTTTTTATATTATATAATCAAATAATTAATAGCACGATAAAAATTTTTCTAAGGATAATTATTATATTTAAAAAATTTTCATCCGGAATCGCTTTTTGATTTGTAAAATGTTGTTTATGAAAAAGTGTCTGTGCTCCATTTGCCAAAAGAGGAATGCTAAATGAACAAACATGTGAAAGGAATGAATGTATGATGGAATGAGATTGTATCCATACTACACTACTATATTGGCTAACATGATAAAATAAATCCATTAATTCAAAACATTATTGCTGTCATAATTAGTGAAGATAAAAAAGCTGCATTTTATTTCTTAAAAAAACTTTTAATATTTTACTGATTTGTTTTGTTATCTTTTCATACTCTGCAAACGTAACAATCATCACTTAAATTAACATCTGACAATTTCCTTTCACTTGTCTTTAATTGCACACATCGAAACGATTTCTAATACATCGAGAATTATTTCAGGAACATGCTTTTGTAGGTAATTATGAAAAAAACATAGAAAAGTCATTTATTGTTGTTTAACATAGAGCACGAAATGTTCTTTATTAGTTATACGTATTTCCGTTGCTCTTTCTATAATACAAATATATATTTGAATGGAATTTTATAAACTTAATAACTTAAGTTAATAAAATTTAACTGGTAAGTATATTGTGGGAAATAAATTTATTTCAAAATAACATACATTCTCTAAGAAGGAATTTGAAAAATCTTATGCAAGAGCTCTTAAATATTTTGATCCCCTATTATTCAAATAATGCATGATTCTATTACAGCTCAATTTCAGATACACTCCAAATTTTCAGCTTCAGTTAAAGTATTTGCAATCAATTTGAAAGCATTTGGAAATCCATATTTATTCATGTTTAAATGTGAGGTATTAAATTATTACACGAATTTATTTTAAGATTCACAGCCATGATTTCGTCAATACACGTTTACGATATGAGCACTATCCAGGCCCAAAACCATAAACCCCGGTGTAAGGTTACAATGAGTTTCCAGACATTATTGCGTTCACGACGGCGAGTTCTATTGCTCGGCAATCTGCCTCCAGCTTCACGTTAGAGCGCTGTTCGGGGTTTAGTCAGGAAAGCTGGCGATTCTAAAGATTAATGTAGTGTAATTTCGGATCAGTGATCTTCTAACACCTCGATGTTCCTTACAGTCATTGCAAACACCACTCAAGGCAGAACAGGCACCAATTGGATCAAATGTGGAGGGTGGTACGGTTGTTGCAAGTCTCTCTTTTAAGATAACGATTCAATAAATATCTTAACTCTTGAGTTGTTGGACTAGATCTCAGCTGCAGCTTTGACCACCGGGGAGGCACTAAGGGGTGCGGAAGAAAACTTCTGGGAGAGGATAAGTGCGAACAAATCGTTAATATCCGGGTAAGCCTGGGTGATTGTCACCGAACTCTTACCGTCGAGCGTATTGAAAAGACGTATATCTCAGGTGCAATTTTAAGCGTTATCTTTCATGAACTGGCTTAGGTTTATGACTTTTTGGGCGGACGGGGTTTGGTATTACGGAAATTTTCTTCTCAAATGTTTCCGATAACAAAACTAGGAGTGCGCTGAATAGCTTCTCTTATCTTGAAATTATGCCTACCATGGTAAGGTAGGCATAATTTCTTATCTAGGAACATATAGCGTATACAGTGGTGTATTTTTATGTTTGTTTTGTCAATTTTTAATAAACATTTATACCTTTTCTACATAAGAGAAATGCAATTTAATCATTTATATACATTTCTTTCTGTTATATTATCATATGTTATATTGACATAACTGATATATATATATATATATATATATATATATATATATATATATATATATATATATATATATATATATATATATATTAGAAGTATAAAAATTTCACAAAATAATTAATCGGAGTTCTCAAACTTAGTAATTTCTTTATATAGAATGTCCGCTGAGGTCCATGATAGATACAAACGTTTGAAAAGAAAACAATTAATGATTCAGATTCTATAATATTGGCATAAATTGTACGAGTATCACATAAAAGACATTGGGCTCAGAACTGTCTGATAGACAGCCTTTTCGGGTTCGAAACAGATATAGCTTGGTTTAAATCTCCTCAGAGTGGCGGAGCCGGACGTTATCGCATATATACTTGGGATGGGCGCGATAAATCCTTAGGCTAGAAATGCTTTTCGCTGGGCTCAGGGAGGCAAGTAGGGGTAGAAACACGAAAGATGCCAGCACTGAGGTACTCGTTGTAAATTGTTGTAGCCCCATGTCGAACCTGCTGCTCTCTTCTTGAAAAATGAGTAGGAATTTGATCATATATCCCCACTATACCATTATCATAAAGAGCAATATATTAAAAACAACAATAAACATGAAAAAATATAGAGACATAAAGAACACTTAAATTTAAAAAAGGAATGTACGGATACATATTATATTCACTGGTATTTCAAAATAACAGGATTTCATATTTTGTAGATTTTCTCGAAAAATATTGAACGAACAGTAAACTAATGCTTCCAAAGATGCTAATTTCTATGGTCGAATAAATAAGCGTATGCATTCGCGTGGTTGGTGCATGCAGTGTAATAAGATTTATAAGCATTCATGACAATTTCCGCTATTTTTTCGCAGATACCTTTAGCCGAATTTCATGGTGTTTTAAATAGTATTAGGTTGTTTGTTGTTGTTTCTTATCCCACTTGGCTGGCCAAGCCCACGAGCGTACTCCTGATTGAAAGGGAAGGAAGCAGCTTCTGTTGTGATGGAGCACCCGTAGGTAGAAGTCTGACTTTGGCTCCGTGACGCTCTTACAGTCATAGGAGACCGGTATCTACGGCTTAAAGTGGATTCCGAACCACTACAAACATCCATGGGAACCGCCGGGATTCGAACCCGATACCTGTGGTAACGAGAGCCAGAGCGCTAGCCACTCGGCCATTAGCCCCTTCCCCTTCGGCCATCAGGCAGGAAGTATTAGGTAAAATTCAAAAGCAAACATTTAAAATGAGTAATAGCCCAAACTTGGATGATGAAATTAGGCGGTGGATTGTAGAAAGACTGGTAGGAGGGCAGTCTGAATTGCAGATTCTAAAATATGTAACTGTAACACCAAACATGATGTACAAATTCTGAAAGTTGTTTAAAGATACGTGATCCATTGAGAGTGAACATAGTTAACGCCATCCAAAAACCACAAAGACCAATGATGATCGGTATTTGTTCGTTAAAGCGAAACGTAGCAGGAATGGTGCAACTCTCTCATGACATGTAGCCGTCCATAGAAATTGAAAAGATTATTATAAGGTTATAAAGGTTAGAGGTATTTTTTAAAAGAAAGCCGGCTGATTGTCTTCTGAGCACAAGTTTATAAAAATATTTTGAGGTTTCAGAAAACATGAACTTTAGATCAGAGAACAGTCGTGAACCTTTTTATTCTTTGATGATTCTCGATTCAGTTTAACCACTGATTCTCGAAGTATATTCATCTAGAGAGAACCAAGACCCTGCTACATGTCTTCCAACATCTGTTAAAGTAACCACTATGGCTGTGGAGATATAATGATCTCGGAAGGCATCATGTTGTATAGACGCAAAAAGTTCAAAGACTTTGGGCTTTGTGTCTGTTGTGAAGGGGGCAGTTGATTCTAATTTTTTTTATTGGTGATTATTGCGCCATCACATATGAATCCTGGTCGATGAATTTCTGGAAAATTACTCTCCGTTTTCTTTTTTGAATTATCAATATAATTATGCACATTACTTAAAATATATTACACCTCCCTTATTCCTTCCGTATAGCAATTATATAACAAAAAAAAACCCGATTTAGTTTGATCAAAACATTTATTTTTCGTCTTTCATTTAATTTTATAACATAATGTTAGTTTACAATTCGGAAATGCAATTAATTTTTTACTATTTCAAATATTTAATTGTTTTGAGAAGTAAAAAAGAGAATAATAGTATACACATAATTTAACCCTTAAATGGCATGGTGATTAATTAAAATAATTTATACTGTACACATGAGAAATTATCTGTTGGCAATGTACCAAATTTTAGAGAAAAATTAAAATGTCTTTTACAGCCCATTTATCATAATTAATTTAGATTTAATGAAGTTCTAAAATGATACTTTTATATTTTTAATAGTCAGACTTTATTGTTATTTCAAAATTATAGCAACTGTAATTGAAATACTTTTCGAAAATTATCCAAGTTGATAAGGCAATTTATTTCGTCAAATCAACAATATGTTTAATAATTCAGTTATAAATTTTGTTTAAAATACATTTAGACTTACAATAGTTATTATTTTCTTTTAACTCTGATAAATATATTATTTTGTAATTATTTATTTTAGTGAATTGATGATAAATTATATTTGTAGTTAGAATTTGCAACAATATTTCATGAAAAATGGACCAGTATTAAATAATAATATGAAATCTACAGTATATTTCAGGTTAAAGTCAAGTAAATAAATTTTAAAACTATTTTATACCGCACACCAATCATTTCAAAAGTTTGTTTGTTTAAACTACATTTTTATTTATCTTCTAATATGATTCTGTTGCTGTTTCTATTTTACTCACTCTTTAGTTTGGCATGCATTTATTTTAAATGTTTTGATAGGCGAGATTTATTTTCTTTAAATTCTTATTTCTGACATCGTTATTTGTTGGTACTTACGTTAGTTACGTATAATCATTTCAAGCAGTACTAAATTGCTTAGAAGATGTAATGGCATATTTTAAAACTCAAAATAAAATGTATTTGTGTTCATTTAGAGAGGTTATGGTATGAAATATGTTAAATATACAAACTTAATAATTGACAAGAACAGTAACAAAATTATGTAAACAAACTTATTAATAAAACATACACTCTTTTAGATGATATATTTTGCAAAAATACATAATATCAAATAGAAATAAATCGCATCAAAGAATGATACTACGATTACTACACCACACCGCATCACTGTGCCTAGAGCTGAGATGTCCCTATACAGTTTCGGAATAATATGGGTGAAATTGACTGGACACATAATGGTGGAGGAAAATTATTCGTAAAATTCCCTTTTGACGTTACAGAAACTGAACAATGAGGAAACATTTTACAAAAAACAGTTAAAATATCATAGTATGATAGAATAAAAAATATTCATGTATAAAAAAAAAATTTCAATAAATTAAAATATAAATATATTTAATTTCGTATTATACTTAAAATTTTATCTCATAAAGCTTCATATAAAAAATCCTCATGCCAGTGCTCGAAAAAATTTTTTAGAAATAGGAGACGATGTAGGCTGGTCTAATTAAACGACAAAATTTGCTTATTTTATTTATTTATTAAACAACAAATACAGACAAAGTAACAAAGCGCATAACATTAAACACAATTGTTTTATTACATGACATACATCATTATATAAAAAAATTTCCTTAAAAAGTATTAAAAATGAACTACGCAGTAATTTTTCGTATTTATAATTCATTTTCTTGTTAAAAAACCTTTTATTTGGGGATCGTGTAAAACAGGATTAACGAGCTTTAAGTCGGAATCTATAGAGGAACGGCAGTAACCTTTCATTAACAGAATATCTAAGACAGTGGTACTCAAACTTATTTCTATCCTCACCCAATTAACAAAAAATACAAAAATTTACTCAGTACCCCATTGGAAATCTACTTACATTAAGCGTCGAATGCCTGAAGTTTCTCGTGCAACTTGAAGACCAGTCGATTAAAACTTGCATTTCAGAAATTAACTTGGAAAACATGGTAACATTATGTTTTACAACAAGCGAAATTATGCACGGTTTTACTTATTTTCTAGGTTTACTTCCTTCTTTCACAGTCCCCTTGTTCAATTCCGTCTATTAGCTCACACTCTCCCTATATATATCTTGTTCAAATTTTCATTCGTTAATAAAATACTTTTTATTCATCCACTCAAGTTCAAATACATTTTTTTGAACTTGTAGTGGATGACGCTTGATGTTAATGCAGTTTTTTTCAAATATTAATTCAGTAATTAAATTTAATTAATTAATTTTAGTTTTTTTTAGATTTAAGTTGCATATATCTACCAATAGATGGTGCCAGATAAACTTTAAAAAAATGAATGAAAATTATTTATAAAGGACTTTCTGCAATAGAGTGAAAAACAGTAGGAATTGACTTAAATTTTTTTTTTATATATTACTTGTTTAACATGTTTTCATGTTTATTCTCGTACAAAAATTCTTAAATTTGTTGCACTGCATGCTCAATGAATTAAACTAATTGCGCTAGGCAAGAAATCATACGTAATTGACATATTATGATTATTATTAATGGTTTATTATTACTTTTTTCATGAAAATACAAATTCTGAAGGTATTTTCATAAAGTTTAATGATCTACTATATAACAATACATCATGTTATTATCCTTTTAAAACTGATATAAAATAATTTCTAAGATAATTTTTGACATTATAACTAATAAATAAATGAAAAATGTTTGAAAAATCGTGTGAATATCAATTCAAGAGAATTAGTATAGAAACGATGCATAAAAAATTTATTTCAACAGCTTTGCTTACTTCATAATATAATATTACTCAGTAAGTTAAAATTAATCAAAAATAAAATTTCTTTATTTACATACAAATGAATGATTTGTTTCTCTAATTCTACTAACACAAACAATTTCAAAATTTATTTTTTATTACTTCCAAAAGATTGAAATACATTAAATTAAAATTGTACTTATAAACATAAAATATAATTAACGCTTAAAATAGAAATTGCTGCAATGTTAGCATTTTAAGTGACTCCATTAATGTTCATTTACATTATTGAAACATTGTAGATAATTTGTTTCTACAAATTTAATTTACTAGATGTTTTGAAGGCATATTAACTGAAAATTAGCGTTTAGCCTTTGTACTTATATAAAACAATTTATTTAATTTGCTATTACCTTAGCATTAATGGAATTATCTTCAATAAAAGCAAATGTGATATAAATACATGTTTCATTTATAGAATATACATAATTATGTTTTAAATATTCTCTGGTACCTCATCAAGCTAGTTTTCTTTTCTCTTTCTGGGATATTGTACACACCTAATAACAATATTGCACAAATTTGAATAATAAATAGTTTAATGATTTTTTTAGTTTCTCGCATTCTATTGATTTATTTAATATATATTTTTGCAAGTTTTAAATGTATTCATCTAAATAATTATTGATCTGGAAATATTCTGAGAGATTAAATTTTAGAGAAGGTCTTTTCCACTATTTTTTTCTTTTTATAGGTGAAAAATTTGTGAAGGTATTTATTTAAGGACATGCTGTATAAACCTAAGTCTATGTACTTGGTTTTATTTTATATTTTTGTATACAATTTATAAAGCTAATGAAAATATAATGATTTTAATTAAGTGCCAAATTAAAAAAAAATATTTTATAGAAAAATCTATTATCTGAAATAATTGGTTTATAGAATATGAAAACAATTTCAAATTTTCATTCAACAATTTCAACATTTTCAACTTTTATAAAGGGATTATAGATTGTTAAACCTCATATGAATGTCAAGTGCAAAAAATAACTATATGACAATTAGACAAAAACAATATATTTTATTGATAAAATTCTCCTTCGTTTATACATTTCTTCTAATTCTTAATAATATGTATTTTTACATATAGTACTAGGAAAATAAAAAAAGCTAGCACTCAAGGTGTAGGTTTAATTCAAAGTACATTTACTGATTTTGAAAGAAAAATTTGAAAAAGTTTCAGGAAATTTTTCCAAGATTTGCGAAACAAACCCAGACTCTCGTAAATCATATTCATAACTCAAATTGACATCGGTATGTTTTAAAAGATAACATCACAATTTTTCAAGAGAGGGAGAAAAAATGTCAAAGCTAGGATTTCAAACATTTGCTGTATAGGATAGACTTGCAAATGAAAGCGAATTTCACTCATACAAAAGCCATTCTTACAACAGATAACACAGCCAGCATTTCGACAGAAATATAAATTATGCAAACCACGAGAGGTTTTTTCGTGTTGTCGGTCTCTTTCCGTTTCTTTTAATATTTTTATTTATCATTTCTTATCCTTTCCTTTATTTATTTTTTTAGGACGTTGTCGCTTTGTGGAAAGAGGAAAACTCGTGGATAAGATATTTTATTGATCCCGTTTCATCAAAAAGATTTTTCCTCGACTGTTTTGATTCACTTTCTTTTTGAACACTTAAGTACAATTCAAGGACAGCAAATGGACAAAACAAAACGGATATTTCCACAGCTGAAATTTAAAATTCCTGTGGAAATGTATTTTTGAAAAATATCACAGATGGAAAGTAGCTACAGATAGTTAAGTATTTTTTGTAACATAGTGGTTGAAAAATAAAATGTTTTAGTTAGATTGTAATATATGTTAAACATTTAACAAAGACCTATCAACTCTGCATCGTATAGTTAACCTCAATTTACTATAGGAATTTTAGGAGGTCAAATTAAATTGTAAAACTAATTTTCCTAAAACTTATATCATATTGTATTATAATAACAGTTAAATGAAATAACCGATGTTCATAATGAAATATTTTATTCATATAAGGAATAGCTGTTTCCCAGACCTTTATCTGTTATTTATGTTTCCTTGGAGCTATTGTTAAGGCAATAAAGAAGCACTTACAGAATTAACCAGAAAGGGAAATAAAATTATAAAATTCCTTAATTAGAAACGAAAAATCATACTATTTAATGGAAAGAATACCCTACCTCATTGACCCCGTCTAGCTACAGTTGTTTTCAATAAAGAATTTTTTTATGAAGAAAAGGGAAATTATCGGATGTATCTAGTTTTGTATAAGAAACCCCATCCAAGTACCTCACCCCCCAGTGATGATCTTTCAACTATTACCACTTTCAAATTAACTGATTCGAAACTGATGCAGGAAATGACACAATTTCAGTTTTTATTCATTGGATTAAAATGTTAATGAATATGTTCGTTATCCTGAAACTCTCTTTTTTTATGTTAATTTCTATTTTTAACAAACATTCTAATAAAACAAATAATTCATGATGATTTTTTTAAGATGCTACGATTTTTAATGTTGGTAAATTTTATTGAGAAAAATTTCCGTTTAAACTGAAAAAGAATCAAGAGGAATTCTCACCCTCGAATTCAACGCACTTGCATCAAATCGTAAGTAAAAAAATTAAGAATAACCTTTTATTAATAAAAACAATTTGGAAAGTAAAGTTTAAATAATACTACATAATAAATATTTAAAACAAACAAACAGTATACTAAAAAAGAACAAAATCACACGTCAAAACTGTAATATTTGATAAAAATGAGTTTAATTAAAATAAATTTTTAACATTGAACTTTAACTTTAAAAAAAATCTAAATCACACCAACAGATGGTACCAGGCACAACCAGGTAGCACGTAATATATGTGCCAGACAGAAAAGGATTTCTGTTTAAGTATTATAATTTGTAAGTTACATTGGAATACCGTACATACAAACATCTGTTTAAATATATATAAATATATTAATGCGGTGAGGTGTAATAATAGATGTGACAGTTCACTAGTATTACAACATCGTACCGTATTAAAGCGTCAGGAGCCAAGATGCCCCTTTACAGTTTCAGGAGTGCTGCGGTTGAAGTTGGGCCAGCGCAATTTTAAACATATACTCCTAAGAGAGTCATCTAGGGAGTTTGCACCAGTGTCCCTTTGCCTTGAAACCCTCGGAGAATGGCATTTCGGCTTAAATATATATTGTACCCGTCTTCTGTATAAGCATGGAAGTTCTCCATTCGGCATTGGTTGTCGAGTTTTGAACCAAGAACAATTGTATTAAAAATTGAATGCGGGAGGCAAAAATTGGGAAAAGTTGAATTTCTTCCTACAGTAGACGTCATAAGAATTTATGATGACTCTTCTATCAAGTAAATCAAAAGAACTCTTGCTGTTTTTGGGATATATCGTAAGCAAAATTCATTTTATATCAGTCGAATAAAAAAATATTTATGTTGCGCAGTGCATAATTCAGTGCAGAGTTTTTCAAGTGCGAATAAATAATTTTTCTTCCTATGCCGCATTTATCTTCATTCAAACATTTAATTTTCGAAAAAAAATACATATTCAAAACAAAAACCTTTTCGTTAATACAAAAATTTAAAAGCACACCCTAAAACTCTGGAGAAAAGTATGGAAAATTAAAAAATATTGAGCAAAAAGTATATACCGTGATATAAACTTTAAAAGTGAAACTAATAATATAAATAATTATCAAATTCAATAAAATCAGGATTCACAGAATTGACTTTACAATTCAGTTAATACGTTAGATGCGAGTAAATCACTTTTATGAAAGATTTTCGTTTTGTTAGAATTCTAATTGAAATTTTTTCTTTTGTATAAATAGTTTCACGTTAAACAATTTATTTTAATATTGCGTTTTAACCGATGAAATTATTGGGATATTACATTAAAGCTTGAGAAAATATAATATTCTCTGAAATACAACTTTTAGGGTCATTATATTGTCACGACTCATTATAAATAAGTTTCAAATTTTTTCTATAATTTTTAATTGCTTTATCAAAAATGCTATTACGATTAACATTATGCAAAATAATTTCATAGAAAAATTCAACATTGACCGTAAAGATATATCCATAAAAATGTACTGATTTTAGTTTAAAAATTAGAATGCTCTTTATTAAGTGCTTTAGAATTATGTTATGTCTTTAGAATGTCTTTTTATTAGGGGTTGAGCAAACAAATAAAATACCAAAGTTGTTGACCGTAGTCGATCATGTTAGGGTGATTTCAAACTTTTCAAATCGTAATTTTAGTTTCAAATTATTTTATTTATTAAAGAGATATGTCATCATTTTAATGTTACAGTAATAAAAATTTATGTACATTTTAAAGTGATAAGTAATTTTAGAAAATATTGCCAATAAATAAATATACGCAACTATTTGAATATCAATAGAAGAATCAAAAACATTTAATCTAAAGAGCCAAATATAGTATAAAAAACATGATTTGTGATATTATGAAATGTAAACTCTTTTGCATCTTTTCTGAAATGAAATTTTCTTTGCACGATATTGTCCTTTATCTTTCAACTCGGACATTTCTCTGTATTAAACAGTTATCAAACGCAGAATAACATTCAGTTTAATGTTGCTGTAGGGGAAAATTTATGATATATTTATTTATTTATTATGTCAGGACATGCAATGAAAATGATTAAATGATATTTTCTTTGTACGTTTCGGATGAGAAAATAAGCATGAAATGAAATTCATTTCTGTATGCTTTCTTTGTTACATAAATGATTTTTAAGAAGAGCTTTGCAGTTTAAAATGCATTTCATCGACTGATTACAAATAGATTTTCTTAATTCATGTTATTTAGAATCCATACTAATAACATGATGAATTCAATTGTAAAATAATATTTGTATTTTACATCAAAACTTTGTTAAATATCTGTAACTATTCCGATCTTTTCTTTTGCAACAGTTCGATTTTGTTAGTTGGATTGTCTTTAAAATTACTGACAAACATTCTTACTCTATCAACTTGTTAGAAGTTATAATCTGTACTAGTGTGTACCCATGGTTTAATAAAGTTAAGAAATCAATTACTAACATGAAAAGTGGCGTAAAATAGCATTAATTTGTTTTGTAAAGAATATGGCACGTTGAATTTGAGTGAGTAAATGTGTACTTATTTAAGGCGAATAAGTCTTAGCCTAGGAAGTTTTACATTTTACTTAATTTTCCATGAAATCTACAATGCCTTAAAAATTTAACAAAAATTTATTATTAAAAGAATTCATAAGCTTCAAATTTGTGTTATTAAAATAATAGAAAATAAATTTTGTTAAGTAAGGAAGTGATAAAAGACATTTAAAACGCTATTTTAAATCCTAAATCGCTCATAAAATTCAGCTGCTTATGTTTTAAACCGTTGGATGAAAAAATGAATTTAAATTATTATACGTTATGAATTTTATAGAAAAACAATATGGACATAATATTAATTTATGTATCTCATTGAATGAAAAAATATGCATGTTTATATATTTGTAATTAATGGAATACATCGTAAAAATCTAATTTATTCAAAATTTTATCTTGGGAACTATAATTTTGTACTTCTTCAAATAATAAAATATTTTTGATATGCAAACAGTCTAATGCAAATATTAAAACTGTTTGCACCCAAGGTAAACGGCGCATGAAAAGGAAAAATTCAATATTGAACGCAAGACAGGAATGTCATTATTTTCTGTAGTATTTGCCTTTGAAATATTTTTTTTCTTTTTCCATCGATTTGAACAAATATTTGATAAATTGCCTTGAAGAGGCTCATAAAGTAAGTAAATGAGGCCTGTAATTAGCACAGGAACAAGAATAATCCGTTTTACCTGCCAAACACATTCTAGTAATGTAAACTAAGTAATGGTTACCTTAATGAATTTCAAGCGTTCGAAATTGTTTAGCGTTCAAATTGCCATTAGTTTACCAGCTTTTTTTTTCTTCTACTCACAAATACACTTGTATCTTTCCATCTGGTTTCTTTCAGAAAAGTTATTCTGAAAAAAGGAGATTTTCTCACTTTGAAGTATCCACTTTATAGAAAAGATATGTTTATTAAAAGCATTCAGATTATTAGGATTTGTATTTCCTTTAAAATTAAATTTCGCACTAAAATATTAATATTTTCAAATAATTCCATTGTGCTCTTTCATGTATTCATAAAAAATTTGAAACAATACCGATTTGAAAGTTTGAAAAGGAGAAACTCGTTCAAAAAATACTAACTATATGCAAATTTGAAGGATTAAGAGAATAAATTGGTTCTAAAAGTTTGATAAATTGAAAAATATATACAAATTTTATTCAAACGATCAAAATTGCAAACTTAAACGCATATAAGACGATATTTCAGAGGTGCCAACCTCAAATGTGACATTAAGTAGCATTTCTATCAGTAGTTTTTGATACTTGTCAGTAGTGCTGGGCTTCATTAGAACTACATTCCAGTCCAAAAGACTGACAACTTTACTAAAAATTCACATCAATACATATGCACATTTGCAACTTTAATTTATCAAGTAATAAAGGATTTTTAAAAAATCACTTAATTTTTCATTAAAATTAAGTTAATTAAAAATAATGCTAATAAAACACGTGCTGAAAATATTTATTATAGATTGGATTTAATATAAGAAAAAAATCTTCTTTAAATACATATACAATGCTGCGGAGCATTTCTAGATAAAATATAAGTATTTTTGTTTGAAAAATAATTAATTAAAATTTATAACAAAATGCTTATACAAACACTTAAGTTATTCATTAAATTTAAGTAAAGATGTCACAGACTAGCAATCTTTTTTTGAAAACAAAAGAAAATGTCAATACATTTGTCTCTGCACATTATGAATAAAATTTAATGTTTCCCTATTAACACTGGGTTTTTTTCCTTAGTTCAAAATGCAAAATATTTGTTATGTTTATTCATTAAATTTAAGTAAAGATGTCACAGACTAGCAATCTTTTTTTGAAAACAAAAGAAAATGTCAATACATTTGTTCTCTGCACATTATGAATAAATTTAATGTTTCCCTATTAACACTGGGTTTTTTTCCTTAGTTCAAAATGCAAAATATTTGTTATGTTTATTCATTAAATTTAAGTAAAGATGTCACAGACTAGCAATCTTTTTTGAAAACAAAAGAAAATGTCAATACATTTGTCTCTGCACATTATGAATAAAATTTAATGTTTCCCTATTAACACTGGGTTTTTTTCCTTAGTTCAAAATGCAAAATATTTATTTTGTTTCGTACGCTATATCTTCCTTATGTTTTATAGAAGTACATTTATATAGATAGTTTTAAAATTTTTGTAGATAGTTTTAAAATATACTAATTAAACGTCTGATTAAATATTTTTTATTTACTCATTGTTGTATAATAGTTACTGATTCAGATAAATTAGTTTATTATAAAAAATACTCAAGACAAAAAATTAAAAAAAACAACACTAAAATTGCTTATATATTTTTTCAATGGCAAGGCATATCGTGTTGTTTTCACTGCTTCATGTTTCCCCCTTGAACCTGCTACTCTTGTTATCGTTTAATATTGGGGACGCCGCTTCTGTAGTTCAAACGTGGTTCGCGGCGCAGTCTCAGTTTAGAATGAACACCATCGATAGTAAGATATAGATGAGTGAAGAATCACCATTCATTTTCAAACTGTTAAAGAAAACAGCAGTTATAACAGTAGTTTGATCAGTGTAAGACATGAGTCACACTGATAGTCAGACAGATGAGTCACACACAATGTTACATGAGTCAGTTTGTAATTCTCATCATGGTTTATTCGACATCTTGAGATATATTTCAATATTTTGTTCATCAGTGAAATTTAACGTTTTATTGAAAAATGTTAATTCAAAATGTATACAAGACACTTATAATTTTAGAATAATAAAATGCTTTAGCATTTTCCTCCATTATTACATATGAATTGGCTTTCAATAATAAATTATTTATCTATTAAATAGTGTATTAATGGCACTCGTGGTAAGAAATTTATTCAAGCATTAGCAAAATAGACGAAACAAAATCTTAAAAGTAAACTGCCAAAGTCATCGTTTATTATTTTTTTAATATTTTGGGATGTTTTTATGTTGTTGATCACGGGAGGACCTTATATTCCACTTATGTATACCACAAATCCCCCACAGAGGTGCAGTGAAAAAGGGGCACATTTCCTCTAGTGAAGTCTTTTAGAAAGGTTGGCCCACATATTAACGTCACATGAAGAAAAAAAAAACCCTGAAAAATTTTTTAAATCCTTACAGACGTTTGACTATTGATTCGAGATCACAATCGCCATCGAGTCTTCTCATTTCCAGAAGAGCAAGGGCAGCAAACGTCGCAAGATGATTCGAACTTGGGACTTCTTACCTGGATACGTCAGCATTGCGACGTATCGTCTGCATACCGCAGACCAGATGAATGTTTTTTTCGCCTTGAAAATTAGAAAAATGAATCTTTAAAAATAATGCTGAATTATGTGTCAATGAAAATAAAAAAAAAAGACAAAAGAAACTTGTATCCATTGGAAGTAGTATATCTGAAAATATCTTTCTTTTCATTTTACACACGGCCATTGAGCTCCAAAAAAAAGAAAACGTTATTGCTCGTAAAGCTTTGAAGTACTAAATCGAAGAAGAATGGCTTTCTCTGGATGGTATATAAATACGTCCGATCGTGCGGTTTAGCTTTTACCTCGAAGAATTTTGACCATCAAAGCAATCGAACCAACGAACACGACACCTTAGAATACTACCGGTGAATGATGACAGCGACATAAAAGAGAATGTGAAAGGGGGAAAAAATGATGAGAACCCTTCCCTCTTCAAACTTCGTGAACACTCTGCGTAATTCATTTTATTTGATCTAGCGACCTTTTCTGCAGAAGGCAGCTATCGCCGCCTTGTTGAGTTTCTGGTTAATTACACTGGACACGTGCCACATTTTGCCATGCTCGCTTTGTTTTTCCTTATGTTCAACTCTTAAATTTCTTCCTTTTTTTTTCCTTCCTTTTTTTTACATTCTTTCTCTTCCATTTTTCTAAGTAGAAAAATTCAAGAAGAGGATAATCCATTGTTACAATCTAGGAGCATTATGGAAGTGTTTCGTTGCTTAGAGCTTCGGCAAAAAAATTTTTTCTTCTTTTTCTTTTTTTTTTTTTCTTTAAACTTTCTTTATTTTATTTGTTTATTAAAGTGCAGATTTTCAGTAAGGCTTTTATATTTGTTTAAAATAAATCAATTACGTTTCTTGTTTATTAATCAGTGAAGTGTTTATAAGAAAAAAAAAGAGTATCGATATTTTTATAATTCTATTCATAGTTAAAATCAATAATTATTTCACTATTAAGTGCTTCCGGTGAATTTTTTTCTGAAAGCATAATATAAAAACAAATAGTGTACAAAAGCTGAATGTTTTTTATTTGATCTAGTGGTAATTGTAAGATTTGTATTTTAAATGCCATATTGGTTCGCAGAAAACAATTATAAAGAGTCACTATATAAAATATTTGTATAAAAAATACCCTAAATTTAAATTAAATTGATATTTAACTTGAAATAAGCTATTAAAGTTAATATTTTAAAAATTAATTGTTAAGGGCAGCAATTTTAATAAATTCCAGTTCCTATACTTTAATTAATGTAAGCATCTATGTCTTACTGAATATGAGATATAAAATTAAACTGAAATATGTTTTTTAGTTTAACCAATACATAATCATAGTATTACTTATAATATGTATGATTAAGGAAGAATATGTCACGATCATAAATTGATAATTACTCGTTCTTAACTAAAGTTGGCTAAAATTTACATTTTAACAAAATCAAACCTTTAATAATGCCTGATAGTATTTAAAAAACAAGTAATGTAAAAAAAAAAAAAAAAAACTTTTTAAAATCAATTCCTACTTTTTTAAACTATATTGCAGAAAGTCCTTTATGAATAATTTTCATTCATTTTTTTAAGTTTATCGGGATCCATCTATTGGTAGATATATGCAACTTAAATCTAAGAAAAACTAAAATTAATGAATTAAATTTAATTACTGAATTAATATCTGAAAAAAACTGTATTAACATCAAGTGTCATCCACTACAAGTTCAAAAAAATGTATTTGAACTTGAGTGGATGAATAAAAAGTATTTTATTAACGATTGAAAATTTGAACAAGATATATATAGGGAGAGTGTGAGCTAATAGAAGGAATTGAATAAAGGGAAATAATGTGAAAGAAAGAAACAATTTAAAACCTGCTTCTGAAATTTTCACATGATTCCATTCCATTCTATACAACTTAAACTAAGCACACAATTCAAATTTGTTCCATGAAAAGGATCTTTAAAGCTTTGGAATCTTTATGTATTAAATTTAGATACTATGAATGCAAAAACTGACAACACAGAAAGTGCTTATTATTCTTTAAGAGTAATGCGAGACAGTCAAAATTAAAATATTATGGTTTATCATCCTGAAGATATTAAAGAAATGAATGCCGTTTAAGAGCATAGATTGAACATTACAAAGTTACATTTCTCATGCAGTTTAAAAGAATTTCCGATCATTTAACTGATACAAAAACAGATAGAGTTGAGTAGTAACGAAATATATATAGTATTAATATAATGGTTCTAATATAATATTTTACTTGTCTGAAGTAATGCATTCCTGAAAAAAATAAAGTAGACATATTTAAGATAAATATATTATTTAATGGATTAAACTAGCCAGTTAATCAATATTGAAAAACATTATTCTTTTCATTTATTCATAAAAAATATTGGACTAACATAGGGGTTAACACGATGACGAATGTTAATATCAAAGTAATTAAATGTATATTTATTTCTTTACCAGTGAAATTCTAAATTAAATGTTTTATTTAGATATATTTTTTAGTCCTACTTTAAATATTTTAAAATACCGCTAAACATAATGATTTACTATAATTTTCTAATTTGCTATAAGTAATTGTATATTCTATATTTTATAGGAAAGCATTTATATCTTGAGAATAAAATGAAATAACATTACGAATAAAATAGTATCATTTTATGCTTTAATCATATAACTTTATGATTCATACAAAATACCAATGCATTAAAACATGTGTTATAGGAATGGTAATCTCATGGTGACAACATGGTGCAACATACAAGCATTAGAAACCGCCACAGGTATATCGAAGAGGTATCCTTTAACAATATATTAAATGATATGGTTGTATTGTGAGTGATTCGGAAATTAATGGATTATAATATTGTTTCCAATAAAGCAGCTTTTGCATACCAGTCTCTTGATGATAATAATGATGGTATAATAAGGATCTATGTATAAGGATATAGTGTTCAGAGAACTGTCTAGACGTCTAAATCATACCATCACAGTTTCAACTCAAAGGGTGATCTAGCAATCTCAGTAGTTATACCTAAGTAATTTTGAGGACTTCTGAAAGTGTACATGAATATATTTATACGCCTGATAGTTATTAAATGATTTCAATTATATTTCACACCAGACTTAAAAGCTTAGAAATCATTTCAGTGTATAATGATCTAATTGACAGTGTGAAAAAAAAGTCAGTATTAATATTCGTGAACTCAAAATTAAAAATTGACTTACTGTGTAAGTATTTGCTTTATCCGTTTGATAAAAGTAAATTATGAATAAAAACTTTCATTTACATTTCGATATTTCCACGAAGTTAATAGAAAAAACCCACAAAAAAACTAAAAATTTATTTCATTATAAAGTAGGAATATACAACAGGAATGTTCATGGCAGAAATAATGCTTTGGGGTAGAGTTTTGTGAGAAAAATTTTAAAAGATTGCATTCGGAGAAAATAAATCTATCCGCATATGAAATTTGATTTTTACCTATTATATATTTTCTTTTTTTATTAAGCAAAAGAATTTGTTAAATGTACAATATGAGATATTCATCCCCACAATTAATTAAAATCATTATAAAAACAATTTTGATTTCGTTCAAAGAATAGGTTTTTTTTCATAACGATAAAAAGTTTTAACCTTAATAATTTTTAATAAACCTTGATAAAATAGCTTAAGAAGACAGTTTGTTAATTAAATAAAAAAGCGTTAAAGTCATTGCTTTTAAAATTTTCTTTATATCATTCGAGTTTTAAATAATCTGCCTTCAGTAGATAAAAATATCCATGTTTAAGAATTATAGTTCTATTCTTAAGAGTTATTTATATTTACCATTACAATTTTACCATTTACTATAATTCATTTCTTTACTATTATTCATTTCTTACTTGAATCTGAAACAACTCATTATAGATTTTAATATCTAGAAATTTAATAAAATGGAATTAATAAAAATAAGTACTTTTATTATGAATATTTCCTTTTATAAAGCATTGCATATGTACAAAAAAGATCACTAGTCTTTATTACATCTACTACGTGACAGGCATATTTTTTTCCAAGTTGTAGAATAATATTTATGGCATCATCTCTCGCAGAAGTTATTAAATTGAATTTACAATCACTGAGAATTCACATGTTTGCAGAGTAACAATTTGTCAATTATGTTGCAGACGGAAGGTCATTTTTACAAATAAAAATGCATCTTTTTTGTAAAGGACAGTACAATCCGCATTTTGATATGTTAAAATCCAGACTGTTGGCCTTTTTTGTTGTCTATTTTTTTGACTAAACCCTTGAGACAAAAAAAAAAAAAAAAAAAAAAGAATTGTAAGCTTGGTCTTGTACACTATAAATCTTTCAAAAAGATAACAAATGCAATAAAACGTAACCGATTTTACTGTTTTCATACTAGCTTAGCAGCGCGATTTATTTTGAAAGAATTTATTGCTATGCCTATGTATACGTGCAGTGGGAATTCTTAAAAAAAGAATAACACGAATACCCTTTCAGATGCTTTGGGTAGGTTGCATAACAAAGTACGAAGAGTGAATTGGGCGTTTTCGTGTCGTCTACCTAAAACAAAATAATGCGTGTTCCTTGTTTCTTTAATAAGAG
This sequence comes from Caerostris darwini, assembly GCA_021605075.1. NCBI lineage: Eukaryota > Metazoa > Arthropoda > Arachnida > Araneae > Araneidae > Caerostris > Caerostris darwini. The sequence continues at coordinate 500,184 of BPLQ01001534.1, read as the reverse complement.
GAGTCACTTAGCTAAAACATAGCTTTCAATGTGACGAAAAATGCAGAAATGCCTGTCAAGACGTTTCAAAGCAAAGTGAAGTTTTTAAATAAAACATTAAAAAAAAAATACTTTTTGTGGAGTTCAAATTAATGGATTATAATGCGTTAGGTAAATTAAAATATTACATTCAAGTTTGATAAATCTACCAATACATAACTGTGTTATTTATATTTTGATAAAGAAATGTGTTTTAGTAACGTAAACGCAATTAATTGCATTTAACATAAAAAGTGAAGATTTATCTTGAGACAAATATATATAGAAAAGGATTTTACATGCTAGAAAAAATAATCCACTAGAGAAAAAAATTACAATCAGTAATTTAAAAAAAAACCTTAAGTAAATATTATCATATAATTCAAAAAATATTATAAGTGAATCCTACAGCAATAGTAATGTTTATTTAAGAAAGAATGAGAATTTTCAAAATATGTCTTATGTATGTTAGTAGAAATTATATTTTTAACTAAGCTAAATGTTTCAAAAACAAAATGTTTGTGCTTTTAAATAGCAACTCAATTTAAAAACATCTCCAATAAATTCTGAAGTTGTTACTAGAAACTTTTTTAAAATGTTATCTAAATTACTTAAAATTATGGAAGATTTTTAAATATCTTTACTAGCCATTTTTAAAGGATTATAAACTTATAGCTACTTTTCCATTTGTCTTAATAGTGTTTTAAATTAATATATCTCCTGCATAAATTGTTAAATAGGGGATGAATGAAAGTTCTATTATTGGCGTGAAATTGACATGAAAGTATCGTACACATTAAAGCTTAAATGTATTGTATACCATAAAATGTATTACATTTTCATTACATATTTGTCTACAAAATATTTCAGCATTTACTGTGTAATGTGAAACTAAAAGAATTATTTTTTCTCTTATAAAAAGATTTCATACGATGGAAAGATTTCTTCACATCTTTATTTTTCATTTAATTTCTTCTATTAGCTCACACTCTCCCTATATATATCTTGTTCAAATTTTCAATCTTTAATAAAATACTTTTTATTCCTCCACTCAAGTTCAAATACATTTTTTTCAACTTGTAGTGGATGACACTTTGTGTTAATACAGTTTTTTCAAATATAAATTCAGTGATTAAATTTGATTAATTAATTTTAGATTTTTTTACATTTAAGTTGCCTGTATCTACCTATAGATGGCGCCAGATAAACTTAAAAAAAATGAATGAAAATTATTTATAAAGGACAATATAGTGAGTTCATGCAATATAGTGAGAAAAAAAGTAGGAATTGACTTTAATTTTTTTTTTGTATATATTACTTGTTTAGGTGAAATGTAAAGATGTGATAATACAGTATATGGAATATAAATCAATTAATAAAATTCAAAAACAAGTATACTATTTTCAAATCGAATTGAATAATTATCAGATTATTCTTTTAAAGCAAAATTGATTTCAAAATTATTGATTGTTTTGATTTTTTTTAAATTGTATCCAATGATTATTTTAAATTATTTTTACACTGTTATTTTGACAAATAAATTCCATAAAATACATTTTATTTTAATAAGCAACTGAAAATATTCAATGATTTCAGGAACTTCTTTTTTATTATTAAAAAAAATAATAATAATTCAGTCACAAAATTTTAATAATCAAAACAAGTTATATTTCTAAATAACAGAGTTAATGAAGCCAATCCCGAGCACAAATCTTTCCAGATTTAAAACTATCATCTCTGGATAATGAGAGTAATGATATTCTAGCGTGGATATCAATAATTAAAATGAACCAAATGATCTTTTTGAATTTATATCGGGAAGGAATAAAATTAAATATTCTTCGGTCGTTAGGCAAAGATGTCATGGATTACTTTGAAGCTTGAAACTAAGTTAAAAAGGCGCACTCAAAGAAGTTCCGATATGAAGAAATAAAACTACGTGTATGATAAAAGAAAAAAGTTTAATTTAACGAGATTCCATTTCCGACCCCAAAATTTATCTCGTGGACCTCAATGCAGACACGAGTAAGCATTTTGATTTCTTTTTTTATCATTTTTTCATTCAACCATCCGTAAAACTTAATTTAAAAATTTAAGCAGATGGAAAGACATCAGTCGCTTTCTTCCATGCATTACTCGAAGAACTTATAAATATTAGAAAAAAATGGCAAAAGAGAAAAATGTCTCATTGAAAAGACGACAAAAAATGTGGAAATAAATGGCAAAAATCTGCATTGGCTTCTTTCACTTTCGTAAAAAGTAGGCTGTTAATTATTGTTTCGTGTTGTTAGTTTTCCATTGATTTGATTTCTTTTGAAGCAGAAGCAAATAAATATAGATTTTTAGATTTAAAAGAATTTTTTGTCAAATTTATTCTTGGAACTTGTTGCGTTAATGTGAGGGTAATCAGAAACGTGTTTATTCTTCAACTGATATAAATATTTGTAGTTTCTTTAAAGTTTTTTATCGGTATCAAAGCAAAATGAGCAAATATTTTCTCTATTACTTCAAAGATATGTTTTGAATGGCTTAAGATTCTTTATTTTTAATTAATTCAAAATGTTTTTGGGATTTTATTCTTTTAAATGAATTTTTGATTAAAAGAAAATTAATCTTTCGATTGCCTTGTTTATTTAAAGACCTTCCCCCCGTAAAGTATACACTTATGCATTAATAAAAAGAAATTTCATTTTGTTAATACACAAAGGTTTAATAATAGAAAGAAAATCTAAAATAATTCAAACTTTCAATAAAAGTATGTAGTGGCTTTTGTTTTGTTATAAAAGCGAATTTATTTTTAAAAAATTATTGCTGAATAATTTGATATAATATCTGTAAATATCAATCCATAATGCAAGCCGATAATTTTTATTACGATAATATATTCTAAATATTTCTTTAGGCTAAAAATGAAGATTTAATGAGAATTTAATTTTCTCGTAGGTAACATTTATTTAAAATTTCTTTTTCTTGTAGAAGTGAAAGTAATTTAAGAAAACAAAGATTTAAATTTCAACACATTCAAGAATCCTTAAATTTAAATTTCTTTGTAAATATATTTGGAATCAAACCTGAAAATATTGATGCAAATGTATCCTTTGAGACTTATTTCAGTAAAGTTCTAACATGCATTTATAAAATTATTATTATATTTTTTAAATATTTTTTAAAAAGTCATTATATGACTTTTTATATCAAATAAATTTAACAAGATTATTTACAATAATTAATTAACTTAATTATAAAAGAAAAGCGAAAAAAATATTTTTATACTTAAAATTCTAACAATATCGTATATTAAAAATCATGCTGCTATTTATATAAAAGGAACAGTTAATATGTGCATTTTTACATTGAAACTGGAACACAGTAACTTACTTCAAATGAAAGGAAACCAGAGTCTATAGGCCTCTAAGTAACTTATTTGATTTAGTAACATGTAAATAATTTAAATTACCAATCATCGAAATGTTCGTTTATTATTAAATAAATGATAAGACTTAAATTGAGTATACAAGTTGAAATCGAGGCTAGGAAAAAATAAGATTGAATACCAAATTTTAAAAACTAAACAAAGTATTGAACTTTTCAAAACTAGCATATTTAATTTTTTATTTTATCCCGTGAAATTGCTTTTTCTTCACAAACTGAAACAAAACGCGTATTTGCAGAAAACAAACCTACCTCAACGATTCCTAATTAGTCCTTAATTAAGGAAACGATTCCACATACGGAACTTAAATCAAAGCCTTGAATTACTATGGACCACCTCGATACTTTCGCAATCGTCGAAATAAGACAAAACTCTTGCTTCATTGCAACATCAATCACCATAATTGCATCACATCTGGAGGAAGTTGTTTTTATAAAATTTCACTCGGAAAGCTTAGAAGTACTTCGTTAACTAACCGCAAAACTAATCCAGCTCCAAAATCAATTCGCCTCTTTTAATTAAAATTCCCGGCTTGTCAAATAAGGTGGAAATTGGTAACAATTTCCGTGTTTTGTGTAGCTTCTGTAGCAAAGCCTCTCAGGGGGCCTCCTATGGTTCGAAGTAATGAACAGCTCATGTATGCAAGGGAATTAAAGTCATCTATTAAACCAGTTACACATTCTAATTAAGTGACTATGAATGGCTCCTTAGTTTCTTCCTAAAAGGATTTCCTGAAAAATTAGTGCCTTGCCTTGCGCTGAATGAACTGCCACCACGTTCTCTTGGGTATCGTTGAGTACACGCATTGAATCAGATTAGAAGGACTGAGTAAGGCGGCAGTAGTTAGTTGGGAAATGAGAAAGCCATATGCGATTTTATAGGTGTTTTCATCAGGCCCATACCGCGAGGAATTTAATTGGATTCCAATATTAAGGCTGTTATCTATATATCATAGTTGGGGTATGAAACAAGCAACAGCTAAAGTTTGAAGGAGATTTCCTTTAAATCGTCTTAAGACAGAAGGCTTGACGTCATTAAACTCAAGATGCTTAGACCATCTTCAATAGTATTTATTAGCATACCGCAACATAGACTTAAGATTATAAAAATTTAAACGAATGATATTGTTAATATTTTATAATATTTTCGTTATTTTAAATCGAGATCCTACAGCTAAGAAAATGTTAATATTTGTCCTTAAAGCAATTAAATATATAAATGTTTATTTATTTTTAGAATTCAATTGAGACAAAAAAATTGACAATTTTACAACATATAAAATACTATATACACAGTTAATTTTTTTTTTCCTTATTTCCTTTATGAGATTATTTTACCATATGGGGCGAAACATACGGTTTGCTTAACTCAGCTTATTATATTATTTATTGAATTTAATACCAAATATTTCAATTATATTTCAATTATAGTAATCCTGAGAAAGAAACTTAATTTACGTGTATTGAATGGTTTTCATGTAATGAAATTAGTTTAATTAAAATAAACTTTTCTAACCATTGAATTTAATTGAACTACAAAAGAATAAAATTAACTTGCGTCGGAATAAATAAAAATATAAGTAAATTTCTTTTAAAGTGCTCTGAGTTCTTAAATTTTTTTTTCTTTTTTTAAAAATTATAAAATATTATTAGGAAAAAATAATATTATGTGCTTACAAAAGTTCATAACTCTGTAATAAAATAAAAATTATTGAGTGTATTAAATTTATTATAAGTATATGTAATACATGTAGGATTTATTATAATTTAAATAAAGAAAAAATTAATAATAAATAATAATTGTATTGGAATCGTCACAGTATTTTTGCAAATAGTATTCAAAACAAAACAACAACGTACAATTCCATATTTTCTGAGCTGAAAAATATTTATTTAAAGGGCTCATACACGCCTTCAAATAAATAACAAACATCGGAAGGAATAGAAAAGTCAGTTATCAAATGTAGAAAAATCAAGTAAGTTAATAACGAAAGAGTGAAGAAAACAAAATTTTACAGTAAAAAACATGAATAGTTATGAGGATCCATTGTTCATTTAGCACATACATCATAATAAAAGCAAAGGAAAAAAAATAACTTTTCTTAATTAAAAAATTAACTTTTTGAAATCTTCTTTTATTTATGCTTCACTTACAGATAAATTTATTTAGAAAATGAAAACAAGTAATATATAGAAAAATATTTGTTCAGTATGCTAACCTTACTTTATTTTGGATTATCATTTGAATGTCAAATAACAAATCTTCAGACAGAAGTGCTTACTTAAGCTAATAATTGCAACGCTTTGTTACTTTAAATACAAATAAAAATCATTCGCATGAAAGATTATTTCATTGTAATATAGTTTATGTGAAACATTAGCTGTTGATACTAATTAATATAATACTAATTTTAAAATGTGTATCTAAAAATTAACTAGCGTTATTTACGTCTTATTCATAAATATATATATTGATTCTACTCACTTCTTAGTTTTAGCCTTGCTATATCCTCTCGCTAAATCTGCTGTCTAGACTAAAATTAAGAAAATATCTGTGCAGAGATAAATAAGATTTATAATTTAGAATTAACGTTATTTTAACATTATGCAAAATCCAATAATTTAATTAATTTTTAAATAATTTCGCTAGATTTTGCTTTATATTTAGTTTTTAAGCATTAATCTCTTCTGACCTGATTTTATATGAGTTATCATTTTTCATTTAAGGTTAAATATTAAGACATGCTTTCATCATTTCATATTATTTGCATAATAGATGTCGATGAATTTCTACTTACGAAAACGTTACATAGTTTAATAATTTCAATATACAATTACATATATAATTTTAATATGCTCATCTCTCTATATAAAACAAAAAAATTATTTATCTGTCTGTCTTTATTCCTTAAAAAAAACCTCTGATACTTCGAGGTTCAATCTTTTCTTTGGATTGATTAGAATTTTTATATGGTGCGTAATGAAATATATTCTTATTAGTTATAATTAAACAAAAACTGTTTTTATAGTTTACGTCATGTTTATAATTTTCGCTTATAGTTTTCGTTTTTTACGTTTTATTTTCTGTTGTATGGTGTTAATCATTTAAAAAATAATCATTATGAAAAGAATTTAAGCATAAAATAATTACTTTAAAAAGAATTATGAATAGAAATGATGTCAGAGGAGTTCTTGATAATATTATGATTCATATTTTTACGTGCAAAACATTTTTTCCAAATTTATCTTTCTTGTCTGGAGCATTTTCTTCATTCCAGATGAGACCAATTGTTTTTATTTTCAAACATATCTGAATGTTTCGAAGTCATGAAGGAGATTGTTTTAAACATATTGTTTTCATTTTTATCTACTGAATTCGATATAGAATTTTGCTGACCGTTTATTATAATTATAATATCTACCAATTTATTTCTTTTTTATATACTTTACTTTGCTGCTATATAACCTTATAAATTAACCTATTTTTAAAATTAGTTGATAGTTGAAAGTTAGTTTAGTTGATGACTTAATTTAAAATTTTATAAATCATGTAATGTCTTTCTTAATTCATTGTATTAATCGTATTAATTGGATACACAGACCATCTATGATTTTTACAATTAAACGATCATTTATGAATTATTTCACAACTTAATGACAGAGTATGATAGAGTATTAATAATAGAGTAAAAAAAGTGTTAAACTTAATGACAATAAAATTGGAGAAGAAAATAATTTGGGAAAGAAGATAAATATCAATAATACGCAAAATGAATTACAAAAATTATTTGACACTGGTAAACGATGGCATTTTCTAACGTTTTTTATCCACTTATAACCGTTCATGAAGGGTTATTATTTATCTCATAAAAATGTTGAAAATTCGAAATCTAATTGGAATCTAATTAAAATACGCAAATCCGCTAAATGAAAAAAATATTCACAAATTGGACGCATGAAAAAAAATGGGTTATATTCTGGCTCGAAAATTCACAAAATGCAAATATAACAAAAATCTGAGTATTCGAGAATACTATATAAGTTAAATATATAATCATCTACAATATTAAGTTTGATCCTCTTTAACAACTATTCAAACACGGTAGTGATGACATATGCTCAAAATTGCAGTTTTTATATACTCAGTTGGCAACAAAGCCTGTTGCTATACAAAGGCAGTTCAAAGACGTTGAAGAGTTGAAGGAAGTGTAGAAAAACATTCCCTAAAACAAGTGTCACCAACCCTATGCCCCGGGCACTATTGTGCCTACCGACGATTTTTCGTGTGCCTGCTGTTGTGTGACCACGGTAAAAAATAAAATAAAATCAATAAAATTTTATATAACATTTTTATGGTTAGTAATTAATTAGATAAATATTAGAGTATTTAATTAAAATTCTATGTTTATCATTTTAACTAGGTTTATGTGACGTCCAGGTTTGTTTGGCATTTTGTCCCAATAATTTGTTAAAAATATAAAAAAAAATGTCCGATATAGTAGCATAAAAAATATGTTTTAATGTAACCCTGTATTATTGTACGCCACTGTTCATTGATGGCGCCTTACATACAGAGTAAATATTTGTCAAGCATTATGGTGTTATCTAAGAAGAAAAATCCTCATTTAATGGGTATTTCCTTAAATGCCATGTCATATTTATTGCTAGTTATATGCTCATATTTTTGATGAATGTGTGTCCTACTACAGTCAAACCTGTTTTTATGCTGTCTTTTTTTGTGAATTTTTTTTTTGAGCGATTTTTTTTTTGTGTGTGTGTGTGTGTGCATTGTAAAACAAATTTCCTCAAGTGCATATTATGAATAGAAATTATTTAGAAACAGAAATAAAACAATAGATAGTTGTCAAAATAACATGCAAATTAAAAAAACTCCAACAGATGGCCCACCCAATATTATGTTATCCCATTACCACGAATGCTATTAGATGCGCCATAGTGAATATTTGTTTAAAATTAAATGTTTATCATTTTAACTAAGCTTTCGAGATATCCCGCATAAAAATTTTACCGGTTTTGTTACGGCATATTTATTTTAAATGTGTTGCAAACAATATAGTTTATAGCTACTTATGAAGTTTCAAGATATTTTTTATGCAATTTTGTGCTGTCTCTATCAATTTTTTGTGCTGTCTCAGTAGAGTTGCAGTATTGGGAAAAACTGCATAAAAACAGGTTTGACTGCATGTTGCAGCCTTCGTTTGCGTCTACTTCATTGTTTTTATATACTTCGTTATTTTAAACCCAAAATACGTGACTCAAGTGTAAGACAAAGAACCTATAATTTTAATATTGTCTGAGAAGAATCATATTGTTTCGTAAATTATAAGGATAAATGTGTTTATTATGCTACAGTAGAGTTGCAGTATTGGGAAAAACTTAATGTTAAAAGTCCCTTTCAAGAAATTTCTTGCCAGTTTTAATTCTCTTAAATGAAAAGGAAGAAAATAAATCAATTAAAATAAAACCTGTCTACATAACAGAGTCTTTTCAATAAGCCTGTGATAAAATATAAAAAGGCCCCTACTGCTTTTTTTCAAATTTACTTGCATGCTCACAACGAAAAAAAAAGTCTTTCCAGGATGGTAAATTGTTAAACAAAGCATTTTAACTGTTGTCATTTGCTTATTTGATGGATTTTCTGATGATTATAAGCAATGCAAGACTTACAGTTGTCAGATAATATCGTCACTAGAAGAATACGTTCCATTTCCAAAGACATGCAAACTCAGTTAAAGCATGACTTGGAAAACTAGTTCTGAATAAAATTTGATGAGACTTCATAGATATCAGACACCCCACAGTTAGAAGTTATGGTGAGAATGATATTTAGTGACTTTACTGTAAAAGACCTCAAAACATTACCCATGAAAGAACGAACAAGAGGGGAGAATATCTACAACATATTCACATCATATACAAAGTCATTAGATATGCGTTTGTAAAAGTTGTAGGCTATAATCATTGATGGGGCACGATCAATGGTTTCTAATGTAGATGTGTTCAATGCTTTCTGAAAACAAGATAAATTATTTCCAAATATGTATCACTATAGCATACATCAGGATGCTTTGACTGGTAGAATATTGCCCTTCAGATGCGTCTTAAGAATAACTATAAAAATATTAAATGTTATTCGAGCAGCCCCTTCGCAGCACTACACTTTCAAACGCCTATTAAAAAATTATGAAGAACCTTATCTCATTCTTACTGAAGTAAATTGACCCAGTATACATAAAGTTTGAAACATTTGTAAATTTAATTCAAAAAATAAAAATATCTCAATACCAAAAATCGAACTTTTACTGAATTAACGGACTTTCGCTGTTTGGTGGAATTAAGTTTTCTCACAGGAAAAATTGCAAAATCGAATTATCTAAATTTGGAGCTGGAGGGAAAAGACAAATATATCGTTTTAATGATACGATCAATGAAGTCGTTTAAAGCTAAACTGGTTTTGAGAACATCACATTTGCAAAGGAAATCACTTACATATTTACCAAATATGAAAGAAATGCTAGGCGAAGCTAAAATTAATTCATTTGTTATCAACATTTTTTTCAAGACTAGTTTGAAAAATGACAACAACTAATATTATTGAGTCGATACTCACTTTTTCCGTCAATTCTTTTATTTGCCAAGTAAATGTAGACGAAATAGGTGTATACATTTCGCAGTTTATTGGAGCAAGAATGGAGAGCTGGAAATTTTGGATTTTCAAAATGACATAGTCCTAAATTTCAATGAATTAGATGAAAACTTATGGAATAAAATGGACAGAAACGAATTTCCATTCTTGAAAAGAACATACTTGTGTGAATCATTGTTTTCTAGGAATGAATATCATGAAATCAAAGTACGGATCAAGGCTTGCAAATGAACATCTTGATGATTGTTTATGAACTGTATCATCATAATCTCCTAACCATGTAGCAATGGCCAATGAAATGCAATGTCAAAGAACACATCGTATTTAAGAAATACATTTTAATAAAGTAATTTTACATCTACGAATAGTCAGCCGAAGATTTTATAAACTTATATCTACATTCATTTAGATATTATTTCTTTTAAGTAAGTATACAATTAAATATTTTATATCTTAAAATTATATTTTAGAATTTTTTTGCATATTATATGTATTATTAACTATGTCCACCTATAAATTTACCTTGAGAAACTAAATGTGTCCCCTACCCCACCTGTATTATAGAATGTGTTCTAAGGCTCAAAAGGCCCTAGTCCTAGACTAGATCACTGCCCTAGAGCATTCCAGATATTCTCTATCGGATTAAGTCCGGAGAACGTGATTAGCAAACCAAACTCACAATAATCTGCTTATGAAGATAATTTTCAATTAACTGATATCTGTGTGATCTAGTATTATCGCCTTGTAAAATGAAGATGTCACCAAGCTCCCATGCGTAAAAATAAACAGCTGAATCAAGAATGTCGTCTTTATATAACTTAGTAGTAACGGAGCCTTTTGGTGCAAATTACAAGTCATCCACGGTTACTGTTGCCATGAATGCCTACACTGGACCTACCAATTCTGCATTTTTTGTTTAGATAATTAGGCTCCCCTACGATTAACAACCCTCTTGTGTCCCTTTGCAGACAAAATCTGGACCCTTTCCTTCAGTTTCAAATTAGTAGCCCTTCATTAACTTGCATTACAATTGTTTGTCAAATTAACCCTTTCCTTCTGAGAGCCTATTATGAGGGGTACAAGCAATGCTGATGTTTTTTATACAACCCTCTGTAGAAACTAAAACTGCTGAAAGCGAACCCAGGTAAATGTGTGACACGTCTGAGTTGAAGTGTTGCTGCTGAACTGACTTGAACTTGAACTGAAGTATTCTGTTTTGTAAACGTGAGGAAAATATAACGTGAAATATTTAATGTGTTATTTTTATGCGTATTGTATTGTGAACGTGTCAAAAACAGGATAACCTGACCTTGATTTAATAAATTCTTCTCGTCTGATAGGAAAGCGAAATTTTATATCCTTTAGATATTGAAACTGAAGATGAACTTTTGATTTCCATCATAATATTTATGATACCGAAAACCTAGGAATGGGCCTTTAGATAAAGTAAACAGCGCACCTAGTGAACTCAGTAAATTTTCTTATTAAAATGAATTAATTTTACAAATTTACTGAATAATTTAAATTATAAACTATATATACCGAATTTCCGACAAATATCAGAAGCTTTTGCAACTAACTCTATGAATTTTTTTGAAATTGAAATAAACACAGAAAAAAATGTAATAGAATTTAATTCATTTGAACTTTAGCGAAGTGTTTAAATAAGAACAGAAGATTGACGGCGAGAAATAAACGCTGAAATTTAAAAATGTGCACATTTGAAGAAACAGAAAAAAAGAAACTGAGAAATAACAAAAATACAAAAATAATAGAAACTGAAAAAGGTAAAAAGCGAAAATAAAAAAAAAATCAGGAAACTAATGCATTAGAAACCAGAAGGGAACAACAAAATTCAGTTAATATTCCATGTCTGCAGATACCTCAGTACCATGGCAATATGCTAAGTTTTAACTATTTCTATTCTCCATAAGTGGGGACCCACAATAATTCTAATTTAGAATATTACCTTGTTAATTAAGCTGAAGTAATTATATGCGATTGAGCTTTAAGATCCGAAAACTATGGAATTATTTGAAATACATTAAAAGAAAAATATTAGTATAGATGCGCATATGACAAGACTTGTAAACCGAAGTGCAGTGCATTATATCGTTGCATAAACTTTATTCCCATTACAAAATTCGAGATTTAGAAAATTATGCAATAAATCCGAACAATCACATATGCCTACTGTATTGCGTGTTCAATCCCCAAAGATATGCCATTAGAAATTTCCTGTAGAAATTGAAATCGATTAAAACTTTTCTTTCAAAAAATGAAAACAAAATATCTGATTTATTGGAATTTTATATAAATTTAGTGTCATGAATGAAATGACCACTTAACTAGATAATTTCATTTAATTAGAACATTTGCTGAGAAATGAAACTAAATTTAATTGTACAAAATCCGAAAATGATCATGATTCCCTTATCAATCGAACACCATAGATAGTATGTTATAACATATAACCTGTCTTTCTAAAGGTCACCTTTATAAACAGTGTAAGGCAAAGAACAAATGTGGTAATTGCAAACGCAGACATAGGGAAATTAAAACATCTGCCAAAGAAATTTATATAATCTGGAAATCAATAAAATCAATAAATTTATTTGTTAATTATGTGCTAGTTTAGCTGAATTATCATTGAAGGATTCTAAATATGTGATGAGAGAGATATTATATGTAACAATTAAAAGACATTGTTATAATTGTAAAGAAAAAATTTCATGATTGGAAAATAATTGTAATATGTTGCTGAAAATTATAATTTTTTGTATCTGTGTTGATTTGATTTGAATATTGTAAGAATTTTTTTTATCCTTACAGTTATATTTGTGCAGATCTATGAACGAACACACTGGTCATTTCATGGGGAAAAGGCAGCGTGTTTGTTTATTGTTTCAATATCTATATATTACTGTGTCCAAAAAGTAAGACAAATTTTCAATTTAAATTTCCCGGGCATATTACCATATGCCCGGGAAATTAAAATAGACCAAATGAATAGTAATTCAAAATAGACCAAATGAATAATTATTATAAAAGAATTAAAATAGTCTTTAAGTCTATATATTTTTATACGACTTCTCTCTTTATATATATGTATATATATACACATATGTTCTTGTGTGCATTCGTTCCAGCATAACTTAAAAATTATAATAGTTAACAACCTATTTTTTTCATTAACTCTTTTATTTCGCGTCTCATCAAAAATCTCAAAAAAATTTCTTATGCCTTTCTTAACTAATCAAAAACCCTCATTTATGCCTGATGATCTGAGGGCATCATAGCCTCATCTGAGTTGCTTGCTTTTAAAAATTTAGTTGAAATTGAAATCGTAAATTTTTGAAGTTTAAATAATCTGTTCTTTCTTATTATATAGATATTTTTTGTTTCAGAATTATATTCATTTATAAATTTTTATTTTCTTAAACCATTTATCAAAACTAATTTTTTTTTATTTTTTGTAGCCGTGCTGCTACTAGATTGATATAAAAAATTTGTTTACAATTCTAAATCCAGAAGAAAATCATCGATAGCAAATAAAAATAAAAAAAATAAAAATAAAGTTTTCAAGCAAATAAATGCAACAAATAGAGTGAAGATATTTAAATTTTCAAATATAATATTTTTGCACCTTTAAAGGCATCTATTTCTGCTGCAAAAGCAATAAAAATTATTTATTTATTTTAAGATGTGCTTAACTTTGAGTTACATGTCTTATAAAATACATACTAAAAATATTTTCGTGTAAAATATGAAACTTGACAGGAATAAATTTTTATAAAAACTTGTTTTTATGTTTACAGAGCTTGGAAAAAATCAGATCTTTTTTTCGGAGACAGGGGGAGACATGAAAGTAAAGTATCTAAAAATAGTAGCTGCTTATAATTTTAAATTTAAAAGTCACATTTTATTTTAAACCGGAAGATTTAAAGATAACTTTATTTAAATGTATATACCTTGGGTTTCTGTTTGAAAATGTGTCGCCATAAGTTAAAAAATATTAAATGATTTATTCAGTACTAACTTAAAATTAAATTAGTCATGAGTCAATATTTACTTGAAACATATAGTAGGCATTTGAAAACAATTATTTTGGGAGGAAAGGTATAGTTGTCATTCTTTCCATATAGATAGAGATTGGCAAATTGCATTGTGTTAATTATATATTTACAATACATACAGTAAATTTCAAGCAATTTCATATAAAATTTCATTATAGTCACTGATTTTTTAAATAATAAATTAAGAGTATATCTAATATTTTAATAAATTATACCATAAAAATAGGTATGTTTAGAAATATAGAAAGAGTAAACACATCTGATTTTGTATGAACAATCGAATTGATATGAGAAACTACTTTCAAATTCTTAATTTACCATAAAGCTAGGAACAATTGAAGTTGCAATTATGATAGTTACAAATTAAATTAAAGCACATTAATAATGAAGTTTTAAAATAAATATAAATTACTTAATTAATAAATTTAATAAATCTAAAATGTTTATTTGTAAAATTAATTAGCTTATAATATTTATTGATATTTAACTTTGAAAAAAATTGGATACATTTATTCATTTCAAAATTAAGTATTTAAGGAATAAAACCTAGTATCTAAACTGTAAGTTATCTTTATTGATTAAAAAAAAATGTTGTTTACAATAGTCATAAAAAATTACGAACATGCAAACAAAAATAATTTTCTAACGAATTTATTTAATAAATCCAATTAAGTAATAAATTAATTCTAATTATCCAATAAAGCATTTTTTTCATTATGTAATCCTTTTAAAAAATAACAGCTCAATAAGACTTTAGACATTTGTGAATTTCTTCTATTAAATGTAGTTGTATAATATAATAAGAATAAATATTAAGAATTACCAAAAGAGACATAACATAATAAATTGAATTATAAGAATTCATTGTAGCTTACACAATGTTGCTTGGGGATATAAAAAAGATCGGTTGAATTATTCGATGTTTGGTATAAGTTATAAAAAACAGTAATTTACTAGCAAGACTATGTTAGTGAATTAGATTTCAGAAAAACCATATATTGTATATTTTTTTGTCACTTTTATAGTTTATTTCATACATTCCTATTATTTCATAGATAGATTTAAAAAATTTACAGGGGATAAAACAGCAAAACAAGCTTGAAGAAACTTGAATCTAAAATGCATGACATAAGTAATTCTGAAATAAAGCATTAAATCATTGCTAAATAGAAAAAAAATCAAAATAAATTGGAACACTGAGAAAGTGAAATCAGAATTTAAAATTTTTGAAAATGTAATATATTTAACTCTAGTTTGCTATGAAATTTCAGTAAAGAATAAAATTATGTTAATTAATTAGAATCAAACTTTTTAACTTACATTATTTATTTTTATGTTTTATTAATTATTTATCATTATATTTTTATTTACATTTATTCAATTTCTCAGAAAAACATTCACACATATGACATGCGATTGTATAAATATTTTATACAGACAATAAGAACTAAAGAATGAAAGCATAATATAAATATTCACTTAAATATAATTTTTCGCAGACAAAAGAAAATTGTATTCTGTCAATACAGTGAAAATAAAAATATATAGAAAAATTTCAAGGAAATAAATTTAGAGCTAAAAAGACAGTATATTTAATTTTATGACTTTAGCATTTCGAAGAAATAATATACTCAAGGGGTTTATAAAATAAAAAAGTAAAATAAAAAACCTAAGCGCTAACAAAAAGATCCTATATTTTTACGAATTTTTAATAACATTCAAATAATGTGAAAAATAGATATATGCAAAAATAAACAGAGATATCATACCAAAAAAAAAAGAATGAAATAAAAAATATATTCAACTATATAACGCTTTATTTAAATAGTAAATATCTATTAAATAAACCGATAGTAATTTGAAATTTATCATGTCGCAGAAATGGGGATTTTTATAATGTATAGTTGTGTATACTTTAACAATGGTAATCTGCCGGTCACTAATTGAATCTCTATCCTCATGCTTCGCCATAGAAGATGGCTGTTTAAACAGAATGGATTATGTATATATATGTAGAGAGAATAGACTATGTATATTAAGAAAATAGAGATTATTTAAGAGAAACGATAATGTATATTTAAAAAACGTTTTAAAATTATCTCCTTTTATGGTAAACCATGAGAGTGGTGGTTTGAAGAAGACGACAATATTTACTTTTCCTTTAACTTTTTAATTTCTTTCGTATATTAAGCATATTGTATTTTTAGCATAACATAATTTTTGTTTATGTTGTTATTCATAATTCTTAGATTAAATTCGGGATAAATGAAATATCTATAAAATTTTAATTATTCTTTGATTCTAACTGTACTGAAAATGTAATATTCTTATATTATCTTAATTTTTTTTTTCTTCATGCGCATCATTTAACTCCGAAAATAATATTGCTCTTTCAAAGATACAATAATTTTCTGTTATTCCAGTTGAGAAAATCATCAAAATAATCTTCAGATTTGTACATTACCAATAAACAGGAAGATTTAAAATATGAGATTTTGTCTAGAACCATATATTTTCTAATATAAGCCAATTCGTCTATAAATTGTTATACGTTTTTCCTTCGAAAAATATACTCAAAGTTCAAAACATATTCAAACAAAGTTCAAAAATGTTAGCAGGCAGGAAAAACGTGTAAAATATTTTCCAATCAAATTGCTACAAAATAAACGGCCAGACGCCAATGATGCGGCAACCCTAACTGAAGTTGCCACATTATTCCTATTCAGTTGTTATCTTGTATGCGATCTGTGGTTTCTGTTCTAATCTTAGTTTCTGTGCAATTTTATTTTTCTCTGAAAGATAAGCAGGAAGAAAAATTCTTGTACAGCGAATTGCAAACTACTAGTGATCGCTTATGCCAACAACAGATTTTTCGTTTTTGCCACAAAGCAACAAACCAGCACAATAAAAAATTTGGAAAATAAATCAACTCATTTTCATAAAACAAATAATGCTTTTTAACTTAATTTTTTTTCATACGCTTAAGATATATAAACGAAAGAAATAAAAACGTGCCATATTTAGCAATATTTGGCGATTTATCGCATGCACCCCGCTAATGAAAAAGTTCATACGTTTTAGCAAGGTTAGTGGAATTTTATATAATTCGATCCCCGTAATTTAGCTATAGAAAAAGTTTAAAAAATTTTCAACATATACACAGAAATTTATGGTATTTATAATATGTAACAATATAATAATTTTCTAATTAATAATTTTACGATACTGCAATATGTATAATAGTTTTAACAATATTTCCATTTTTAGTTTTCAACTCTTTATGTCGGATTCATTATATCAAATCATTTTAAAATATTTAATAACTATACAAGAAACTTAAAGTTGAAAAGAGTGAGATATTTTACTCATTTGTATTTTTTTAATGATAACCTAAGGTCTTCTGTCACACGTGTAGCAATATTTAAATGAAATTTAATTAGATATGTGCAAGTCATTTAGAAAACTAAATGTATATCTATTGAATATTTATATTCCTTTTATTGATCCAAAATTTCATTTTCAGAAAGAAAACATAATATTCATTATACTAAACGCAATTGCGGTTAAAAAAAACATCACATGGTTAATTTAGAGAAGAAAATAAAATTTATTCGTATTGCAATTTTCTTATCATCTCAATCTTCTTTTTCTAGGCTAGTTTTTTCCTTACACCATTTTGTTATTTCACTGCCATTAGAATAACCAAGAGATATTCCCATTTTCCTTTCTTCTCCAGCCCATCCGAGAATCTGGAAAGGAGAATTTTTTTTTTTTTTTTTCTGTTTCTCCTAACTGTCAATGCCGTGATCGAGCTACTCATTGATAGTGGCTACTGTCAAAGAGTTCACCTTTCGTGGTTTTCTAACTAACGATCAGAACTTATTTTTATCATCACTGAAATCTGTTCTTTCTCTTGATGTCTTGTCTTGAGTAGCGCATCAAGGTATATTTGTAATATGATTAGTTTAAAATAGAAATCCTCTTTTCCCCTTTCCAGATAAAATTCGCTTAAATGTTTCTTGTCAGCGAATAGTTGTGAATGATTTTTGTATTCTTCCTTAAATTAAGCCACGTTATATTCGCTTTTGCCCTATTCTTATGATGTAATGAGCATCACATTCCCTCTGTAATCTATGATAATGATGTTTTGAACCAATGAAATGTTTATTTATGAATATTTCGATAAATAATTGATGTACTAGATGATTTTATTTACTTTTAACTAACTCGCATTAAAGAATTGCTGCAATAAAAAACATAGATATTACAAAAACATTTATTACAAATAAAATAAAAATAAGTGTAAGAGACAGAGAGATTTCTTAAAGAGTTAGTAAATATTTTTAGAAGGATATGATTTAGTAAGTCAATCATACAGAGCTGAAAGTTAAAATTGGAAAAATTTTAAAAGGTGTAATAACTTACTGATACAAGTTCCTAAATGTTGCACCTTAAATGCTAGAAGACGAAATTTTATACTAGAAATCTTGCTTAATATTTGGATATTCGTAAATGTCTAATTAATATTCGGATGATTTACTGAACTTAAATCCTTTTATAGATGCTTTAAAATATAGCAGGAATTTTTAAAAAGCAAAAATTCAATCTATATCAATTAATGATTTAAATTAATTTTTGGGAATAAAATGGTTATTTTTCAGAACAAAACATAAAAAGGACATCGCTATTAGAAATTAAATTTATCCAATAAATCAAATGACTGGTATCTACAATTTATTTCATTAAAAAAATTATTTGTGTCCACACATTTTGAGTTCAAAATCTTAAAAATAGTTTTTTCAATAAAGCTGCGTCCTCAATTTAAAAAAAAACTAAATAAATATGTTTTATAAATCCGTTTTGAAAATGTAATTAAGTACGACTTCGCTATAACACGGTTCAAAATAATATAATAACATATAAGATACGGTTTTATTGCAGATATATAATGTTGTCCCCGAGAAAATTTTGTCAGCAGATATAAAGAAATTTCTATATTTTAATAAATGTACAGAAACACATTTTTAACTAACTGTGTGCTTCAGTAATAATGATTTTTTATAACTAATTCTATTTCTTTATGAGATCTAAGTGTCCATAAGAATATCTGTGTAATCTAATACAGTGACGTGTCAAATAAAGTAGCACCGTACATTATTTTACAGTATTTTGAATTCAAATAAGTTACTTCACTATTGTATTTTCAATTAGACCATAAGGGGAAGTGCTTAAAAGACTGTATAATCCATATTATATCTAAAAATTCCTATTACTACAAAATTTCCAGCTATGAAAATATGTAAAACTTTACTAACGCTCTTATATAATTAAAATATTATATATATATATATATATATATATATATATAAAGAGAAGAGAGAGAGAGAAAATGAATCTATAACAACTAATTTATGTAAAATATAATTTTAATAAGGGAAAGAAAGGAAGTAGTTTGTATAAGATATTATGTATTTTTATGGTTTTTTAAGACGTTTAAAACTAGAATTTGTACAAATGACTGATAATATTGTTTGCCTCTCATTTATTCAAAAATTGACTATTTAGAAGACATTCTATATTTGTTTATAAATTACATTTGACATTCTCTTTATCAGAATATAAATAATCTAACTAAAAAGATTAACATAGTTCCCTAGAAAGATAAAATAAATATCACTAAATAAATAAAGATACGCCTCTTTTCTATAAGTTTACGTTAATAGTGTTGCCCGAAATAAGCAAATGTCAGACATTATTGTTCCGATCGTATGAATAATTTCATAATATCTTCACTTTATTTATTTCATCAAAAAAATTATCATTAGTATAAGTAACAAATTAAATTAGTTTACTCCTGTATTAGTTATTCCTCAATAATTATACACTCAAGAGCCAAAACATAATGACCACCTGTCAATAACAAGTTGGCCCACCACTGGCGCGCAACACAGCTTCAAACCGCCTTGGCATGGATGCCACAAGTCCTTGGTAGATGGCCGCAGACAGATTGTACCAGATGTTTAAGCAACGGTCACGCAAATCCGAGATATTGCGAATTGGTGGTCTTTGAACTCTGAGCTGCCGTCCCAGGACATCCCAAATGTGTTCTATCGGATTGAAATCCGGTGAGTTAGGCGGCCAGGACATTAACTGGAATTGAGCATCATGTTCCTGGAACCACTCCAACACTATTTTAGCCTTGTGACAAGGGGCGTTGTCCTGTGGGAACATTCCATTTCCAGCTGGAAAAACAGAGGCCATGTAAGGAGGCAACTGGTACGCAATGATGTTCAGATACCCTGTAACATTCATGGTCTGCTCTACCACAACCACGGGTCCCAGAGACGCCCAAGAGAACGTCCCCCAAAGCATAATACCGCCACCACCGGCCTGTGTATGACCTACTGTACATTGAGGGAGCAACTGTTCGCCTGGAAGACGGCGTATCCTGACACGGCCATCGGCGTGATGAATGACAAACCGTGATTCATCTGACCAGGCAACTCTCTCCCACTGATCCATGGACCAGTCACGATGTTCCCGGGCCCAGCGCAGGCGCAGTTGGCGATGACGCTTGGTCAGTAAAGGAACACGAGTGGGACGTTTGTTGCATAGCCCCATATCCAACAGTGTCCGCTGAACAGTGTGCTCCGATACTATTCTACTTGGCCCTGCATTGTATTGGGCTGTCAGCTGAGCCACTGTCTGGCTCCGGTTTTGCTTCACCATGCGAGACAGTCTCCGACGACTTTTTTCTTTGATAGCTTGTGGACGTCCAACACCATGTCTTCTACTGCTGGTTTCACCGTCATTCATCCACTTTGCATAAGTACTAACAACTTTAGATCGCTAACAACCCACGAGTCGTGCAGTTTCGGAAATACTTGTTCCGAGCCTGCGAGCCCTTACAATCTGCCCTCTATCAAAGTCGCTTAGATCCGCAGCCTCTCCCATCACACACAGAAGTAAGTGAAAGAATGATTCTTCAGACTCTCCAGCAGCAGTTAAATATCACTTCTACCTGCTCACGTGCCTTCCAAGCCATCCAGGCGAGTTCATTGCAAAATGTAGGGGGTGGCCATAATGTTTGGCTCTTGAGTGTAAGTTAGAATTAGTTTATTCCGGCCTATCGGCTAGAAAAATACACGAGATTTTTAGAGTGATATATTTTGGTCAGAAATTGTTGGTTTTTAATCTTTACTTATACTAATAATAATATTTATTCTCAATTGTTCACGCAATTAAATAAATAAAGCAAAGACTGATTTGGCAACATTTATTCTTTTATTATTTTTCTGAGCAAATTTATTTTCACTGCGACAATATCTCAAATTATGATGTTTTTAATATATAATTACTAGAAGTAATAATATTATTTATATCAAAAATTTCCCGTCATGCTTAAAAGGATGTAAGAATGGCAGTTTTTTTCTATAGAAACATGCTAACATATTTAAATGTGTGCTTGGCTAAGTTTGGAACAGTTATTGCTAATTTACCATGATTAGAGAAACAATAACAAAAATCTAATAACTTAATTTATTAAAAATTCTAATCTTAAATTCAATTCTTTCTCTCAGATAATCAAAACATGGATTCGATGAATATTTAAGGAACGTAAAAATTTTTTACTTAAAACAAAATTTAATCTTAGCAAAAAATACACTGCTTTTGTGTGGCATGTTATAAAAACTATTGTATGACATAGATGTAAAAACTGCATAACTGCATTCATTATTTTTTCAATAAATATGTTTTTATCAATAGCATTTTACCAAGGAGAAAAAATATCAGCATTTTCTCTAAAGAAATATGTAGATTATAGCAAATACGACATTTTCTAGAGTGAATCATGGGCCTCCTCTAATCTTAAAAAAAACAACAGGTAAGGCTCTTCGGCATAGCTACTCTAATAGAGAACAAAGAAAACTCTTATGTAACTCTTTTCTATACGGTAATTTACTTGTATGGCCCAAGCGTATAAATTATACACATATATTGAGCTTGTATAATGCGTCAATTTTCTATTTCAATAGGTTCTAGATAAAAATAAAGATATTTTATCTCCTAATGACTTCATTCGAAATAGAAAAGACTCCAACCGATAGACAGATCTATCCACAAACATATTTCAACCTTCTAAGATATTAAAATTGAAGAATTAGGAAGAAACGGAAGGGTTATCAAGAAACAAAATTGCAAAATTATTCTATTTACTACTAATGGACACTATTTTGTAAAGTTGGAGCAGCCTGGTAGTTAGATTGGAAGTTGTTTAAGAAATTGTTTTTCTAAAATATTCGAAACCAATTCGAAGTTTGACGAGCCGAAATTTCCGAATTGGTATGAGCATGATTACTCTATACGCGCAAAGAGTTTCTTCCGGGGAAGATAGTGACGTCCTCTAACGTGTCACCTTTGAGTGCTTTTGGAGCATTCGCTATTTTGCTGTGGTACCAAAAGCTATTCCCAGATAAGATAAGTTTATTTGCAAGGGTCCGTTGGTTTTAGTCAATTAAGTTAGGATTCTGGTTAATTCTAGTTAAATTAGGATTCATCTGAACCTGCCAGCTCAGTAATCGGCTGTCGAAGATTCTCTGAAAAGAGAAGCTCAAACAGGCTCAAAAAACATGCTTAAAGCGGAAAGTTTTGATATATATTTTTTATATTTTTTTCATTGCGCAATCTATTCACTCTCACTTGAGTAGTGATGCAGTGTAGCAGGTATTTCCTCACTTCACCCTTCGCGATGCTTAATTTTCTGCACGTGTATCACATCAATAGAGAATGCACTCAGAACGCGTGTTCATTAAAAATAATAAAATTGTTAATGGAACATTTTAATCTTGACCGGATTCCTCGGTATTATTTCCTTCCATTCTGGCGCATTTTCCCTTTTTTTAAAATAATCTATTTTTATTGCAAAAAATCCCGCATAAAAGCAGCAAAATATTTCTAAATTCAAATATTTGATCACGTTTAATATTATCATATATAAAAGATATTAATCACGCGAGAATTTTAATTGTTTAGACAATGTCTGCCTTCTACACAGAAGGAAATACGTGACATAAATAACCTTATAAATGCAAACTGTACTAAATAAAGAAAATTTGTAATTGAAATGTAGATGATCTCCAACCTTTCACAAAAAAATAAATAAATAAATTGGTGGCAAATGTGAACAAAATTCCTATCTATACTAGAAATGAAATGCATGGTATGAAAATATCAGCCTCAGAGCAAAGGATAAAAATAATGCGGTCGAAACTTCACATTGGGTAATGCTCAGCAATAAATTTAGTGGAAACAGTTCATGGTAGAATGTGGTTGCTATTTTATACCAAAAATGTCCCATACATAATGTCTTTTACTATTTTTGAAAATATGGCTTCAAAACATTTCCACCGTATTCAGTTTCACTATACGAAATGGAAGGGAAAATGGCGTGGTTTTCCACTTCTTTATTATTGTTATTGGAAGTAGAAACATACCATTGATGCTATAAAAACGTTATAAAAAATATAAAAGCATTCTTTTGTTGTATACAATATGTATTGAAATATATACTGATATTTATGGAACTGCTTTTATACACTGATAATCTTACATAAATTCCCTCATGGAATGTAACGATTAGAAGTTTCTCTAGAGTCGATATAGTTTAAATGTTTGCTGCATACAAAACAATATATTTCTCAATGAAAATATATGCACATATTGTAAGCATTTGTCAATACTAATTTAAACGCAAATAAGAAATATGAACTTATTGAAGATATTAAGCTTAAACATGATTTAGAAATCCTAACATTGTCACCTAAAATAAAAGGATACATGCTTAGATACAGTCCTTGCTTTATTATAAGAACCCAAAATTTAAATTTGTTAAGTAAGTTGGTAAAATACTTTATCTTTGATCAGTCGGTTGTGTTAGAGTTTTCTTATTTTATCTCACGTGAAACATGGATATAGTTAAATTACGTTTCAGGAAATATTCAGGCCAGTGCATGAAAACGTAATAATAATCTTAAACTCAATTCTATAGTTTAGCAGTGGATTGAAATTTTTTACAACACTGCCATTGATATATAATTTTCTAGGGGTATTTTATTTTGGGGCTATTATTATATATATATATGCAATAGTATACAGTCCCATGAATAAGAGACGCTCACACACCCTTAGTGTTCTTTCGTTTATGAAAGCAACATACCCAAACTAGGGATCAATACAACTAGACCACGAGTGGGGTAGACTACTTTCATTAAGTATTCTTAGCATTTTTAATCAGAAATATAAGATTTCAAAAAAGTAATAGTAATCTATATGCAACAAATAAGACTTTAAAAGTATAAAGATGCTTAAAAAAGAAGGTCTATAATACTATTTTGAACTATTTTGATTAAAATTAAATCATAATTAAAATAAAGAAAGTTTTCTTAAACTT
The DNA here is from genome assembly GCA_021605075.1 of Caerostris darwini. Lineage (NCBI taxonomy): Eukaryota > Metazoa > Arthropoda > Arachnida > Araneae > Araneidae > Caerostris > Caerostris darwini. The sequence goes on along the minus strand of BPLQ01001534.1, from coordinate 475,541 downwards.
ATTGCAGAAACAGTTATATAATTTCTATTGATATGTATAATTATTTTATTAATGATAATTTTTCTTTCTTTAATGCAGCTGGCAAATAGACCGTGATCTTTTATGCCATAAGGGCTGCACCGACGTTACTCAATTTGCACTACCCAGGGGGCGCGTATAACTTGAAAATAAGCTACGGACGCGGAGTAAGAATGACCCCGCAACGCTCTACGATCCTATAAAGGACCGGGACCTACGGTTTAAAGTGGATTCCGAACCAATTGGATTTGAACCCGATACCTGTGGTACCAGGCGCAAGACACTCGGCCATCAGGCCCACTTATTAATGATAATAAAATGATGAAAATGATAAAAATCTCCTTATCAATCAAAAATATAAATACACATTTATTGATACAAATAGTAAAATAGTTTTTATGGGATGTATAATAAATTTTTAACAGATCAATTTCTTATATTTTGCTTAAAAGTACAATTAAATTATATAAAATTATTTAAATATAAAAAATAATATTTCTAATTGAAACATAAATTTGTTTTGTTTAATTCTGTAATTAAACAATTCATTAGAAAAAAACAATACATTAGAAAAAAAATTTTTAAAGATAAATTAGTATAAGTCATTTTAATTTCAAAATTTATTAAAATACAAATCTTTTTAAATAATAAATCTTAAAATTTGATATGAAAATTAATTTTTAGTTTTAAAAATAACAAAAATGTACACATTTTCATCTTAGTTACCTACAGCAAAAAGAAATATTTAAGGTATATTTATGTCAATATTAATTGTGTATTTTCAGTTTATCTGGTATTTTCATTTGTTTTTAAAGTATATTGCAAGTATATGTATTTTAATTTCAGTCATTTAATGTATACATTTCTTGGCGTTTTAATATTGAAATTTTTATTAAACAAATTAGAAAAACTCCTTAAATTAATGTGTGCAGCTTAGCGTTTTCAAAGTGTTCAATGTTTATTGCTGAATATTTTTGAAAAAAGCTAAAGAAAAATATATTTTGTAAATTAATTAAATAATATATATATATTAATATATAAATTAATTAAGTAATATATTAGTAAATTAATTAATTCTTATTTTATAGATTACTTCAACATAGTGATGGATTAAATATTTATAAATCATTATTATTTAAAACGTAAATGAATATTTATTATTCTTTTGATTAAATTTTTATGTAAGCTTTTTTTTATATCCACATTTCATCCTCTTTGTGGATTCCAGATGAAATAATTGCATTTATTGATATTATTTTAATATTGGTGAATATCAACAAAAAAAAATGGTAGCAAACTAAAAATATCTAAATGAAATTTTTTTTGTATTTAGAAAAATTTACAAAAATTATTATTTTCGTACCATTAAAAAAAAAATTAATCCAATACAATTAATTAATTCAATATTTCAATTAATAACAATATATATTTTCCTCTTTGCGTTAATTACTTATTTTTATTTAATTTTTATCATTATTATATTTCTATTTATTTTAATTGTATCAAAATTATTAAATATTATTTTGTTATTAATATTATTAATTTACATTTTATTTTACTTCATTTTTGATGCAATTCAAATTTTTCTCCCTAATGTCTTGATGAATGAGAATTTTATATTATTTTAAACAAAATGCAATTGAATAAGATTTGATTTCTTAATTACGAAGTAGTCACTCATTAAACCGACTTTCCTCCCTCGCGTTTTACAATTAAAGGTTGTTTTAAAAACGTTTTTATATAAAAATCACCTTAAACCATTACATTTTAGGATGAAGGAGTTTGACGAAGGTTTACTGTATATCAATGACAAATTTAACACATTATTTCATGCAGATGTAAAAATAGAGATTAACGATTGCTACTTTTATTTGTACAATGTTTGAAGTTGTGATTGTTATTATTCAGTAATTTAATTGAAATCAATTTATTACTGACTAATTATATATGCATGGTAGAAAATTTAAAAAATGCTTAATATGTCATACTATCGAAAAAAATAATAAAATTATAATTTTTCATTAGAATCATGTCACTAAAACTGTATCTATGTGAAAAGTGATACTGTATAGGATTTATGAAAATAGTAAAAACAACTTTTAATATTTTCCAACAAAAAACAGTGTTTTTACTATAAATCAATATTTTAAACTTTTTGAAATATAAAAATTAAAAAATAATGTTTAAAAAATTTTAGAACCGTATGAAATAAAATTATTTGTTAGAACTATTTTGGCTTACAAACAAATTCCTAAAGAATTTGTTTTATTCTTTTTTGAATTTTCTAAAATGAATTGCTTAAAAAGGGATACAATTTTCTTTGAAGTGAAAAGAAAACAGGTTCTCAAAGACTACCAGAATCACTGTTTTCTTTTGTAAGAAACTGGCAAAAGTATTTCGCTGATGTCGTATCTCTTTACGGCTTTAAATAACATGTTGTTTACAAGTGAAAAGTGAACTCTTGAGATTCAGATACAATTTCAAGGTCAATACAAGCTTAATTGACATAATTTACAATAATAATAATAATAACATATTAATAATAATAAATAAATGTATGAAATATTTCGATATACAGATGTGATTCTTCTATAACTCTTTTAAGTGATAAAAACATTACTTAAGGCTTTTTATTTATACTAGAAAAAGGTTTTAGTATAAATAACGTTTTTATCATTTAAAAAAGTTAAAATTGCTGATATCACGTGATCTAAAAAAGGATCTGGCTGCAAGTTTTTGTCTAAAAGTTTGTTTACATTTGCTGTTGTATGTTATTAACGAAATCTATACAGTAATATCTTTCCTTGAATGACTTTTTCGATTTGTTTTGTAATATCTTTTATCCTAGAAATAGCTAGAAATTATTGATGTACTATCTTTTCATTAAAATATTTCGGAAGTAAAATTTTTCACTAGAAAATATAATTATTTATGCACATTTTCAATATGCAAATAATTAACATTAAATACATAATTCAAATTTTCTAACATTGAAATTACAAAGAATGTAATTTTATGAATGAAGCGTTTTAATTTTAAATTAATAAAATATTAATTGATATGATAAATATTAAAAAAAATAATTTTCTTCTTAAGATTGCTGGAAATAAGGGCTTTGGAGGACGTTAGTAAATTTTTTTGAAGTTAATTTCAATATATCAAACATAATAAGTAGAAAATTAAAAAAAAATTATCCGTTACTTAAATTACGAGGAAGTCAAAAAGTAGTAAAAAACTTTTATTGTTCAATTAATAAGATCAAAATATTTTTAAATATACACTTTATTACAATTTATACATGATACTGCGCTCTCGTTGTGAAATTTTTAAAATTAAACAAAAAAAATATTTATTAAATAAAATATATAGAATTCCTGTGTTAAACATAATATTCATTTAATTACTTAAACTATCAAATTAAAAAAAAAAATCAAGAAAAATTACTTGATAAAAACAATGAAAATTTCTTCAAATAATGTTTTCTGGCACAAAATAAGAAATTGTTGATAAAACAATTTCTTAATAAAGTGTTTCTACCCAAATTTTATTTTTATATAATAGAAAGAATCTAATGACCATTAACTATTCAGAAATCGGAAAAAAAACTAAATGAGAAAACTGGATAAAAATAAACAAACTGAACAAAAAAAAGCATGAAATATTTAATAATTAGAAGTTTCATGATCAATGTGCCTTCAAATGTTCGTTAATATACTTTCTAATGTCATGCAAAGTGGGATGGAAGAAGAGAACTACTTTTCGAAAAGTTTGATGACTGTTTACTACTTTGATTATCAAAAAGACTACATTTTACGTTTCTATTGAATAAATAAATCTTTTCTCATTTGTCAGGTTTAAATTCATTTTTTTATTACATTAGATATTTTTTACTTATTAAAATGCAAGCATTTTAGCCCATCAATATACTGGAGAATGTACAATAAATTAAAAAAAAGATTTATTTATTATATTTACAAAGACAACACTTATTTCAATTCATATATAATTAAAATATACATATAAGTTTTCTTTGTAATTATTAACAAAAACATTTTTGGTACACTAATTTGTGGTACACAAATTTGGTACATTTATTTCATTTAATATTTCATGAAGAGTATTGCTAAAATTACATATTTTGATTATATAAGTTTGAAAAAAAAAGAACGATCATTTTCTACAATAGATATTTTTAAATAATTAAAAAAAATTCTTTAAACAATAATTTTAAAATGAAACTTTTATAATATATATGCAGGCTTACCTTGTAAAATATGAGCAACAGTAAAGAGAAATAGTAGAGTTTCCATATTATGGCACAGTCACTATTATATATCAGAAGCGATCTAGAGATGTAAAAAGCACCAGCATTTTAAACTAAAAATTGTAGATACACGATTGTTTTCCAGAATTAATTAGAAATCATGAAGAATGCCATCATTAGAAAATCCACAAAGCGATAAAACATTTATCAAAAGTTCCTATACTAAACACCACACTTAAAAATTTCTATGTATAAATAGCTGATAATTAACAAAACTTCATGTTTTAGATTTGATGGCTATCCTGTACAAAGTAAATTTTACTTTGACATGTGGAAAGTTTTCTTCCACACTCTGTCTGAAAAGTTCGATTGTTTTAGATAATAATTAAATGAAATGTGGTTTGAAATAGGATTGATTTAAAAGCAAAAAAAGAAACAAAATTTAATAAAAAAAATTTTTGAGTGTTTTATGAATTTCTATAATTTTTGTTAACGCATGAGGTGTCTACGCTTATATTTTTGACAGCACGAAAGCGCGCACAAAAAAGTTTCATAAACGCGAAGAAGCTAAAGTTTCTTCTCCGTTTTACGAGAAGTAAAAGTTTGGGAAAGTGAAGGAAAAAGTTTGGGAAGTGAGAGCGAGAGAGAAAAAAAAAGCAGCGCTCACATTCCCTCTACCGGACACGCAACAAGCCCTTGAAGAGTTTTCTCCGGCGGCGCCTTCAGTAGGACTTTCAGTCAGAACTTTGCTCCTAGATTAGGAAGAAAAGACAACATCCGGCGACGGGCAGAGTCCGGCAACTGAAGCCTATCCCACTAAAACGCAATGATCTCGCAGCTCTTTCAATCGATCACGAGGAATAGAATCCTTTGCGCCTGCGCGCATTGCCAAGTCTGTTGGTTACCCGGCCAATTGGGATACCCCCTACTCATTAGATGGGGACTTCTTTACAACTTTTAATAAACTTTTATGAGCAGCAAAAAAAAAAATCAGGAATACATCAGAATTTCTTGAGAAGTATCCTGCAGCAACCTCGTGTCTCATGCTCAAGTCATCCTTTCCAAAGTGATTTATTTTTGGTCTTCAAGTATCACTTAGGGGCTAATTTAAAAGAAAGAACTTTCGTAAGGAACAGTCGATGTCCTCATTTTATTGGTCCTTTCCTGCTTAAGATGAAAGAATATTCAAAAGAGTTTGTAAAGAAAGGAACGCATTAGAATAACTAATATCACAAAGTTTCTCTATTTTTGAAGAAATGAAAAAATCCTCCTTCTTTTCTTCTCTCAAGGAAAATATAATCCGCCCCCCTAGAATAATTTATAATTAGGTTAACATTATTTTAAATATTTTCCTTCACAATGTTTTGGACGGAAAAAAGTAGGAAAATTAAAATCTCATTCATTTGCAATATATATATATATTATTATATGTCATAAAAGGATACAATAAGCAAAAGTGAAAGATATCTTAGAAAAAGGTACAACAAATTATTGTCTTTAATATTATTGGAGACTCTATAAGAATATGAATGATGACTAAAATATACTAGATATTATACGAAGGACATGGTACATTAACCCCGTTTTATCATTTGGACATTAATATATGACTCCATATTTGTTGTTTGGATAGTAAATTTACCTTACATTTATTGGGGAAACGCTTTGATGCAGACACTACTATTTGTGAAAAATATAATAGAGAAGAGTCTTCTTGGGGGATTTCATAAAAATAAATATATCTTTGTTCCGTCTAAAAAGAAAAATCCCAATCAAGCAGCTGGTTGAAATTGAAGAGCGTCTTATTTTATTGTTATAAATAACGAATTCTGGATTTACAGTTTTCTTTAGGAACCATCTTTGATATAATTCTGAAAATGAAGGAGTCAAAATGTCGAGGATAAATCTTCACTTTTTGAACTGTGATTCATTTGGTTTAATTTATTTTTTATTATGAGTTCCAGTTTTCCATTTACAAACAATTATGTATAATAAGTTATTTTAATTTTAAAAATACCTCATTTCAATATATCTGAATAAACCAATGTATACATCTGTTACAAGCGATTTACTAACTGCATGATTTAGCGTGCATGTGTACAATTAATGATAATGGGGTACTGAATTAGTTTGTAATATATCCGGGGTTATCCATTCTCTAACCGGATATTGCGTAATAGAGAACATAGCTTCTGAATTAGCTGAATAAACAATGAAACTCAGCAAGTTTCAACTCGAACTACCTTGCGGAAAAATTTGGAAAAAAAGGACGATAGTCTAATAAAAGGCCTTTTATAGAAAAAGAAAAAAATCTAATCAAATATTTGTTTAAGGATATTAAAAAAGAAAAAAACAATTGCATATCTTTAATTATGCTATAGCTAATGTTTTTTTTCTTATAGAAATGTATGGCCTCATGTGATGCATGAAAAAATACTTTTCTTATATAAACAAGTTTTTTTGTCAGATCAAAGCATCCAATACACGTGTTAGATCAACTGGAATTCAAACCCGAATTATTTTTGCTTTCACAGATCAAACATTTTAAAATTTAAAATGAAAAGATATATCATCTTTTCAGAGAAAGCTACAATGATTTCGACATGATAGGGCACCAGCGCATTTCTACCTAAAGTGAGAATTCTGAGCTTTAGCGAATCAGATTTCTACCGATCTCAGGTTTAACCATGGTTTAACCGCGGAAGAATTTTCAACATGGTTTCAACTATTTGGAAAATATACGGTATTCTCGGAAATTCGTAACAACTTTTACAGTTATGTATTGATTACAATGGTCGCACTCTTTGGGTACCCTCCTTCCCGGCAAAAAAAAAATTCCATAAATGCATAATTGCTAATAAAATTTTAAATTACAACACTTTTTGAATCCATATGTAAAAAATGCTTGTTTTCATCTGATGCAATATCTTTTAAAATTTGTTCAAATCCTACTATTAGCTCACACTCTCCCTATATATATCTTGTTCAAATTTTCAATCGTTAATAAAATACTTTTTATTCATCCACTCACGTTCAAATACATTTTTGAACTTGTAGTGGATGACACTTGATGTTAATACAGTTTTTCAAATATTAAATCACTAATTAAATATAATTAATCAATTTTAGTTTTTTTTATATTTAAGTTGCATGTATCTAATAATAGATGACACCAGATGTAAGAGGAAAATTTCAACTTTATTTATATTACTTGAAAAAAATTATACTACTTGAATTTTTTGTTTTTTTATATTACTTGTTTTATCACTAAGACACATTAAAAGTGTTACATATATGTTAAAACTGGACAAAATTATTCATATTGTGTGAAAATTCGACCAACATTTGTCACATCTTTATGTTCAGAAGATGTCAAAATGTTTGCCCTATATTATTATAAATGCTGTCTGAGTCGTAAATTCTTAAAATAAAAATAAATGTTCTTAAATAATATATTTAATATTAAAACAACAACTAAAAATATATAATGAATTCACTGTTTTTGAGTTTATATGAACTACAAATTTTAAATATATTTTTTAAGATATTTCTTATTTCAGTGTTTAAAAATTTGTAACCTGATAAAAAAATTTAAAAATATCTCTTATAAAAAATGATCATTACACTTTATATTTTTTTCTTATTTGTCATGGGGAATATTAGGTTTTAACTAAACATTTTTTGCTTAACACCTTTCATTAAAGTAGTAATATTTTATGTACGGTTCACGAGTTTTTTTATTTATGTAAAGTATTAAATCGCTTCAAAACTTTGTAAATTACTACGTCATATTATAAAACTGTATTTTTTTGTTTTGAAAAAAAAAACATTTAAAAAAGAGGTACAAACAAAAAAGTTTATTTTTCAAAGTGAATTTTTCATATAATTTGAAGGGGTTTTTTCCCGCTATACATGTTGAAGTATTTTAAATCGACAAAGAATGTTCTATTCCTTATATTTATTTATTAACTGGGAAATACCTTAAAAAAAGAAACAAAAATATACAGCTGAAGAAGAATTCCATTCCCTTCAAAAATCCATTTTCAACACACACAAAATTTATTTATGCATTTATATACAGGCAATGTGCACCTTTTTATAAGAAAGTTAAATAATAATGAATTGTAACAACATTAGCTACCAAATAAAAAAAACTTACAAGCTAAATTTGTTTTTTAACTAATTTAATTTTTCTTATCGAGTGTATAGTGATTTTAATATTTTTTTATATGAAATTGCAACCTTACTATTGCTCACTATTTCTAATATTTAAAAGGATTATATTAATAGAATGTGAAATGAAAGAAAGAATTTGAGTATGTACTTGAAAGTTTATTAATATTTATCGAAACGAAAACATCGCATTTAATAAAAGAAACACAGAAAAACAATAACCTTTTTTCAGAAAGCATGCATGCATCTTGAATGCATATATGTAACCTAGCAGAACGAATGAAAACCGATTCCCAATGTTTCAAAATCAAACAAAATAGATTCAATAAATCTTCTAATGCTTAAATATTCTCAAAATTATAAGTAATGACTTGATAGCACAGACCGCTGACTTGAATAGAATAATTGAAATATTGTAAGTTCGTTACTCGCAGATGGAAGTTTAACCATATATAAATTAGCAATAATAATTGTTATATGAATACAAGCAATAAATTATAGTAGCCTTAACTTTATCTAGCATCACCAGTAGAAATGAGATATTTTCATATCACATAGCAGCTTCTTCATTTCCAGAAATTATTTACCTTTATTAATCTTTGAAATTACGGTAGTTAATCATAGATTTCTCTGAGAAGAGCCTTTCCTCATCTTGAGAAGTGAGTTGTAGAAGATTTAAATATATTTGCAACAAATTATCTTCGAGAATCGGGATTTTTGGATACGCAACAAAAGGATAGCATCCAGTTAAATGCCTCGTTCAAGATAAATTTAATAATTTTTATTTAACTTATTATAAATTGGTAATTTTTATTGCCAAAATTAAAGTTTTCTATTTTTTTTTATCAGGCACTTTCTTTTGATTTTTCGTTGATTCTTTTTTAATGTACCCGATAAATAAATGTAAATTTATTACTAATGTGGCATGTTTTTTTATGAACTGATCTTTATTTCTACTGATTCATTTTGTGATTTTTTTGTATATTAAAAATAATTCAAAGACTTCCACTGCCTTCATTTCTCAAAAATAGATATTCGTAAGATAAAAGGAACGAATAACCCATGCTACACGGGTAGCATTATTCCTAGCTTTTAAATGTGCTTCAAAAATTGATCTTCCCAAGATTTGAAAATGTAATTTTTTAATTTTTTAATGTTAAATATCAATAAAAAATTTCCAAATAGTTTTCACTTAAGTACAATTAGTAGTATTGAAAAAACCACATACATTTATAAATAACTATCTTAATGAAATATAATTATATGTAAATGGAACTATGATGCATTTCTATATTAAATTTTTTTAATTATTATTTTGAAACGTAATTATGGTGCTAAAAATTAGTACACATATCGAAAGAAACAATGGAAAACTATGCTACATAGCTTACCAATGTATGATCAAACACAATATTACACAAACAAATACAGTAATACCCTGAACTCGTAACGATTTTCGTTAGTACTTCCTTCTTGATTGTTACGTTTGGCAATTCTGTCCACTGCTATCTTAAATGCAATATTTTAGTATGTGATTAACTGATCATTTCTTTAAGTACTTAATCGCTAATAAGAAATTATAATTCGCAGTTAATGTATTTCTAGTTCTCAGTCACTGTTCTATTTTTCATTTGATTAATAATATTTTTTATTCATCTCTATCCAATTTTTAAAAATATTTTCTTTTAACTTGCATCCATTATAGTGTATTTTGATTGCGGAATAATTTCAACATCCTGATTATTTTTCTCTCTGTGGTCAAGCATTTTTTTCGGAAAATTTTAGAAAACGTAAAACTTTAGAATTTCCGAAAGAAAATGGCATGTTTTTAAAATAACCGTATAATGTTTTGGAGTAAGGAAAATTTATATTGCAGATTTTATAAAGAACTATTTAATTGCATTACAATTTTATTTAAATTTTTTTCAGAACTAGCATTTTTGTTTTTTATTTCACACAATTAAGAAAAGTTGTACCTCGAAATACACAAATTCAATTAAAGCGATTTTTATTGGTCTCATCATTCACGCAACTTTGAGGTATCAGTGTGCAATTTACAGGAATCTTTCGTGCCACACTGAAGATCAAACAATCTTTTACTAAATGTTTTCCATTAAAATCTGTAAAAAGGGCATCACAGTTCTCTTCTTTAACTCTACAGAATATTTTAGACATTTAAATATATAAATTATTAGAAATAAATTCTTTTAATAACATAATCAAAAATTTCTTGAATAGGAATTTTAAAATGTTTTCAATGTTTTACTTTAATTTTATTATATTTTGGTATTTATGAGATACCAGTGTGACCATTCTATCCTTTATACTTCTATTTAAAGGAGCATTAATTGTTTACTAACACCAAAGGCTAATATCATGCTGTAACATAAACTGCATACATTGCCTAAGTGTATTTCTAAATTAAAAACACAGGGATCTCTTATGACATTTTTTATTTAGATCTGATTATATTTTGTTCCATTATTTGGCACTGTGTGAAGACCACATCATATATATGTTTTGGACCTTGCTATGCGATAAAACCCGAGAAAAATGCTAGATGTTTCCATATATATTGAACTATGAAAAATTTTTACAAAAATGGAAAAAAAAAAAAAATACAGAATGTGCACGAAATTATGTCGAAGATATTTTTTTGCCCGTTTTTCATCATTTTACTCTACTTTAAAAGATTTATGAGATTGTAAGTATTATCTCTCAAAGTGTAAAACAAAACATTATACCAATGTTTCACAATATGATTCAACAAGTTCATTCGAGAAGAAGTGAAGAGCGACCAAATTTTTGGAAATGAAAATTAAACGCAGATGAAAAAATGAACAAAATTTTAAATTGGTTTTGTTTTATGATTATTTATTATAATTATCAGCAATTTCATAATTAGTAATAATTACTTTGAGTCAGTAAAGAATACTCAATTTTAAATTTAAAACAATCTGATATAATGATGCAGTAGCGACTTCTCTTTAATACGGCTACTATATTTGAAGGGAAGACAATTTTGATTACAAATAACATGAAAAATATCTGTAAAAAAGATTTCCCATTGTATTTATCATCTGTGACTTTAAATATTTCATTTATTTTTTTAGTAATGTATAAATTATCTTCTGGTTAACTAACTTGCATTTCAAAAGACATATTAGGTGAAATGCAACTTATAAGAATTTTTTTGTAGATGAATACTATGAATATTACAATGCTGAGTTTAAAAAAGAATACTTGATACAATGTTGCTAAATTATACTGTATAAAAAAATCAAGTAACTTGTTGCTTTTTATTTGAGCTCGAGTGAGAACCATAATCTGCGGGCACTGCACTCTATGAAACATTTGATTCTACTTATTATTTCAAATACAGCAAAGAAAACAAAATCAATCACATGTCAGTCTTGAATTATTTCATGAATAAAATATACAAATTATTATGCTAAGAAGATAAAAGACCCTTTAACTCCAACGACTAGTAACTACAACCAGGTTTTTAATACAACCTAATGACTGGAAGCCAACAGAATTGGAAACCCTTGATTGACCGCAGAGAGATTCGGTCCTAAACAGACAGAGAATCTCTGAAAACTTCTAAATCACTTCTAATATATAATAAATGCCAGATAAGGATAAGAAATTGGACTTGTTTGCAGTTTGGAAAAAATAACAAGTGAATTTAACTATCGAAATTGGAGAGCCTTACCTCTCTCAAATATCACATTATTATGACGTTTATGATTTATCTATGCAAGTAATATTTTCCAAGCTTTCAACCAGGTTGGGGGTATGCCTTACAGATTTAATCTCGTTTGGTTATTTTACGACATTAATTTTTCACATTCAATGTTCTAACAGCTCTCAAAAACAATTATTCTCATTTCATTAAAAGTTACAAAAATAAGTAAATACACTCATGTCCATAAATTAAGGATAATGAAGTTCAGGCAAAGAAAGAGACAGAATCAAAACAAATTTGACTTATTTGTAAAGTCTATTTATTAAACAAAAGGTAAAGAGCAAAAAAGATGCTATATGTTTGACATAATTAATAAAAATTGCGATTTTTACTCCCTGGAGCAAATTTAAAAAAAGAACCTATTTACAAAAAACAGTATAACATGGTTAGTATGATGGTTAATATGGAGTATATCTCCCGGACGATGCAATACAGGCCTTACAACGCCTAGGCATGCTGAGTATCAAATTATCAATCTGATCTTGGGAAATATTACACCACTCATCAAGCAATGCCCTCCGAAGCTCCGGTTGACAGGTGGGAGGGGGTTGACGGGCTGCAATTAATCGGCCAAGCATATCCCACACATGCTCTATTGGATTCAAGTCCGGTGAGTATGCTGGCCAATCCATACGGGTGATATCCTCCAATTGAAGGCATTCGTCTACATTGTTTGCACGGTGAGGACGGGCGTAGTCATCCATAAACAGAAATTCAACACCATGGCGCCCCGAAACAAAGGTACATGTTGTTCCAGAATGACATCCCGATAGATGTGGCCTGTCATCGTTACACTCTGAACATGCAGGTCAGTTCTGGAACCAAGAATAATTCCTCCCAAAACGAGCCATCCTGCACCATCGTAACGGTGTCGTTCAATGGTGTTCTCTTGGTGGTAACGGGTAATTGGCGCTCTCCATATGAAAGTCCGGCGAGAATCAGACTGCAAACTAAACCTGGACTCGTCGAAAAACATCACACCAGACCACTGTTGCGGTGTCCACAATGCATGCTCTCTATTCCAGGTTAATCGCGGGCGACAGTGAGTTGCGGTAAGTGGAACACATCTGACAGGCCTACGAGCATAAAGACCAATTTGCCCTAAGCGTCTCTACACGGTCTGCCTTGAAACTGTCGTACCGGTAGCTGAAGAGAGCTGACGAGACAGGTCTGATGCTGTGCTCAGTCTGTTTCTTTTGGCAGTAACTGCTAAATACCGGTCCTTATTTGGCGTTGTAACTCGGGGGCGACCTGTGCTGTAACATCTACTCACATTACCATCATCTTGGAATCGTTGCCAAAGCCTGGAGATGACACTCTGAGCGATTCCAAGTTGCTCGGATACTTCCAGCTGGGTACGTCCACATTCCAGTCGTCCGATAATTCTACCACGTAAAAAATCATCCCAAAGCTTCCTTTGTGCCATAAGTATGCGGTTATTGCACTGAAAGGCTTTTAAAGCGCTTGTGAACAATTTTACTTCTTTGCCACCATTCCTTATATACCCCTCTCTTACACTCTCGTCATTGTGACGTACTATCCGCGCCATCTGGTGGTTTCCTGTAATTTGCATATTCTTCTTCAAGATGTGTGTGATAATTCTACAGGTGAAATTTTTATTTTAAAGTTCAATTTCTGTGTGATTCTGAATTATCCTTAATTTATGGACATGAGTGTAAGTAATGTGTGAAAACATTTAAATATATCTGTTCTAAATTGTGTTTTTAAAATATCTTGAATTAAAATTTGTCTTTTTGGGTTATATATATAATAGAAATGAATATTTGATAGTATGCATGTGTGTACGCTATTATAATGTAGCTTCACTTATCGCTTTAATTTATTTTTTTTTCTCTTAATTCATTATCCTTTAATCTAGTGTTTAGCCAAAAAATTACAGACATATTCGGGTTAGAGTTTTTTACTTAAAGGAAAACCATTTTCATTCACTGGAATTGCATTATAAGATTTCTTTAATTTAAGGTAATTGTTAAGTAAGATTAACGTAAATTGTTTAAAAAAAGCAATTAAAATTAATTCGTTCAAATATTCACTTTTTGAATTTGATGAGATTGTAGCATTTGTTAAGGATTAGACTTATATAGTTCTGTGATATAGACTTATTTATATTTTATTTTAAAAATATTTTTATTTATAAATATTTATTCAAAATATATTTTCTTAATATTTTGACAAATTACAATTCTCGATCAGTGTTTTGCATCTGCGATTGAGATTTACTCTTGAATCCTTTGCAAAACTCCACCTTTTTTTTTCTTTCTAATAAAATTTACCAAGACTAATGTCTCGAAAAAATGATGCTTAACTATTTTTCATTCGAACGTTTATTAAAAATAAAAGTGAATAGGAAATACGAAAAATTAAAGTTATTAAGTTATTAATTTAAGATGATATATATATTCCTGAATACTTTATTTCCATTAATTAAAATTAAAAGTGTTTGATTTTTTGTTGGCGGGAACCGTCGGCCCAGCTAATCAACAAGACGTCGGTTCGCTAATTTGAAAAGAACGAAATAATTGAAAGATCAACATTGCGGCATCTGTAAAATAGGAAGATTTTTCTTCTCGGAAATTAGACTACACGTATTCCCCTTCTTTAAAAATAACTCTTAGATAATGGGATTGTACATGTGCGAGATCAGTGAGATAGGTGGTATGTCTATCCAGGTTTAAACACAGGGAATGTAGTTTTGTTTGAATCAGTGAATTTGTCAATTTCTACAGCTATTTCACATACTATTGCAAATCGGAGAAGGTAGATTAGCAGTCGAGTCTTCTAATAAGATGAAACTCCCATACGATTCTTTAATCCAATGACGTCCGTCGAAGAGCAAATAGATGTAGTTTACCCAACTGTTTCCCAAAATTATTACAATTTATTTTGTAGTGATAGAGGAATATTCTTTCTGATAAAAATAAAGACGTCTACGAAATACTTGCCATAATTCCAGGCTAGTTACAGAATAACAAGTAATATGTAAAAAAAAAAAAAATTAAAGTCAATTCCTACTTTTTTTTTTCTCTATATTGCAGAAAGTCCTTTATAAATAATTTTCATTCATTTTTTTAAAGTTTATCTGGCACCATCTGTTGGTAGATATATGCAAATTATAGCTAAAAAAACTAAAATTGATTAATTAAATTTAATTACTGAACTAATATTTGAAAAAACTGTATTAACAATAAATGTCATCCACTACATATATATATATTTAACTTGAAAATATATTTAAAAATATATTATTATATATTATTTTAAAAATATATTTAAACTTGAGTGGATGAATAAAAAGTATTTTATTAACGATTGAAAATGTGAACAAGATATATATAGGGAGAGTGTGAGCTAATAGAAGGAATTGAAAAATAGTAGAAGACGCAGTAGATGCTGATGAGATTGTCACTTACCTATTAAATTTTTTAAATGTTATTGATTAGGCTGGATTGCTAAATTACATTTAAGAAATTTAAGTTTACTTAAAGTGGAATCTGCAATAATTTTACTACGAAACTTCCTGCCAAACTTTGATATGACACATGACTGTGTATAAAGAAGACGCTGGGCAATATAATTGAAGCGACTATTTATACAGGAATAGGAGAGGGTGAATCAGTTATTTTCCCGCAGATAACACTCCTTTCCACAGATCGCCCTTTTAATTTTAAGTAATTGCAATTTCTATCGAGACTTACGTTCGCAATCGCGATCAACGAGTCACAAGGGCAATCTATTAAATATTGTGCCGTGTTTCTGTCATGGACAACTTTATTGTTGCTTGCTCAGGGATAGGTTAACCCAATAATTTACCTATGTTTGCAACTGGAGAAGGAACTAAAAATGTTGTTTAAAATCCGATTTTGAGTTAAATTAACATTCAAATGAAATTGAAAAGTGTTTTATTTTATTATTTGCATACTTTTGATGCATGTTTAAATATATGTAAATAAATTATTCGATGCACAATTATATGAACTATGAGTATTATTCGGGTTACATCCCACCATAATCCCTCTTTCCCGAGTACATGAAGGATTTTCCAAATTACGGATTTATCATGCCCATTTCCGATATATCCATTGAAGCTTTCTATTCGGAAATGTTGGCTGGTTTCAAAACCAAGCTACTTTAGTTTAGATATTTAATTGTTGAACTCCCAAGAGAGGTCACTAACTGTCCCTCAGCGATTTGCTTGACATTTATACTACGTGTAGGTTATGCCCAGCATGTTAACTACTGAAAGTAATAGGACCCACCTGCTAGTAATTTTTAGGGAAATCAAGTATGAAAGTATTAAAACGCTTTGATGTATTAAATTCTCATCATTGGCTGAGTTACTTATTCAGGAAACGCATATTTTGGGAGCCTAGTGGTTCGTTTTATTTATGGATGGTGTTTTCCTTCCCTTTTTAATTCCATGCATTCTCTTGTAACCAATATAAACAATTTAATATGTATTTTTAAAATATTTTATCAATTATAACCTTCAATCATTTTATTGAAATAAATTCTAAAAAATAAATCTTGTATTTTTGAAAACCAATATGGCTAATATTGAGGGTTCTGTATCAATATATATAACATTGGGAAAAGAATTAGCCAAGTGGCAGTGAAATGGAACTCAGGTTATACTTAATATGACAATATATAATTCACGTTTCTACAAAGTATAGTCAATTTTTTAATAATGCAAGTAAAAAAGTTAGCACAGAAACCAAGGTGATACTTATCATATATGAAGGAGAAATACATGTTTCACTGTATCTGGAACACCTTATAAATGCGGAGGATTTATAGGTACATATGTGCTTTTTTCTTTTAATCGATATAAAATAACTTTAAAGAAATTTTCCTAGCTGGATCTATAAAAAAAACTAGCGATATTAAACTACTTAAAAATGTAAATTTAAAGGCATATTATGAAACGTAAATTTAATGCTGGAAGTAATAAAATATAAATTCATGCCATATGTTCTTACGTAACAGTCAGTAAGATCAGTAATAGTCAGTACGTATCAGTAACTGTTCTTACGTATGTTCTTAGTAAAGTAATTTCGCTAGTTGGTCAGATATTTCGTCCTCCGAGATGCTGACAGGGTTCAATATTTACAATAGTTAGATTGCCTAACATTTTGCTAGTACTTCTGATATAAATATTTTCGACGTACAAATAAAAAAAAATGCAATTTGTAGCAGTAGGACAACTATTGCTGAGAGCTCAACTGGTAATTGAAAATCAATTATGTAGGCTTTTAATTAGAAAACTCTGAAATAACTTTATTTGTTTCTACACTGTGTATGTGCGGGTGCGCGTGCGTGCTTGCGTGGGTGTATATTCCAGCATAACTTCAAACCTAAAATGCTTAGAAATTCAGATTTTCTCTAAATTCATTATTTCTTTCACGAAAATTAGTAGCTAAATTAGAATTATTAATAGTAGTAGAATTTCGTTAAAGTCCTTTGAATTAAAATTTAGTCATATAGTAACAAAATCTGGCGGCAGCTTAAATTTTAAATGATGTAATAGGAAACTTCGATTTGTAAATGAAAGTATTTATTTGAAGAAGTTTTACTCTATTAATAAATGAAACTGCAAACTGTTCCAATAAAATAATTTTTAAAGCAATATTGTCATGTAACGAAAAACACAATTGTTTTTATTTAGTTATAACTAGTAAATATATTGTTGGCTTCTTAAGTAAATTTAGTTAAAGTGCGTAACATGCATGTTTTATGATAAGTAAAAAGAAAATAAAAACAGTCACTCTTTAAAACATGGTGTATACTTTTAATAAGAATGAAGTAAAATTAAGTGTGCAGTTTTACATTAAGAAAGTTTTACACAGAACAAATATATATACACATATTTCTCTTGGCATTTTTTTCATCAAATCAATATCTTCTGACAGTTTCTTTAAATTCCCTTCAGTTATTTTTGGAAAGTAGGTCATAATGCCTACATAACCATACAAAGCAAAACATCTCAGCAAATTGGACACAAAAAATTAAAAAATACAAGTATGCATTTTCCTCTTAAACACGCATTCATTTTGAAAGCTAAAAAATACCACTTCGACGCTCAGAAGGCCTTGTAGCCCTCTTCTTACTCAGAAAGAAGACTGAGAAAGAATCACCCTATCATGCATTACTTCCAATTACATCCTAAAATGCTCATTCCGTGAACCAAAATATCACATGACTGCGGGCAAAGGATGATAGGAGTCTTCCGGTAGCGGATGCAATGAGGTGCACTCACTCATCATTTTTTTTCATTTATTTTCTTTTTACAGAGATATTTCACGTTTGTTGAAGCGTTTGCAATGATAATATAGACAGCAGTGAAGGTCAAATATCACGCCAAACATGTACTTCTCAATATCGTCTTTGGTCTGAAAGATAATATTTTTTATTTTTATAGCAATTTATCGATTTGTTTCTTTGTTGTTGTAAATTGGTAAACAATATAATAAATAAAAAAGTTCGACTTAAGGTGCCTAGTATTCTTGCGATAACGGCATGCGCGTTAAGTTTTTCACATGTGTTAAGAAAAAAGTATATAGAAATAATAGAAATATATGATAGCATAAATTATTTATTTTCAATGTGATCATTCATATTTTTTTATTAATAAACATTGAGAAATATGCATTTTCTTGAATTTACATAACTGTTATCTAAAATGGCAGATGTCTCATTTTGAAGAGAAAAATAAATTGTCAATTTACATCTCCACACATACATATATCACCTGGCATCAAGATCTATGGTACTACAACACATTATGTTTTAACTAGGGATTTATTCAGATTAGCTTTAAACATTGAATAGTATAGTTCAAACTATCCATGTGTAAGACAACATAGACTGAAATAATCATAAATCATTTTCATTTAATACTGAAAGGAATAACTTATTTTTTATGTATTGAACTTTTAAAGATGTATAGCATTAAGTTAATAAATGAATTTAAATATTTTAACTTTCGAAGAAGAACAAAATAAGTAATTCTAAAATATAATTACTATTTTAAACACAATATTAGAAAGCATTCCTTAATCAAAAGTAAAATATTTTATAATAAATAAAGTATTTTAATTAATTCAACGATAAATTATTTACCATATTTACTGCTTCGAACATACGAAAAATGGATGGTTTATATGTAGTGAGTCATCAATATTATTATCTGTAACTAAAATAACGCTAATCTGCAGTATGTTAAAGTCCCTAAAAAGTGGTCAAATTTCTAATTTTTTTAAAATCAAATTATAGCTGTAACTGTTTTATACACTCAGGAAAAATGTCTGCTGTATATTCAATATTTTAGAAGTTATTCAAGTTTTTATTGAAGATGGCAGAAATTTAAAAGGAAAAAAAAAAATTTTAAGTCTGGCCGTAAACAATTCTTTAAATTTAAGTGTGGCATTTTCTTCACTAGTGTCACAGCCCAAGGAATATTGAATTACTTTATTTTAGTGCTGTTGATAAAGGAAATGTAACTGTGACAGACTTGGATTGTTTTCATTTACACATTGAGTACACTGTTCTGTAAAGTCTGCTCTTAGTTTTTTAGTAAAATTTATTCAAAACAAACCATCTGTTACTACAAAAGTGAATTTTTGTTATCCTTCAATGTAGAATTTGTTTAAAACATTTCGATTATTCAATTCCTACTATTAGCTCACACTCTCCCTATATATATCTTGTTCAAATTTTCAATCGTTCATAAAATACTTTTTATTCATCCACTAAAGTTCAAATACATTTTTTTGAACTTGTAGTGGAGGATACTTGATGTTAATACAGTTTTTTCAAATATTAATTCATTCATTAAATTTAATTAAATAATTTTAGCTTTTTATTAGATTTAAATTGCGTGTTTCTACCAATAAATAGCGCCAGAAGTAACTTTATTTATAAAGGACTTTATGCAATATAGTGGAAAAAAGTAGGAATTGACTTTTTTTTTATATTGCCTGTTTTTCTAAAAGAAATTTCTGTAATTTATTTTACATTTCTATCAGCAATAAGCCAAGACATAAATAAAAATATGTGGTTATGTAAAGCAAAGCTTTGAAGCAATGAGGTTCAAATCCCAATCATGTATGAATTTTTCACATGATTTGCAAATACAATCATGAATGAATTTTGTAAGTAATTGTTAAGTTAAAATTTAGGTCCATAGGTATTTGCAATAAAAGCCTTTTATTATGGGGGGTCGTATCCTTTTGCTACCCCTTGCTTAAAAAATGTACCAGTGCAGATTATTATGTGCAGATCATGTTAAATAATAAGAAAACGATTTGAATTTACAATCCAATTAAATCAGCATAGTTTGAAGTTTTATATTGAAACAAAATGTTTTTATTATTCTAGAAACAAAAGTTTTTGTTAAATCTATCTTTAAGTAGAAACTTATAATATGAAATGACAGAGTTTTATAACTAATAATAAATAATCTTTCCGATTGTCGTAGATATGTTTCGATACAATTATGTGAGACGAGCTTAGAACAAAAGCCTCTTAAATTTTTTGCACTTTCTGTTTTCACATATATTTGCTTTATTTTGAACTTTCTACTATTAAACACAAGATTATGCGCGATATTTTATTATAAATATAACTTTCTAATTTACTTGCAATTTTTCGTGCGTTTTGAACAAAATATATGATGCAGTGAATAAAGGGTATTACAAAATTTGCAGTCATTTAAAACTTTTGAATTACTGAATATTTCTATTAAATTAAATCCTGATCTAGTTACCAAGTAAAAGGTTTCCGAAAGAGACTTTAGAATAATGTTTTTATTTAATGTTTTAAATAAAATAAAACATATTGAAAAGAGTTTATATTTTTATTTTAAATGACAGTACCATTAACTACCTAAAGAATAACTATGTCTATTTTTTTTTTTGTAAGATATTATTTTATCAATCTAAGGTGTTTTAAAAACACTTGATAGTAATTAAAATAAAAACTTCAATTTTGTAAGCATATTATTATAGTGAGTTATAAGTTATTTAAATTAAAAAGAAAAATGTTATGGTTTTTTAATTCCTGAAAAAGATTTATTGCGAAAAACGAAAGTTTACTTAATAATATTTCTTTTTCTTAAATTTCCAAGCCCTTGTTCAAGAAACTACTAATTGCAAGAAATAAATCGCCCTATTTTCAGTGAATTTCTTTTATTGGATCGCCATTTTCAAAATTTTAATATGTCAAAACATTGTTCTTCTTAATGTAGTATCATAATTAACTTATAAGCGACTTAAATTCAGATCAAAATTATTTGCAAAAAAAACAATAAGAATTATGTATAGACATTACATATCTTAAACCAACTTTTGAAAATCTCTTTATATACAAGAATCAATATTTTTTTGTAAAGATTTCTTAAAAAAATCGCAAACTAAATATTGTTATAAACAAGGACTTAATTAACCCAAACGTAAATCAAGCTTCATCACGGAGTTTTTAAAACGGCGAAAGAATTTTAATGATATTCACTAAGAAACATAATTTCTTATTTCATAATCTCACAAGTGTTTCACGGAAAGTGTCATCCTTGCAATCGATTACTTCCAAAGAGAAGGAACCGAGAATGGAAGCGCTTATGACATGAAAACTAATTAACTCAATCATTAAAAGTGAGAATTGTTGTCACTTCGCCGGACTTCAAACATTTTCAGATATGCGACTTGAAAAGGTATTAATGCATTCTCTCTGGAGAAACTCGTGCCACAAATTATATCCTTGCGGTCAAATATGTAGTTAATTACTTGTACAGAGATTTTTAGTCGGATAGGAGATGTTTAAATTGTGTGACAGTTACCAAGAGCCTAATGATACTTTAAAGGTCCCTTAAAGTTTTGGAAACAATTAATGGGTAGCTGTCGGCACCCTTTGAATTGGACTGAATGAGATGGATCTTTTGGGACAGCTCGTTTTAGAACTGAGGAGTTCGGTGTCTTAAGCATTTGCCAGAGAAAGCATTTTAATTTTTCGGGAAGATTCCTAGTTGCTTCATTATAAAGTTTTAAAAGTTAAGGCAATGCAATTAAAGAGGCAAAAAGGGACAAAAAAACTTAACTTTTTTTGCTGTTTTTGTGTTCGATTATGTTCGTAAAATAAGTAGAAATATTCATTTAGCCTTAAATTCAGAGAAATATAAAAAATTATATACACAAAAGTATTACAATGTATAAATAGGTATTATATAGATACACATAAGAAATAACACAATTTTAGAAAAAAAATATTTTTGTCCTAAGAAAAAATGTAACATGATATTACTGTCCGATTATAATATGCATATATAATTCAAAACTAAGCCAAATGGCAATAAAGGAATAAAAAACATATATAATTTACTTGTCTTATTACCTAAATACCTAGGGATTAATAGTAACTATTTACAGACACTAAAAAAATGAAAGAGTATTAGTCCCATATTGTGGACTCCGTTTAAATGAAAAATTATTCCCTTTAATATACAGCCGGTTTTATAAACATACATTCATACACAAGAATTTTTTATACTGGACATCACATATTATCTGCTTACAAACAATCTATTATAGTCAGTGGAATTAAAATTAAATTTTTTTATCATTATATTTTTAGGAGTTTTACATATTTAATTTAAACAATAAACAACAAAACTTTGAAAATATGGGCTTTTCTAATGTTGACCTTTTTTATAAGCCAGCAAATTATTTTAAATTTCATGAATAAACAAGTACATGAATTAACAGCGAAAAAAAAAGGAAATGCGGATTATTCCATACTTTAATTATAATATACATAAGTTATAATAAATTGTACTGTATTCGACGTCGCACTTCCAATTTCTATAATTTTAGAATTCTTGCAAATTTAACTTAATCTATAAACAAAAATTTTGTTAAAATGTAGACTATTTCATTAGTGTCATTTCTTCTAAGTCAGTAAGATATTGTAAATTTTATGAACAAAATATATGATTTAACAGAAAACAAGTAATATAAAAAAAAATTTAAAGTCAATTCCTACTTTTCCTTCACTATCTAACAGAAAGTCCTTTTTAAATAATTTTCATTCATTTTTTTAAGTTTATCTGGCGCCATCTACTGGTAGATATACGCAACTTAAATGTAAAAATAAAACTGAAATTAATTAATTACATTTAATTAATGAATTAATATTTGAAAAAACTGTATTAACATATAGTGTCATCCACTAAAAGTTTAAAAAAAATGTATTTGAACTTGAGTGCATGAATAAAAAATATCTTATGAACGATTGAAAATTTGAATAAGATATATATAGGGAGAGTGTGAGCTAATCGAAGGAATTGAACAACAACAACAAGGCGGAAAACACGATTATTATTCCATACTTTAAATATTATATACAATTATGACAAGTAATTGTTAATATAAACATTATGACAGTGTTCAACATCTCACTTTCATACCTGAGTTTTGCTGGCATTTAGTAACCAGCTGGAAATAATTATACCAATAATTTGAATTTCTCCCATAATGCAATTCTTAACATATTTTCTTATACAATGATCAATGGTAGAAATTATAATTAGAATATCATTTATCTCTAAATTTTTTAATATGAAAAATTTAAGTGTTTAACAATGCATTTTAATAACCGATTTTTAAAAATTGGTTTATTATATTATAGAGTATCAAAACAAAAGTATCAAGTATCTTTACAATTTTTTCAAAATATTTTTAATTTTTATAAAATAATATCAACATGTCAAAAAATTAGTTATTTTACTGACAACCTAATTATTTATGTCTTTAACCATCAACAATAGATAAGTTTTCAAAAGATGTTTCAATGTGTTGGTGTACTGAGTAATTTTGCTTTGAAAAAGTCTGACTAAAGTTGGATCTCTATTTCAGAAGAATAATTTTTTACATAAGATATCTATTTGCAATCTTTTATCTACCTCTTTCAAACCAAGATGATTTATCTTCAAAGAAAAAATTATTTTTTACCGTCTTTGCTAGAATAAATGTTGTTTTTGTTTTCTATGCCGAAAAGGTAAAAAGTGTACTATTTTTTTAATGACAAATATTTTAATGTTTTATTGCGATTTTTTTAATATTAGTGAGAAGAAATAAATAAATAAGAAATTTTATATTTTAAAGTTTGATTTAGTGCACAATATCGGGAAGAGAGTCATTGTTAATTCAAATTAGCTTTCTAAGCCATTTAAAAATTTTAGGCATTGTATAAAAATATATTAAATAATAATTAAATATACACAAATTTGCTAATTAAATATTGGCTAACTAAGGAAAACTGATTTATTTAACTAAAGAGTTTTCTGATTTCTTTTTGAAGTAAATGTCCAACTATATTTCATTGATACATCTATGAAAAGAAATTTACAATCAAGAGTGAAAAAATTAATATATATTATCCTAAAAATTGTAGCCAATAAATATCTAGGTAATTATTGAATAAATGAATTATATATTTAATAAAATAATTCTAAATTAAAGTCCTTAATCCTTTTATTTTCAACAGAAATTATTAAATGCGATTTTGATATATCTTGCATAAATTTCAACAACTTTTAAAATGAAGTTAGTATAAAATAACGCATTTTTCCGTAATTAAAATATGTAGAATATATGAAGAAAGAAATAATATGTGAATAAAATTATTTTTTCCGCAATAAAACATTAAAAAACTAGTTTAAATAAATTTAATTTTTGTGAAATTTTTATAATGTAACACCCTAAATCAATAATAAATTAAAATGCAAATTATGACTTATTTGAATTATTTTTATTTTAAAATTTAATAAAATTTAATAAAATTAATATATTAATTTGAATTATTTGAATTATTTTTATTTTAATTTAAAGAAATGATATGTGAATAAAACTATTTTTTCCGCGATAAAACATTAAAAAAAATTAATTTAAACTAATTTAATCAATAATAAATTAAAATGTAAATTATGTCCCATTTCAATTTTTTTATTTTAAAATTTTATGCTACATGAAATCTTAAAAATCTAAAAATATCCTCGCTAAAAACACACACGCATACACGCATTTAAATAGATAAAGAATATATAATAATAAATATATTTTAAATAACTTATTGATATTAAATAATTAGTAAACGAGGGAATATTTATTAAGTTTTTAGAATAATTTCTGATAATTTAATCCATCGAGTTTCTTAAATTTTTCCTCTAAAATATTATTTGTTTTGATTTTATTTATTGTACTGTAAAATGGGCAAATTTAGTCGTGTATCTGAAATCAGTTGACATTTCATTAACGATAATGTTTGAATAAGCGAAATCAACAACCTTCCTTTATATTTGAAAAGAATTCGTTCTGTATTTCCTTCAACCGCAACAGCTTCTTTTCTTTTTAAATCACAGAAGAGCGATTCAATTCGCAAATTGTGAAGCAAAATAGAGCCATTTAAAAGCATCTCAGCATGCTCATTTGAAAAGAAATTAATTGTCCATGAAATAACAAACAATAATGTTCAGCAATGTTTCAAAAAGAATTTTACGTTTTCGTTCACCCTTGTCATGTGAAATTACATTAAATGCATTAGAAGTTGAATTATTAAAAACACTTTGTTAAAAATAAACTAAAACGAAAGAAAAATAAAGTAAACGCGCTTTGTTTGAAAAGTAGTGTTGATGAAGTTTTAAAATTTTTTTTTCAGACACTTGTTTCGAGTATTTAGCATTGTATTAATAACAATACATAAAAAAATGGCTCCGGGTTGATAATATTAATGAAAAGAATACATTGTTTTCAATAATTTGCGTTGACAACAAAAAGTGCCATAATTTAAGTATTGTATATTAAATTAAATTTAATATTTTTTGCAGTAACTCAATCAGACAAGAATATAAATACATATTATGTGGTAAATGTGATGAATATTTGAATATTTATCAAATTAATTGGAGTTTATATAATTCCTAACTTGTAATAGCGAATGGGATAAAAGTCATTTAATGTTCGTTATTGGCGGTTTTTGTCGATATCGGATGCACTCTTTTTTTTTCTTACGCGGTCTCTTTGGCTTATGCAATGTGGCCGGATCTGAAAATTGTACAAGGAAAACCTAGCTATAGCCAGGAACAAAACAAGAGGACATTCACACTTGTATACCAGAAATCAGTTCACAATCTGTGAAGAACAATTTATTTTGCTTGATGACGTTCGATGAAAACCACTTCGAGAAAGTGTTTGAAAATCATTCTTTCTGGAGGTCTGGGATATCAGCAGTGCTTTTTCAAAGGTCAATGCAAGTCTAATAAATGCAAATGTAAAAAGTCTAGCTAACTTTGCGATTCTAAATGCCATAACAGTCTAATATGTATAAATAAATCATTAAAGTAAATTATAAATCATCATAGTAAATTTATTAGAATTTTTTTTCTCTAAAATATGGGTTTAATTTGTTTTTGATGTGTAACTGTTTTGCATGCATTCTAATAATAAAATTATTTTTTCTACATTGATCTTTCATTTGGCAAAACTTTTATTCAAATTTTGTTCAGTCTGCATTCATGTAGCATAAAACAGCCATTTATTGAATTTTAATTGTAAAAAATATTGTATAAAATTTTGTTATTCGCAACCTTTTATGTCATAGTTTCCAACGAAACATTATCCTTCTTACTAGTAAATACTCAAAAAACTGCGCTATATTCTGATTTTTCAATCGGTCATGCTATTTATCACATTTGTCAATACGAGTTGAGAATTATATATATTCGCCGGTTAATTTGAAAAATCACATTTACCAAACTTATTGGTGATAATACATATATTAACCTCCAATTATACAAAATCACCCCATTAAACACATTTACGGTAACATATGAGCAACAAAGCGTTGACTGATAGATGACGAATATAGGACATGGCCTTCCTCTTTTGCGTTTCGTATGCTATAAAACCTGAATAGTCCCCACCAGGAATACGAGATGCACACGCTGTCTTGATGACCATCGAATATCTTCGTTTCTGAAAGCAGAAACTGCAACAAACGTGACTAGCAGATTCAAAAGCATCCCTTTATAAGCTAGCTGCACGCATTGCTACGTGTCTCTATAAAAAAATTACTGGAAACATTATCAGGAAGTGCTCAAATAAAATACTTCGTTTTCTTGAGTTGAAAAGAAAATAATGATTATATTAATATTTTTTGATTGCATACTGTTTGATTGGTTCTTTCTTATTCAAAATATACGAATATTTTGATAGCATATAAATATATTCTATTCAATATCATGGAATTATTGATAAGATTTATGTATTCTTGTCACAGTAATGCGTTTTTGAACTTAGTTTTTTTTCTGTCTGGAAAGAGTCTGTCTTTTTTTTTCTGTCTGGACAGCCGAATAAACAAATCTAAGCTTATAATTCACACGTTTATTATTAGTTTAATATATGTACATATATATATATATATATATATATATTTCTTTTGAATTGTTAGTTCCTGTAATTTAATAAATTACTACCCATAGCTCTCAAACTCTCATGAAATTGTAAAATAGGATATAAAAACTGAAAAGGAATCTGAATATTTCAAATTATGTCATTAATTAATTTTAATACAAACTAAAATTGTTTTTTTAATAAAATACAGAAAAATATAAATTTTTGTTCCTTTAAATATAAAATGCTTATGCCATTAAAAAAAAATAAGTCGCTACAAATACTGAAATTCAACATTATACTGCACAAAAGATTTATTTTGCAAGTACATTGAATTAACACATATTTCTTATTGAAAATAATACATTCGAAAGGTATTTGAGATTCACATCCCCACAGCGTCACAGAAATTATATACGTGCTGAAATTCTAAAAATGTGGCTGATCATTTTAACCAATGAATGTTTTCATTTTCCACAAATTAATAGACCAAATGATCCCTGTGTAGGTGTGTGTGATCATCCATTAAAATGAAATCAGGACTAACTATACCTCCAATAAAGCGAACACAGGACTTACTAAATAAAGCGAACACAGGACTAACTATACCTCCAATAAAGCGAACACAGGACTAACTATACCTCCAATAAAGCGAACACAGGACACCAAAATTTCACCTCTATACTTTACAAAAAGGGCTTCTAATAAGGATATGAAAGTCTGGACAAACATCATACCATCCAGCATGATGTCTGTTCAGACCATTACACCACCACTGTCATTGTAGTCTCTTTCTCATGCATTGCAAAACAAGTAGAGGTACGTTTGTTTTCTCAAAATGAATGTAAGTCAAGAATCAGTGGTTAAGCTTATTTGGACACCAATGATCAGAATGGTCTCTCATTCATCTCTGGTCAAAAGTTGATGTGCTCTACACCATGCTCAACGGGCTTTGTTTTGAACAGGTACACTGCTGGAAATAAAGAAACTCGGGTTCCTGAGGCCATATCAAGGTTATGAAAGGCTTGAGAAACTGTTGCGCTGCTGATATGTCTTCTTGTAATGGACAAATATCGATCTTCATTGGCTATTGTGGCTCTTTAACAACCTTAATCAGACTTTCTCTCAACAGATCCAGTGTTTTTAAACTGTTTCTGTTAGTGGGAAACGATACTGAGCGTTATTTTTTAGTATCAAGTTAAGACTTGCTTCCAGTCAACCCACGATTTACCACGGTGCTACTCAATTTTACTGTTTGCTGTTGAATTTTTTCTACTGTTAAAGAAACACTAAGAAATTTGGTGAGAAATGCGAACTAACAAAACTTGAAAACTGTCACATGCAATTATATAGCTTGTTTCTCTATTTTACCCATCCACACGCAATTTTAAGCTTACATATTCGGCATGGAAGATTTGCATCTATGTTTGGAAGTGCTAGATTTACTATTCGTTCAGTAACTTTCGGGAAAATCGACAAAGAACGTACATTATCTTCATTTTGTGCATTAGTACGTAGATAATATGCATATAATTTCGTGTATGTTTGATTAATAAAATCCCGTTCAGAATAACGGTAGTCTATATAAAACTGCCTTTATTATGAAGGCAAATTGCAATCAATTTGTATATTATTTAAATATCTAACAGATTAAAAATAATATATATAGTCGGAAACAATCCTGATTAGCAAGACAGTTGAATGTGACCCTTTAGGTAACTCATAGACAGTGGAATGTATTTTTTTTTAACTGAATCAACATCTAGAAGGTACAGCTAAGATATAATCAAAACATTGAAGCTAACTACCATGAGGCACATAAACATTACTCCAGCTCATCTCGAATCTTTTCTTGTCTTGTTTTCTTTTCTTGTTTTCAGTCTCTAGAAGGCTGTATCCAGATCAACTATGTAAAAACTTGAGAACGGAGGACGTCTAGTATAATGTTTACTTTAAAATCACTTCACTGAAATATAAAGTTTGATTGGATGCACACGCATGTCACCTAAATATATTTTTACTTCTTTTAAGAGTATAATGTTTAAATTTGTATTTATCCATTAATTTTATACCAAATATCTTCTGTAAAAATTTCTAGATGACGTAATATGCAATTATCAACCAAAAAATATTGTGACTTTATTTTATCAATAATATCCTGAACTGCATATAAACATATTTTATAAAGCAAAGTGCAGTTATAATAATTGATGATTTCCCATGATGGTTTTTAAGTATTGTGTCTTGCCCTTATTTTAACAATGATTAATTTTAAACTACTATTTCTCGTATAGAATTATATATTGAAATACTTATAATCTTTCTATAAGGAATTGTATTGAATTTTATATTAAATTATTTTCTAATATTCTATATAAATCTGATTTATAATTCTTCTCAAATTAAATTTTATTTAATTAATATTGTTAAAATATTCATAAACAGAAATGTTTTTAACATTTAAATATTTTTAACATTTAAATATTTTCTTTTTCGTGAAATAAGTTACCATTATAACATGTATTAGTAAAGTATGAATTCTTAACATATTTTGCTGTTTAATTTAATGATTATTGCAGTCTAGCTAAACTTTATCATATACTTTCATACAAAATTTTAGCATGGGTATTATTTTGAAACACATTATCGTGAAATGACGAACAGAAGCTTATAACTGTTATCCTTTAATTCAGTTGAAAAGCTATATGAAAGCAAATAGAGGGGATATAACACCGCATCTGAGAGCTCTGAAAATAGTGCTGTTGACGCGGGCAGAGTGTAACGATAAACAAATTAAGTGTGAGGGATGGTATTGCTGCAATTTCCAGAAAAATGTCACATGCAATATGACAGGAAAAAGTTATGTGAATTACTGTTCCTGCTCTGATAATCTAGTAAGTTTGAGAAAAATAAAGTTGAGAAGTGTATTTCCAAGAATACATATCATTTCACGTGCTTGGAAAGCCTTCCTAAACAAATCAGTTATAAGAAGGGTTAAGGATGACTAGAACATCGTTTTTTCAAGAGAAAAGTGATAGGCATCAATCAGTGGGAAACATTGTTCAGTATCTAGGTAAGAAAGGTTTGCAACACATTGTCCGTCATCCATCTGGCGTAATCTGGCGTAATCTGGCGTATAGAACACATGATTGGACGTCACATGAATTGGCTTCTTATTGTCTACATGTAAATGCTTCTTTAGTATCACGTAGAATTCTGGACACATAAATATGAAGAGAATTAAGAACAAGTTACATTCCAATAACACCAAGGACAGAAAATGTTACAGTGGTGCAGCGTCTTCATCTGGAGAGGTAGTAAGTATAGCGAATGACCACGTTGAGATTCACATTTTAAATGCCCATAACATTCACGGAAATAAATTTTGTCTGCAAATTACCATTTCATAAATTCATATATTCAGAATTTCCACTGGTGTAGATGGTTTTTATAGAGAATAATATCAGGCCACATTGACTTAATATTGTGAAGGAATTGATGGAAGTGAATATACCACTAGTAATGCCTGTTCTATCCTGATTTATAAGCCACAGAACATATAAATCCCTTTCGACACAATTGGACGTTATACAAAATAAGCGTCACATACGATTGAGAACATCACACCATATTCGACAGTGAATAACAAAAAACTGAATCATAAATTCTTTTTTTTAAGAATAATTGATGCCCAAGTGATTGGAATGAACATTTTAGGATTGAAATGCACATTTATTTGATATTTTATCTCTCGATTAAACTTTAATTTTTTTCCAACTTTAATTTTTTTCCAACTTTAATTTTTTTCCAACTTTAATTTTTTTCAAACTTTAATTTTTTTCCAATTTTAATTTTCTATTAAGGCATTCTTTCGCTTGATTTCGATTCGCCTTATTTATTTTGAGCTTGTATGTCTTTTTTCATCTTTTAAGTACAAAATAACTTTTTCTGTAAGCTATCTCCCAAATATTGTTTGGCGGAGTTGCAGCGGAAAAGCCATTCAGTTTCTACGCCTAAGACACATGTGTATTTAGATATTTATAGCAACAGTGGAAAGTGGGTAATAGTCATTTGGAGAAAGAAATAACTAGTTCCATTTTTTCCCCAACTAACTAGTGTCTTTTAAAATGGTAGACAAACTTGCTTTCAAGGTACATGCTTTAATGTAGCCGGACTAGATAAGTGGGTAATTTCCTAGTTTTATTGTCATGCCAATAATATCTGAGTAGTTAGATCCCTTTAAAGTGACTTTATGAAAGCTGTGTCAATTTTCTTCTTTTGAGTGCAGTGTAGCAATTTCACATTACAGTACAAGATGCGGACCATGTGTAAAGATTCAATCTGCTAAAATTCTACAGTGTGTGGTGGCTTATGTTAAACTTTTGGAAATAGTAAAAAATGTATGTATTTATCAATTATAATAATTTATATTTCAAACAATTAGTAACAAATACTGTTACGATAAGTATGCACACTCTAGAAATGTATAAAAACATTTAAAGCATCATTTTGGCACATAAAAGGAATATCGTAGTTTTTAATTACTAGAAAAATAATACCACGGTTATTATTGCATAATTAGTTAGGTTAATTATTGCATAATTTTTATTTAAACATTAAATAAAAAATTTAGAATTATTATTTAAAGAATATAATTGCCAACACTAACGTATTTGTTACCCATACAAGAAACCAAACTCCTTTAAAATGAATGAGAACAACTAAAAGTCTTTTAAAGTTGATTAATTTGTCAAAGGCATCATTCCATTATGTAAAATAAAAATATTTCATTTTACACAGAATTAACTTCTTCCCAACTAATAATAGATAGCACAATATTTATAAATAATTTGTCCGACATATCAATTTTCATGCATAATTATTTTCAGTCACGAATTAGCTTTTAAAGACCTAGCATTAAACGGCTCCATTTATCAAATTTCTTTTAATAATTAAATTCACTGAAATTAAAGATTTTTAACTGAGAACAGCTGAAGAAAAATTAAGAATCCTTGAATAAAATAAGACTAACACAGTGAAAGGAAGAAAAATATTTATTTGCAATATTTTACAAGATGGCGTGGATGTAATTATTTCATTGGAGTCACAACACCCTGTTTTTAATTCCTCCTATATGGAAGCTCGACGAATAAGGTTTTTTTAGTAAAACGATGCTCAAACTAAAAATTTTTCTTCCTGATTTAGCATTTGGCGCTTTAATGGGAGTAATTAGGGAATCCAAAAATGGTTTTCTGAGTCTTTTCTGTAACCTATAAAATCTTTCTCTCGATTTGCTTTTCTTTAATGACTACTAAAAAATCTAAATATGTAAAGTCAGATTGCTTTTTACTAGCTGAAGTACTGCATTTGAAGGGCGTGAAAGGTTAATATATTAAAGATTTAAATATTACAAAACCCATTGTTGTGGCCTAATATGTTCTGTTACTCAAATAGATAAATTACCATTGCATTAATGCATTTTTTTAGAATTACTTAAAATTTAACTAATAATATAAATTGAACAGGCTTTTGAATGTTCACTTAAAAACTTTTTTAAAAAATCATTCCATCGGAAGGGAAGTATATAGTGGAAAAGTAATAATAAAAAGACTCTTATCGAAAAGTAATTCATAATTATGCAAATCATTAAAATAATATTCATTGTAATCTAGTTTACTTAATTCATTTCCATCAAACCTCTGTGAAAATTAAGTGCTCAAATATTGAAATTTGGTTAATTTATTTTAGTTTAGATAATTTTTAAAAATAAAATGATGCATATTAAATAAATTAAGCGAAAATCATTAATAACTATAATGATTTAATTAACTAATAACATGCATTTGATTAAAATATACTACTTTGTGATTTTTAAAAGGAAATTGAAAGCAAAGATTTCTTTTCTACTTTTTTAGATTAAGATAAATAATAATATTAAAAAATCGAAATTAACTTCTTTGTCTTCTCAGCAGAATAAACAAATATGCTAATAATCACATAGTAGTCCTAATGTTTTTCCTGAAGCATAATTAATCAATAGCATATGAAGCGGAAAAACATGTGCAATGCAACTGAACATTGTTATTTCAGTTCCTTCTATTAGCTCACACTCTCCCTATATATATCTTGTTCAAATTTTCAAACGTTAATAAAATATATTTTATTCATCCACTCAAGTTCAAATACATTTTTTTAAACTTGTAGTGGATGTCACTTGATATTAATGCAGTTTTTTCAAATATTAATTCAGTAATTAAATTTAATTAATTAATTTTAGGTTTTTTTAGATTTAAGTTGCGTATATCTACCAATAGATGTCGCCAGATAAACTAAAAAAAATTAATTAAAATTGTTTATAAAGGACTCTCTGCAATATAGTGAAAAAAAGTAGGAATTGACTTTTTTTATATATTACATGCTGTGTGAGTGTTCGCCTAATTTTTGCACAAGATGAAGGAAATTTATTTATATTACGTCCTGTTATTTTCTTTTAACCAATAAAACTTACCGTTCTTCACATATACCATCTCTCATAGATAAAGTACTTTGATATTACAATTTCCAACTTAAAATATTTATTTTCATAGTCTATTACTTCTTCTTTGTGTTTGGTAGACAATAATAATCTGTTTATGGTTCAACATTTTATCTTTGGTCTAACATTGTAAATAATATTAGTATGAAAACTTTCTTAGATTAATATTTTAGAATTTAAAACATAAATAAATATTTATATTTTCTTGTATAGTAAATGATACATTTAAAAAATTTGCTAATAAACATTGACTTTAAATAAAATTTTGCTATTATGTTTGCTAAAATTCACTGAAAATCTACAGATACATCTTCTAACATAACATCTACTAACTAACTTATATCAGTATGGATTAAAACAAGGAGTTTCATTAATTTAAGTTTAATTAATGTTCCAAAATATCTCATCTTAATTAAAACATTCTTGCATTCTTAAGGAAGTTTCGTATCTTGTTTTAAAGTTTAAGTTAATAAACCCCATTTGCCGTATACTATAAAGTACTTGGTATTATATATAAATATTATACATACACCATATTTGTGTATGAGCCGATAATTGTTTTTTATTTAAAAAAATTACTCAAAGTTCAAAACTCGCATATAATCCGAAATGGAGAAAAACAAGTAATATAAAAAAAAAAATTTAAAGTCAATTCCTACTTTTTTTTCACTCTATTGCAGAAATTCCTTTATAAATAATTTTACTTTATTTTTTTAAGTTTATCTCGCGGTATCTATTAATAGGTACATGCAACTTAAATCTAAAAAAAAAATGTAATTAATTAATTAAATTTAAGGAATGAATTAATATTTGAAAAAACTGTATTAATATTCAGTGTCATCCACTACGAATTCAAAAAAAAATGTATTTGAACTTGAGTGGATGAATAAAAAGTATTTTAGGAACGATTGAAAATTTGAGCAAGATATATGTAGGGACAGAGCTCACACTCTCCCTATATATATCTTGTTCAAATTTTAAGAAGGAATTTTAATGGAAGGAATTGAAAAAATCCTGTAATGCGTGAACATAAAGGCGATGTTGGCAGGCAGGCAAAGCGGAAAGGTTATTTCCAATAAAATCACTGAAAAGTAAAATGTCAGATATCAACGACGATAATTATAACTCTAGGAATCATATTTAAGCTAGCACATTGTTTCCATTCAATTGTTGTCTTGTATACCATGTATAGTATTTTTGCCAGCCATATATTCAATGCCATTTTGTACAGGATAGGAAAATCGTTGCATGGATACAAGAATAGCAAATGAACGGTTTTATTATAATCCATATAGCTGTCAGAATCCATTGTTCTTTTTACGTGCTCTTATTTACGTTATTCTATTATTATTTATGGTGTACGTTTTAGTATTATTTTCTTAGCCAAACTTAAATTTCGTCAACATCAGAGTTTTGTTTTGGCGATATCACAACAAATCAGTAATATTAACTATTTCAAAAATAGAAACACTCATCTTCATAAAACGTAACTCTAGAAAAAGTTCTGAAAACTGTCGTCTTATCCACGGATATATATATAATATTTGGCAGCAATATCTATTTTTAATTTTGAAATAATTTAGTTAAAAATTAATTTATTTAAATTGTGAACTTATAATGAAAAATTACATTACAAATTCGATAAAGGCATGTTAAATTAATGTAAGTAATAAAACATACGCTTAGTGTTATTTTATCTACAAATATTTACATGAAACAAAATAATGGGAGTAACAAAACAACGAACATTTTAAAATCTGACTATACTAACAGAGATTTCATTTATTTATTACAAAAAACATGATTTAAATATTGAGGAAGATATTTAACCATGATGAAACACTTTAGTTTTTATTCAGGTTGTCAAAATATATGTTTTAAAAGAAGATTTTTGAATAAAAACTCATTATTTATAAACTAAAGAAGCTAACTACATAGTCATGATTATTTTTATAACAAAAAACATTTCATTTTGTCTGCTTGCACTTTTCGTAATTACTGCTGACTAGCTTAATAATTATTAATATGCAAAAAATAAAATAAACTTAGTAATAAAAAGCGTAAAAGAATATTAGAATAATGAGTCCTTTAAATAAGTACTTTATAATTACTTTGTAGGTTTTGTATAAGAATAA
The DNA here is from genome assembly GCA_021605075.1 of Caerostris darwini. Taxonomy (NCBI): domain Eukaryota; kingdom Metazoa; phylum Arthropoda; class Arachnida; order Araneae; family Araneidae; genus Caerostris; species Caerostris darwini. The sequence continues at coordinate 439,210 of BPLQ01001534.1, read as the reverse complement.
AATACCGAAGTAAGTATATTTTGAAAAAAAAAAAAAAATTAAAAATGCCTTTAAAGAATATATACATTTTATGTTAACCTATAAATTAAGAGCAGAGCAGACTATTATTAATAAAATACAGATAAATACTATAATATTTTACAGTTTTAGTCTGTTGATATCGTTGATACTAGTCTTTCGTTTCTCTTTACAGAGTAAAAAGTGTTATAAATACTTTTTTACAAACTAATGAAATTTTGTAACTTTCAAATGTTATGTTATCGTCCTAAAAATTCTTGACGTTTCACAATTAACAAAAATTAAGAGCTAGAGTACCATTCGAACATTAAATACTTTCAAATAATTTGAAATTCTACTTTCACCAGATTCTCAAAAAACATCTTTCTCTGATTTTCTTCATGTAGTTTCCAAATATACCCTAAATCAAAAGAAAATGTTTTTTAAGCATACTTAGAAATTACTTTAATTTAATTCTTAGATATAATTACTAAATATCTTCTGATATTTATTTCCTTATCCAAAGTACATTTAAACACATAAATGGATGACAACAATCCTATTAAATTGAACAATATCCATAAATTCGTTACACATTTGCACAGGGCATTTTATAAGCTTCATAACTAACAACCATAAAATGAATACGTTATTGCCAATATTAATCATTACAATATGTTTTGTTTTAAATTTTAATCCGTTAGTCATATAGGATGTTATGAGTAAACTTTGAATAGTCTATGATTTTGCGATTATTATTAATAATATGGTTATTTTAACCGTACAATATAACATAAGAATACTAATACTTTAACCAAAATATTATTATTGTTAACAATGTTATTACTTTGATCGTACAGTATAATATAAGAATACTGCTATATTTAAGTATTCAATTAAATGATAAAAAAAATAAAAGGAACATTGTTGAAATTTACTCTTTTTATAAATGATGTAAAAAGGAAAATATCGGGATTATTTTTTTTTATAACTGTAAGGCTGAAAATGCGCATTAATTTTTTCTTGTAATGCTTTGTCTGATTGAGAGAGATCTGTCGGAACAAATATATCGTCGATCTCTTCTTAATGCTATCCGACAAATATGGCGTGTCACTGTTGCAAGCGTAACGTTGTCATGACCTATTAACCAATAATTCTCCAGTTATTATTTATCTAAAAGTATGCATTTCCCTACTAAAGGCGGAAAATGAAAATTAACGAATATTCAATAATTTAGGAGAAAAACCTCTGAAAGTTTTTATAGTAATTTTTTGGTTAGTATAAAAAACTTGATACATTTTTAATTTATTAAATTGTAAGAAAAGTCTTCAATTATATTCAAATTTAAATATATGTATCGTTTTTTTTTTCATTTTATAAGAAAAGTAGCTATTTGTTGCTAACTGAATTTACATAACTACAATTACTTTAGTGTAACTGAAAATGAATTGAATCACCATTAAAAATCTGATATAATAAAATGTCATTGGCATAAACGTATTAGTTAATTTTTAGTTCTGACCATAATGAAAAACTGAAAACCATACATCACTCCAAACAGATTACGGAAAATTTACAGAAAATGTCTCAATTTAATGTACAAAATTTATGATATCATCTTAATTAAAAATTGAATTTAGTGAAAAGTGTGAATACGCTATTAATTAGAGTGATGATCAGCAGTATATCCAATGAACTATTTTAGATTTCAAACGTTTTATTAATATATAGAAGCTTTTTCCTAGAACCAATTTAATTTTATAATGAGATTTATATCAACCGATGAGGAGAATGTATTAGCAAACGTGAAATGCCGTTCATTATAATATTTGAAGGTATAACACACTTGCTAAAGGAATTATTTTAACAAATACACCGCATAGAAATTATTGTACCTTTCAGTATCATTTCACCTGACAGTGACCTTGAAATTTCACACTTTATTGTCGCATGTTTTCCCTTTTCGAGTGAAATTGATTTCTTTTGGGGGAAATGGGATGATTGAGGGGCCCTCAAGACTTTTTTGTTCACTTTGCTAAATCTCAGAGGAATCAGTTCACTTTGTCTTCAAGAACACTTTATTGGTTTTCCTTTCATCATTTTCACTATTATATTTGATAAAAAATGTCAAACAAACGTAAAATAACGTGCTTTAAAAAATAAGACTCTTGAATGTATTACTGAAAGAAGTTGATCTCTTTTTCTTTAAGTTAGGAAATGTGAATAGGTTGACGAAAATTATAACAAGGAGGAAAATGAGTTGGAGTCATTCGAAGAGGATAATAATTTCTGAGATGTACAAAAGTGTAATATTTTTTTTCTTTATATATAAGCAAATAAAACAATGTAGAAAAGCAAAAGCACATTATAAGGCTAAAAAGTAATTGCAGAATATTTTAACTCATTTTCTTGAACTAAAAACCACTTTAAATAGAACTGAACCAATAAAATGCGGAGAACAGTTTATTTATGTTTATGTTGCAAATTCCACAATATGCACTAATATCCTTTTTGAGAATAAATTGATTAAATGTGTTAGAGATCGTGGGGCCAATAAGATTGACGAGATGGAGATTAGAGTGGAATTCTTTCCTGATATTAACGCAATATATTTATAAAAATTTTAATTCAGTAATCATAAATGATCCTTGAATTTTTAATTAAAATTATTACCAGCAAGTAGATATATTAAAAATATATAAAGCCTAACATGGAAAACATTTTTGGCATGATATCTATCTTTACAGTTGAGTGCGCGCCTTTGACTTTAATTATACAGCTACAAGAAGCATATTTTTACAATTCAATTTTGATTATTTGATTCAATTATTGAAATTGGTTACCCAGAAATGGACACTGACATTTATGATACTACATTGAGAAGCGTATATTAATTACATTGGATTTGTTCTTTTACTCCATTAAAAAAGTTTTCCATTAATACATTATCACAAAAACAAGAAATACAAATTTTTGGTCTTTCAGTCATGCTAAGTTGATGAGATTATTAAGCTACCTGCTAATGAATATTTTATTCTGTTTATTATTAGAAAAATATTTCAACAAATAAAATTAATTATTTCCCATCGCGTCAATTGTTGTGGTGGTCGTTAATTTCTTTAGAACAGGGGAAGTTGGTTGTGCTATTTTCACAAACTCTGTAATTTTTTACTGAAATTTAGAGTAGTTTATAAACATTTGTTTTTAAGATTTAAATATACACTGATTGGCAGGAAATTCAAAAATCCAGAGCATAAATTCATAATCAAGTGGACAGATTGTGGTTAAAAATCGGTATATAGAAAAAGCACACATAAATAGATGATTTTAATTCTAAAAGGATAATGCAAAACAGTAATCAGATATCCAAGATAATCAGAAGTAGTAGAATTCCTTGTGGAGGTATATATCTTAACCCTTTGGGGTAATGAAATCATCATGAGATTTATATCTTGAGGGCTGGATTCCAACAGGCTCTCAATTACAACTTCACAATTTCTTCTCAGCTTGAGGATAGTACAAATCACATAAATGACGGCCAATCAATCGCCCACATTCTCGAATAGCTTGAGATGTGGTGATATAGACGGTCAAGGAAACATTTGTGTTATTTGCAGGGAATGTATACCTGTGTATGGTATGACTTCCTTGCGCAGGAAAATAAAATTTGCAACCAGTGGAGAAAAGGTTGTGAAACCGACTGCAACACCAGACCGATATAACGCTTCACTGTCATTCTGCATCTTATACGTAATAGAGATGATGGATTATCGAAGGTAAAGTCACCCCAAACCATGATATCGTGTTGTCGAGCAATAAGGTATGCATCAATTATTGCAGGACTAGACATCTCAACATCTTTCCTTCTGGTTCTTACTGAACAATTGTCATTGGTGAATATAAGCGAGAATTTTCAGAAAACAGTATTATATGCTATTTAGATGTCTAAAAATCCAAATTTACATGTCCATCATTTTTCTATTATTTAAATCCGAAAATTTAAATTTACATGCCCATCATTTTCCTTTTTGGCATCAATAGTTTTTTTGGCAATGGATATTTCCGTAATACATGCCACTTTCGATCAGTCGTTGAAAGATTATTCTTGCTGATATTTCAGCAAACAATACATTCCGCACATTTCTGTAAAGAGTTAGTAGTTATGAATTGCGAAGCCATTACCACATGCATTCAGACGCGCCTATTCAAGCTTACAGACGTACATTTGAAAGCACCCGCACAATTATGACGATTCAATTTCCTTTTCCAATCAACCTTCTTCCACTACTGTGCACAATGGACGTACGCATATTGTTTGTACAATGAGACTAATGAGGCTAACTATTCATATGCAGATCTAAAACAAAACCCCTAATAAAATCGTTTGAATACAGAAAATAACAGAGGCGGTTTTGACCAGACATCTCTTGTGTCTTCCGAAACAAACAGCAACTCAAAACATAGGAATTAATCTGCGAAAGAAGATAACTGTTAAAAAAATCTGAGGCTTCCCTCTTTTCAACCTGATTATTGTATCATGTTATAAACTTGCATTTTAAATCACCTACATAAAGAGGGCATCTGTATATCCTTTTCAATTTATTTTATTGCAATATTTTTGGTGTTGCATTTCCTTTGAAAATGTGTTATAAACTGAACATTCTGTAATTAAAAGGCAGAAGATATATAAATTTAGGAAACTTAAGTATTAAACTCCTGAACTAATAAAAGACAAAATTTTGCCATATCCAATTTATAATAGGGGAAATTGTACGTTATTATAATAGTGAGGAGTATGTTTTAAAAAGGTTACATGATGAAAATTAACAATTTAATTTTTTCTTTCTTCTTTAAAAATTAACAATTTAATTTCAATTTTTATCATTTATTTTATATTAAATTTAATATAAAGAATAATACTTCATTTAGTTCAATTAAATGTATGGAATAGAAATTTCATTAATGCATACAATAAAATTCATTTCTGTGTTTCTTATTGATTAATAGGAAACCATACAAATCGAAATAATTCACATCGTTCCATTTCAAGCCATGATTAATTAAATCCTCAAGACTGAATGATTAATAATCCAATTTCTCATTAGAATGATATTATTATCCAATAATGCGGACGAATACAAATGATTTTAATGATTTTTATCGATACTAATAAATGGAACTTCTTAAACTAAAAGGTATTTGTTGTTAAAATTTAGAAATAACATCGAGTTAAATATATGCATTAAAATAACTAAAAGCATATTAAAAATGCATTATGCGCTTTCAGTATGTAAAAAGACTCTAGCATAGTTTAAACAATGTTTTAAAATATTTTGTATTTATAAACCAACAATGTTGAAGTTTCTAAGGTAAGTAAAAGAAAATATTATATTCAGGCATTAGAGAAAAATAGTTAAAAAAATCTTTATTCACTTAAATAAAAAAAACAGATTTCAGCTGCGCACATAAGAATAATGAACTAATTGAGAATTAAATTATTTTCTTAATCAAACATAGATATTGATTGTAAAATTATTTAGCAAACTAATTAACATATAAAAAGTATGTCATTTATATTTTTTGATTCTTTATTCGGTAATAGTGCACTTACTTCCGAAAATTAAAGAAAAATTGCTATTGTATTTCCAAAAATTAATAAATTTCTAAAATATTAAGCAATATATGTTAAAAATAATGCTGCAACAGCATTAAATATGCAGATTAGTTGAGCTTCTGTTGTTCAACGTTACTAGTTACACGGTAGAAAATAGACTTTAAAAGTGTCTTCATTTCCTGCAAGTAGAAACTATAAAGTGGAATTTCAAGCTAGCCATTTCTTAAATATGAGAATTCTTCCACATTTATGAAAAAAATTATAGTGGTGAGGCGTTTGGTAAATAAAATGGATCAAAGTTTGAACGTAGTTTATAAAGGAAACAACCGAGGAATACCTAGAACTACAAGAGTTGCAAATGATCGCTGCTCCCATTTAACTGCCACAAATCTTCTCTTGTAGCAGTTACTGATAGGTCGATATCAGCATAGGTCGAGTTACATGAAAGACATTCGGTATTGTGTTTAGTAATTACACCATGCCACATAAGGGTTTAAATAGAAAGAACACAAACATGTAAATTGAAGGACAAATCAGTGGAGATTTCTTTTTTCTAACAATTTGTTTGAAAAATATCTCAAAAACAGGCAGGAGTTGGGACCAGTCTATTATACCAGTCATATCCATAGAAAAGTTTTAGTTGGTAATTATACCAGTCATATCCATAGAAAAGTTTTACGTCTCAAACGTATGTATGCGGGCAGGTATCTCTTTGGATCGCTGAACTGACCTGTATATCGTTCCAAGACTCACTATTACTGCTCAGCTATTTAGAGACGACATTCTTGATCCAATTGTTTGTCCTTATGCAGGTACAGTTGATGATCACTTCATTCTACTTGAGGATAATGGCAAATCCCATAGATATCGTGCATTAGAGAATTACCTGCGTCAGGAGACTAGTGTGTATATACAAGCTGGTAACCATGCTCTTTATGTTTGAACCTGATTGAGAATGTTTGAGATGCTCTATGAAGACTTATTGCTACACTTAACCAGGCCTCTGAAGCCCTTTTGAATCTTCGAACTGCCTTTGCACAGCAATAAGATTTTCTGCTAGTTGATTTAATAAACACTGTTATTTTGGACATGATGCTTCTTAGTCTTGCTTGTAGAGCTGTTAGAGGTAATAGCAATTCATATTGAAGCATCGTATAATAAACTTGGGTACTGTATGTACTTGGGTTTTTTCTTTTCATTTGCTTTCATTTTGTGCATTTTCAAGTCAGAAAATAAGCGTATTGTTTTTCATTTGTGTTAAATTTGTGAAACAATGCATGCTTAAATTTTTTTTTAAATTTTCATTAAAATTCATTGAATAGAATAACCAGAATTACTCAGTAATGGTTCACGATCACGATGATTACCGGGTCATAAATGTCCAAATTTTTCAAGGATTTTACTTCATACACTCACGTGATGACTGTTGGTGACATTTTGAGATGTCTTCGACCACCTCTCTCGCACACATCTTATACTAGCTGATCCTACTACCTTTCTCCGGGGATATCTGAAAGTAAGTGCTTATCATAACAAGCAGTAAGACGAAATCATTCATCAGAACGTACTTTAGCAGTTTCTGTATTTCTTCATTATGTTTGAGGAAGTGGCGGATGCTGCAACACTTCTTCTGCATGATGGTCCTAGATGGGCTCGTTTCAAAACACAAGGTCTCTTTGAAGCATTAGCAGCCTTTGTTTCATTATGAGGGAATGATTTGAGTTACTAACTTGCTTTTGAACTAGATTGTTGCTAGCTTTCAATATAAGCGATTTTTTAGCTCAAGAAATTGATTGATAAATATTATTTTTCTTTTTGGAGATGAAACAATTTCTATTCATCTAATTTTAGAAGAAATCAATGGGAAAAAAGAGCTCATTTCGTCTACTACAAAAATACCTTTTTTCATCACCACATTTGTGAATTTTAATTCAATTGAAATTGGAAATTAAAAAATGTCCAATAAGAATTTAGATGACGTATTTTTACAAATGGTTTTAATATTATATATTAGATAATTCGGAAATAAGAATAATAAATAATACGCTTAAAATTTCTATAAATTTTGAATTATTTTATTGGTACTACGATGTATTTGCAGTTTATTGCATTAAGGTAATCGAAAAAGTTTAGAGACAAATATTTTATATAGTGATTTATGATATTCTTTTTATTCTACTGCTAACTTAGGTTACAAATATTAAAAAACGCAAAAATTAAAATATATACATACATATTTTTTATTTAATTCAATTGTGAAACTGAGTTCTTCGTTATATGAAAAAACAAACAATCCAAAAAATTACTTTCTTCAGCAATACTATCTAGGAAACCTATGGTTTTTTTAATCAATCAGATAATTTTACAAAAATAAATGTGTTAAAGTCTGATCTATAATAAAATCACAACTCGATTATTTTACCAAATTTCATCGTATATAGTTTATTGTTTCAGGTGTTTTTTAGGAACTAAATTTTTTCTTCATTTAATTTGGAAAAAAAAATACGGTAAAAAGTTTTAAAATAAAGTTACGTGGTAAAAGATAAATAAAAGTAATAATGTGATAAAAGGGAAATATGGTAATCATATAAAAAGTAATTTTCAAATTGTCATATTTATTATCGCAGTTTAGTAATTATTTAGGAGGTTGCTTAAGTGCATTGTAAATATTGTAAACATAACAAATGAATCATCATTTAGTCAATCAATAATTCTTTACACACAGTATGCGGAAGAATAGAACGATAAAGATCATAACTTTTTTATTGTTCTTTTGTCTTCTGAATTAAAAAAAATATACTAGGGCCATAATCACAATGTTATTATTCACTCACGTAAATAGCACTACTAAGTAAAGGGGCTAGTTTCTAAGATATAAACTACTTATGAAATGATTATTGGATAATAACAAAGTGTTACTGATAAAGTAGAATACAATTATAATATAACCCGTTTCTGAAGACCATGATTGTATGGCGATAAATCACGATGAAAGTTCTTTTATTTCAGACCATTTATTCTTTCCACCTATAGTAATAATAACTAATGCGTTTATCTGCATGTTTTCCATATAGAGAAGAACAAAAAGATTGATAAGGATAGGTCCAAAAGACTTTGGAAAAGATTCCCAAGAGAACTTGTTCGAAATTCTTTTTATCGCATCTAATGTTTAAGTGAAACTGAGAGCATCTAAAAATTCTTTTATTAAGAACTGCAATAAAAAAATTGTTGCCTCAAAACAACATTTGTACAATATCTTAAATTTTGATTACTTTCTATATTATACTCAAAGATTTATTTTTAGTATGTTTTTATTAAATTATGTAAAATTTTAATATTATTCTCAAACAATTTTTACAATTTCTTAAAAAATTTTCCACTCTAAAAATATTAAGTAGGGGATGTTTAAAAACTTTTTCTTCAAAAAAATTATTATCAAATATGGTAACTTTTTTCTCTCTGATGTGTAAGTGGAAAAAAGTTTATGTTGACATAATCCAAATCATGGTAAATAGTGCACATAATTTGTTCAGTTCATAACAAATGCGCAATTATTTGTCACTGTAAAGTCCGCACTATTAGATTGAAAGATAACATTAATAAAGTAAAGATGGGGCTGAATTTAAAATTCGATAGTCCAGGATAGAAGGAACCATTAATTTTTTTTTGAGTTAAAACTGCGTAATGGGAAAATTATGCAGTAGATGAGCTAATCAGGTGTGTGTAGCTTTTTAGCGCTTGATTCAGAAATTGAGGAAATCCTTTTTCTTTTTCAGTGCCTCTATACGTTTATTATTTATAAGAAAATTGTAAGAAAGTAAGTGAAGTCGATTTCAAGCAGGGCGAAAAAACTGAAATATTAACTTTATTTGCTTAAAGTTAATTTTAACTTTATTTGCTTATTTTTAAAAATCTTAACTGTTTAAATACTAAAAGTTTATTTAGCAAGCGTAATTTAAATAATATTCATGCTTAAAGGATCTTAAGTTGCCTTATTACGAAGATACTTAAATTTTTTATCCGTTTTTATGTATTTCTGAAATAAAATAATGAAAATAATAGAAGTCTTTTATTCTTATTCTATTCTTAATCACTTATACTTGTTTAAATAAATGAAAATCAACACCGTATACAGTAATAAATAATAATACGTTTTCATTCACTTCTTAGATTATTAATATTTTTCATTTTATATGTTTTGCATGTTATAAACATCTCATTCTGAATTCGACAAGTGGTTAATTTACAGAATTAATAATTATCTTTTTCACAGTAAAAGCACAATTAGGACAATACTTCATTGGGAAAGATAAATCGGGTAGAATAATTTGTAAAATCATTCCTTTTTTTCAAATTTACCTAATAGTAGAACTTAACAAGATGAAGCCGCCTGATTTCCATCGAAAATTTATGATTAGTTGAACCATTTAAAGTTTATATATACCATGCAATAGAATTCCCTCAATTTTTTGAATATTTTTTACAAGCAAAATTTAATGCAACAAACAAAATGTAATGCAAGTTCTTTGCTCAATTAATTTTCAAAAATCGCAGCATTCAGTTTGAGCGTCTCACAAAGCCAAGCGTAACTCAAACACTAATGAATATTTTGACGTCGAATTTCACACAGTTGTCAAGGACAGTGCCAGTAACCTAAAAAAGAAAAAAAAATTCAAATTCTATCAACCCCGGGAATTTTAAATTGAAAATTGGTCTTACTTTTTGGACTTTTGGACGAACTTACCTTTTTTGGACGTAGTACTACCCCTTTTTTATTACTTACACTGAAATTGTCCCATAGCATTGAATAATAGATAGAAGTTGTAACAATTATAACAATAATAATAATTCATAAACACTTTTCAGTTTTTTAATTGCACATATTGCTTAAATAGCAAAATATGACATTTACGCCTAAAATAAAAATTCTCAAACAGGAAAAATTTCAAAATAGTCCCTGCAAAGCTTAAATCTTTTCTGCTCGGCAGAGTGTTAAAATTTCATACCGAAGAAAAACAGCCGCTTTGTGTCACATCAAATTTAAGATTTATGCCCTCACAAAATAAATGTTCATGAATTCAGCTTAATATAATCCTTCTGCTACAACAATACAATAAGAAGTGCACTGCTTTTGAATAACTTTTTCCCTTAACTAGAACTTTCTTAAAATATAAGATGCAAAAAATTCTTATTTCTGACTATTTCTTTTATAAAATTAATTTCCTCAAATCGCGAGTCAGAATATCCTTTCAGTGAAGAAAGGTTATTCAAAGAAAGAAAAATTAAATTTAGAAAAAAATTAAATAAAAATAGAAATAAAATCAATATTATTGTATTTGGGCACTCAAAAGTAAAAGGTTGAAATACGAATGGAAAAACTAGTACTAATTAAATTATTTTTTTTAAAAATATGTATTGGGACATTTGGAAACCATAACAATTTGTCCCAAATTCTAACTCAATTTTCTTTTCTAAATCAGATGGTGAAAACACCCTTAAAAATATTTTATTCCTGGAACAACTAACGGCAAAACATATGATTAGTTTTCGCTGTCATTCTGAATAACTTTCCATTATTAAATCTAACTTTTATTAAAACGTTATTAAGGAAAAATTCATAGATATGAAGAATATTTGAATATCATATTAGAATAAAAGATTTTATAGATAATACAAGATTAGTAATGATTTTGCTTGGAAAAAAATTGTAACCTAATATATTAGTTGTACGAATATATAGTTTTAAAATATTGTAATTTAAGTTTGAATGTGGTTAACAAACATAAATATCCGATCAGTTTTTCGCATTGTAATCAAACCTTTTTTTTCATTTAAGTTATGGGCACATTTTATGAACACCGATAATGTTGTTCATTTTTAATGAATTATTATTTTATATTACTCATTATTTTAAATAAATGTTAAAATATTAATTAAAATAGTAAATGTTTCTTTTCTTAAGATATTTTTTTTTTTAGTTCAGCAATTTAATTACTGTACAGACGTTTTACTTGAATTCCCCATGTGATTCTTTTAATAAATTATATCTCAGCCTCTAAGATAAAAATAAATCGATTTATTTCCTTTATCATAAATTAATTTCACTGCCCTTTTCCAGGTTTAAGTTTATTGCATTACATATAGTAATTATCTGTGAACTTGTATTTATTGATAAATTCTGTTATCTGTTTTACGCAAATAACAATTGTGTAATGTTTCAAGCCAAACTTTTTTTTATGCATGTAGTCTAGAATATTATCTAGTGTCTAGAGGGATAAGTTTAATATAAATAAATTCATTTCGGAATCAAATTACCTTAAATATATTGTTTTATTTTTAAAAGGGAAATATTAGCTGCATTGAAACAAGATTTTAAGTTACAAACATTGCTTAAAACTATTCTTTAACAATTGTTTGTATATGCATTTTATCTTATGACGTGAGATTAAAATGGCAAGGAGTAAATAAGATACCAAAATTAACTATTAAGTTACCTATGCTAAATAATTTTAGTAAACACGTCAGTATCCACGATTTATAATTTCTACTAGATTTGTAAATATGAAAGAATTAATTTAAAAAAAAAATTAATTCCATGTGTTACCCATTATTAGTTAATCAAATTTTAATAATTTTTGTCATGAGAATTTTTGTTGCAGTGGACGAGATAAACATAACACCCCAATCTTCGCGTGTAGCCTGTACCATTCATTCATTCGCAGGTATGAACTGTACAACGAAAACAAGGTGTGCCTCTTTGAGTTTTTCTCTGATCTAAATAAATTATTCTGTGCACCATATTTATTATAGTTACATATCCAAGGGGGAAAGAGATTTATTTTATTTGATGTTATTTTTATGAGATACTGAACTGGATAATATTGCCTGCAACCATTTCTTATGTAATTTCTTATGTACAAGAAAAAATATTTAGCGAACTAATAAATATTTCATGAATGTAGAGCACAATAAATTTTTACAGTAATTATGCATTTATATGAACACTTAATTTATCTGTGCGCAGTAATATATATACGATACCTAACTGGAACTTCTGGCATCATTTTATGAATTTCGGAAAAATTCAATTTCAATTCATGCTGGTCTTCAAAGAAATATTGTTGTTGGCAGTTAGCCAGTTGATTCCCAGCAGCATTATATCTGATTCTACATATTCATTTAAGGATTATTTTTCGAACAGAAAAATACATAACATTTCAAAGTTAAAAGTACATGACATAAGGCATTTACATTTCGCAGAATATTTGTTGCAGCATCGGGAATGCTCACTTAAAAGGCAAATTCCAAATCCATTACGTATTTCAAAAACTATCTGAAAATAAATGGATTCTCCTAGCTTTGAAAATGTTTTATTTAATTTTCAAACTATTCCTGGAATTTAAAGATGCTTTCCGATAAGAAAGTTAATCTATTAAGTTGTCGTCCATGTCTTTGTAAGGTGTGACTAACGTATATAACATTCTCTAATAATTTAAATAGTTAATCCAAACACTATTTCTAAAGAGTTCAACCTCACACTATTTTAAACTAATTAAGAATTTAATCCTACTATACTTCCAAATTAATTTACTTTACGGAGCACGTAAAATGCAAAAGGATTTTCTCTAAGTTTATATTACTGTACCAACAGTCTTTCTTTGCAGTATGCACTACATTTAATTGATTGATTTAAAATTGCAGATTACACCGAAATCTTATTTGAGATCTTATTTTCCGGTATGATATACTATCTTGATTTAAGTAAAGAGATATTCAGGGTATGCAATTAATAATTCATTAATCTCAGAGCTAATGGATATACTGGTAATTGATTCTTAATTATTTTATGAAATACAAACAGTCCATAGATCAGAAAAGTTTGTCTACAACAGTGGTTTTCAAACTGTAAAGCGACCCCTAGATGGTTGGCACGTATTTCTTACACATGTGAATTAAATCACCTTAAATAAATAAAAAAAAATAAAAAAATATAATAAAGTAAAAGTATTTAAAGAACACAAAATTTGATTGTTATAGCCCTCAAATTAATTATTTATTAGTCTCTGACTCAGTAGTTCTTAAACTTTGCAGGATTTATTCAGTCTTTTAATTGTTTTATGGCTTGTTTATCTTTACACAACAACGAAGAAATTAAATTATTGAGTTAATTAAAATTTTTATTAAAAAACTCAATTAAATAAGATAATAAAACATCCAAAGTATAATCAGCGGCACTTAAAAAAAATATCATTAGAAAAATAAAACAAAGTTTTCCAACAATCTCAAATAGACCAAAATTTTAATTAAGTGATCCCATTCACGATCTTCTTGAAGTACTTTTGTGACCCCCTAGGGCAATGCAAAATAAAATTTGAGGACTACTCCTCTAACTGGTAAAGTATTCTTGACTTTCAACATAATAATATTCCTATATCCATGTACATTTCAAACAAGAGTTAGTATTTTATGAAATCATTATTATAAATAAAATTTAAAGATTAGGAAATAAAATTTTTAGTTACCTTTTTTAGATTCCAGAAATTCATTTAAAAATAATTATTTATTTAAATTTGTAGTTTGTTTATTTTTAAAATACTTATCAATCATTTAAAAGTACGTTGTTTATTTTTAAAATACTTATCAATCATTTAAAAGTAATTTGTTTATTTTTTAAATACTTGTCAATCATTTAAAAGTAATTTGTTTATTTTTAAAATACTTATCAATAATTTAAAAGTAATTTATAATACAGGATGCTCGAAAGCTGTTTTTACAAAATAAGAGGAGTAACATTTTCTATCAAACCGAACAATATTTACTATCGAAAGCAGAGTCACTATCACTCGGATTGTTAAAAAACGTCCAAATAGATGTGCAAGTGAAACTTACGAAGTGGAATAAAAAGGAATACAAGATATAATACGGTACTGCTAAATGTAAATATTCTGCAAAATGTAAATGTCTTATGTCATGTACTTTTAACGTTGAAATTTTATGTATTTTTCTGTTCGAAAAATAATCCTTGAATGGATATGTGGAAACAGATAACATGCTGAGAATCAACTGGCTAGCCGCCAACAACAATATTTCTTTGAAGAGAAGCATAACTTGAAATTGAATTTTTCCAGAATTCATAAAATGATGCCAGAAGTTTCAATTGGGTTTTGTAATCTAATATTACAGCGGATAGATGAATTGTTTAAAAAAAGGCAGAATTACTGTAAAAACTTTATTGTACTTTACATTTATATAATATATATTAGTTAGCTAAATATTTTTCTTTTAAGTAAATTACATAAGAAACGATTAGAGACAGTATTATCCAGTTCAGTGTTTCATAAAAATAATATCAAATATAACAAATAAAAAATTACCTTCTGGACATGTGAATATAATGAATATGGTACACAATATCGTTTACTTAGAATAGATGAAAACTCAAAAAGGCACACCTTGGTTTTGTTGTACAATCATAAATACGACTGAATGACTGGTACACGCTACACTCGAAGATTGGGGTGTTATGTTTATCTCGTCCACAACAAAAACAATTCTTATGGCAAGATCTTCGATATATCCCACAGGCACATGAAATAATGCGGTTTCACGCCACAAATATTTCCTATACCACATTAAAAATCTGAAGCATTAAGGATATGCAATGTCACAGAACAATGTTTGATTGACTTTCACAGTATCTTGATAAGTTGAAATTGTCGACACTTTACCTTTTCACAGGAAATTTTCGTTCGGTAAATGCTTGAAGGCGATGTTTAGAGATATGCTACTTCTCTGACAAGACATCAGAAGTGCTGAATTTGGAATATGTTTTAAAGTTATTGTTTTTTTTATATGAACTTTTGCTGCTCTTTGGGATATGTTTTGAAGTTTTTTTTTTCCAGAAACATGGAATGTTGAAGGTTAATTGCAATTTTACCTTAACTTTTGAAAAACAATTTAGATAAGCAAATTGAAATACCAAAGAGAAATACCAATCAGAAAGCAACAAATAAATACCAAAATCTTTATACTTCATAATCAATAGACAATATTTTTTATTTTGTGTAAGGGAAAAATGTAAATGATATAGAAAAATGCGTTGCATAGGAAATATTGACCACCAACAGCATTGAAACAATTTCTCTTGTATTAGAAAAGAGACGAGGATGTCCTTTACCAGAAAATTATATTATATATTATATAGTGTATATTATAGAAATAAATAATCGTATATCAAGGAAGAATGTATATTAAGAAATCTTAAAAAGTATTTTAAAGATTTAGATGGAAGAATTTAAAAGATACAAGTACAATGGATATATCAATGATCACAATTTTGAAGATTATGATTTAGGCTCAATTTTAACAGCTAGCTTTTACAATGTTAAAAATGTAGGTTGCGAACTAGAGATTTTAACTCAGCAAAATTATTTTCAATGACATATATTATATTTACATATTGCATATATCGGATACGTCTAAACTCAAGCTAAGGCTTGAAAAAGTCAGAAAAGACTTTCTGTTTAAGAAACTGAAAAAATAAATTATCGAAACAGAAGGGGATACAACCAGTAAAAGATGAAAAAATTAACTTATTAAGTGAATATGATGAAAAAATAATTGACTAGTTTTTGTTGTTTGTGCATATTTAACAAAATGGTGAAAAACATAAATTGTTAGGGTTCAAAAATTAAATTTTCAGACATCATCTGCATTTATATGACATTCTATTTACGTACAATGAGCACTTAACAGTTAATAATATTATACTTAAAAAGAGCAAAATCACTGTTGTAATAGAGATACAAAAATTTGGTTCATATTGTGTTTAAGAATATATCATTTTGAAATACCCTCATCCAGACAGTAGCTGCAGATTTTTCAGGATTGCCTGACACTTAAAGCCATTCATCTTCATAAGAAAGCGAAATTTACACGTTTTGTTGTAGTAGAGACATTCTCAAGAGTGGGTAAGATACGGTAAATGTTTTTACTGTTTTACTTAATGCAATTAGTTCGAGGACATGATTAAAAGATATATAATAAAAAAATGTGCAGGGAAAAGATCTAATCACAATGAAATTTCTCAAAAGTAAAATAAAGATAAGGAATAAAAAGATAAAGATACCTTATAACTTATTATGTAAGCTTTCTTAGTATTAAAGTTATTATGTCTATATGTTGAGGACTTTTAGGGTGAGAAGCAAACTAATAAAAAAGTGAAGAATATTTCAAATTTTTATGAAATAGATTAAAATTTAATTGCTACTAGTTTTGATTTATTCAAGCTTTAGAAATACAAATTCATGATAGAATGCAATTTGGCAGTGCATTTAAAAAAAACCCAAACTTTTTCAATATATACTTCTTTTAAATTGAAAACTCCCTATTTAAAAATTCTCCGAAAAATACTGTCCATAACCCATGCATCTATTGCGTTGGTTTAGAGGGTGAATATATGGGAGACGAGGAAGTTCTCATAGATGTAAAGTAAAAGAAAAAGATCCGAAGTGACTTTTTAGAGAAATTGAAAAGATACTATCGAAATTGAATGCCGCATTTTATGTGAAGCAATCAACAAAAATGGAAGATTTAAGTTACTTTTTTAATGTATTTAAATATTAAACAATTGTGTAGATTTTTTTGCTTGGATACATTTATATATATTGAAAACATGTATTTAATTTTAACGTATATAGGTGTAACGTAACTCTTAAAAGAGAAGTAAATATTTTATTTTCATAAATTTACAAATAAACCACTTAACTTCTTATTTCTATTGTATTGCTTGTATCTGTAAATTCGCGCAAAAAATCGCGTTTTTAATCGCATTATGGATATATTACACAACCTATGATAAAGCTGCTTATATCAATATCCATGTTTTTGTCATAAAGATAAAATTTGAAAAAAATATATTAATCTTAACAATCATTTTATGTAGAAATTATTTTCTTCAATTTTACAATTTTTTAAATTTGATTTTGATAAGCTGTTGCAGAAATAAGATTCCTTATATGAATAACAAGCACAAATGAAATAAAAACATTTTTGGGAATTTTCTATCAAAACTTCCTGTCTTTTTATTAGAAAAGCTTCGTCGATATTAAAAAATACTTAATATGTATTTTACCCGTGTGATTAAAATGTTTAATGTTAATAAAAATTAATTTATAATAGGATTTTTTTAATTTTCAGGGCATTCAGAAATTATTTAAATAATATATTCCTTTAATCTTACATGAAGTTAATATTATATTATGAATGTATGTATGCCTTAAACTTATTAATTAAAATTTTATACTCATTCATAACTTCGATACAAGCGAATTTCATCAATAACTTATTCAAATAAAATATCTCACGCTGTTTTAAGGAAAATTTATATATCATTTGAATAAATAATATTGAGGTTTGGTTTTAAAAGTAAGATATTCATATGAAATGTAAAAAAAAAGTATTAAAATTAATGATAAAACTATATATAAATTAGTTGATGAAATTGTCATGCATTCAAAATGTCATGCATTCATTTTCTATGCATTCATGTCATGCATAGAAAATTCTTATATAATCACGTAATTCAATTGATTAGCCTTATGAAATTCTTAATTGATATGAAATCTTTAATACGAGATTCAGTCAAAAGAAACCCTCAAATGCCTCAGAAAATTTAGATATGCTACGCCCTTATCTTACATATTAGCAATGGTGTTTCTTCTAGTGTAAAGAATGCATAATAGGCGTTAAGAGTACAAAAGTAATTTTCTTCAAAGCAGTAGTTTAATGATAACTGTCTATTCGAGGAAAACAAGTAATAGCCTTCATTTAAAATGTTTTTAAGAAATGGAAGTGTAAAATTTGCAGTAGAAGTAAAGAGCAATATGGTTACGTAAGTGTGACATAGTAGCAAGTATATGAGTGATGTAGAAAAATCGTAAATTGCGGGAAAACTGTGGAAGATGGTGCTCATTGCGTATCTAGTTGTTGGACACCGAGTTGCGTAGCAAGAAAGCATTGCTGGTTTGAAAAAAAGGAAATGGGACTAAATCGGTCATAAATCTGGGTTTCAATTGAATAAAATTGTTGTATCGTAAAAAAATTTTTGCCCATAAAACCTGCTTCTAGCTTGGAGAATGTCCAAAATGTGCACATGTTTCTCGTTACCTGATGAAAGTCATCAAAAACCGTTTTTAAGTTTTCATTTGAGAGAAAATTTATAATTACTATACGTAAAATCGAACAAAATGTGATATTTTTGTTGTACTTCATTTACAATTTGTCACCATAAATTTAAAGTACTTATAAGACTACAACAATTTGGTTTGTACTCAAAAAAAAATATTCCATTGTTTCTATTTTTTTTATATCTAGTTTATCTGACTTCCTTTGATACTTTAAAACGGATACAGTAAGATTATACAAAAGAAGTGCAAAAATTCCTTGAAATAAATTATTTATTCTATCATGTTGAGTTTTAAACCCTTCTTTAAAGTTTCGTGTAAGGTTACTTTTGTTATTCTCCGAATACAAAGAAAACAAAGAAACCTTTTACGAAGAATTTATTTTAAGCCAAATCTTATTCAACGTACCCCATAAGCAAGCCAAGAAACATAGAACCCTTTCACCCTAATGTTTTTTTTTTCCTTTCATCGCTTACCATTACCCATCGAGCTGCTGGGAAACACAATACACCAATAGGAATGGATTGGTGCAAAGTAGAGTTTCACAGTTTTTGGTATCTGAAAGAATGTTTTACTGGTCTATCCGCGATTGCTCCTCTCAACTTCTCGAAGTGCTTTAACTGAATTGCTACTGCGTGATGACACGTGGGTAAGAAATGGGTTTCAATGATACCCAAATAGAAGGCATTTTCCTTTGTCATTATGCATGAGCATGATGCATCAAAAATGTCCGTATAACAGATTCAGGCGCTTACAAGTAAATAAATATCTTTATTTCTAGCCTGCTAATCACTATCAACACCTGTTTTACATTTGTAATTTTTATGGGATCATAAACGCTTGTTTAAATGAAATAACAAGCATACATTTTTTTTTAAATTAGAAAATAAGGATTTTAACTTTGTAGATTAATTATATATCTAAGTTAAATGTTAAAGGAAGATTAAAATAATTCGATGATCTATTGTTATCAATTTTCTATAAACATTTGGCAATGAATAGTAACATTTGGCAAATTTCATCATTCACAAATCTATATAGATTAAATAATCTACTTTAAACTTTTGGCGTTTTATAATGTTTATATATATATTCTTACAAATTATTTAATTATTTTTACTCTATTAAAAATATTTTATAACAAATATATATAATTTGTCCCTACTTGTATAAGTAGTAATGCACACACTAGCTGGCTAAAATAGGAAAAAGAATGTAAATTATAAATGCAGTTTAAAAAAAAATGTAGACTTTACAGAACTTACGATAGTTTACTGGAATCATCAATGCGATAGCCTGATTGGAGTTAAATGGTTTTTCCCCAATATAGCACTCAACTGCAAACAAGTTATTCTTTAAGATTTAATTTTTATAATAACCACTGACCACCAAATTAATGCAATTTGTCATGAAAAATTTTAGCATAATGAATACATTCATCGGCAATGTGTAGGTATCACAAATTGGAATAAAAATAATAATTAAGTAGAAGATTTTTTCCCACACTATTATACACATATGATATAAAGGAAATATTTAAATGAATATTTCAAACGATTTTAAAAAGTAAAATGTGGTAACTATGCATTTTTTGTTTTCATTATAAGTTTATGACAATGTATTCTGTCAAATAAAAAAAAATAAAAAAAAAAATAAAAAAAAAAAAATAAAACATTTTTTTATACCAAGTACGTAATCGAGTCTGTTTTCAAGACCGATAAGTGCAAATTCAAGTATTTACCCATGTCTCCATTTCGCAGCAATCATCGCCTAAAGCTGGTGACAATTGTGGACGATTTTTTTTTTCTCATTGTTTTATAATTAATTTCATTTCATTTCATTTTCTTTTTATTTCATTTTCAATTTGATCAGTCTTATTTGATATTAGGAAATAAAAAACTTCAAAAGTGGTCATATATTCGGCCAGGTACACGCACAAACTCTTTTCAGAGCCATGGCGGGAAATGATCATTAGACAATTGTGACTCCAAAGGCAATGAATTTACCCCATTCGATTGTTACTGAACATAAACTAGACGTCAGTTAACTAGACGACGCCTAAATGACAGACTACGTCTGTGTTTTATTAGACATTTTGATGCAGATTACAAAGACTAAGAGTGAGCTATGAAGATATCGTGAGGACTTAAAAAAATTCCTTCAAGATTAAACACCTTGAAGGAGAGAACTTCATGATCAGTAAAACTTAAAATGCTATTACGCATTTCTTTAATGAATTGCTTAAGTTAGATACCTGATCAGCAGTTGGTTGTGACAATTACCAAACTTCCCTTATCAAATTCAAGATGATAGCTAAGACTTCTGCTCCTCAGGAAGAATTCACTCAACCTATCAAGTGACTAAACATAAAGAATTCAAGTAAAACAACCAAACTTCCATCCCTACTGATAATAAGTACGAATGTATTGAAAATGTATAAAAGATACAGATTGAAGAGCCAATCATCCTGCATCAGGCAATCTCCAGAGATGGCCAACAACCAGAAAACGACAAAGAACTCCTCCCGACAATAGGACAACAATTCAATTATCTCGACATCATGAAGTTTTCATGAAGTTTGAAACACTTTCTTTAAGACCTAGATACACATACAACGCATTAATTAACTTTCTACGAGAAAGGTAGATGGATTACTTCAACAACACACTGTAAACCCAAAAGCCAGTGAAGGAAATTCTTTTACAATACAGCACTTTTAGAATCATCAACAAAGGACTGTGAAAAATTACTAAACGAACTATGATTCCTTATGATAAATGTTATCCAGAAAAACAAGGCCATAATTAAAGGAATCTGTGTGAAAGCTAGACCTTCTAAGGAATTAGAAATTTTTTTTAAAAAAATGATGCTGGTAAGCTCTTATATTTATAGTTCCAGATGGGAAATTTAACAGAAATATAACAAAAAAATATAACCCCATTGCTGCAGATGTAATTACTTTCATTATGGATGAAATAACTGCAGAACCCAATTAAGATACTTAAAGGTAGTGGTCCATCTTTAAACAGCCTTTCCAGTCTGCCTTCTAGAATCTGCATTAACTGCAAAATGCAATGTCCATTGATTCTTAGAGAGCTTCTTAGATTGCTTCTTTAATTTTCAAAGACCACAAGAAAAACCGCCACAGATAATTTTTCCAGAAAAAAATAACTTTTCATCTAGAAAAACAAATCAACATCTTTCATATGCGGTCTCCATTCACGAGAGATCACCCTCCAGACCGCCACTCTAACTTACTGAGAAAACCAAAGAGTGTAAATTCCTGCAGGAAATTAATCCTGATTTACTTAAGGAGGCAATGTTCGTGCGGAAAAAAAATGTAGACATCTTCAATTCCTTTGTATGGATTGAAAAATTCCATAGCCATTTCTTGTAATGTAACAACTTTGTTAGCAAGTTAAAGGGACTCGACAGCAAGAATTTATTTCTTAAGTAAATGCTACTGAAGATAATTGTGACTATGAATTGATGTTTTCAAATGTAATTAAAGGGGTTTAACAAGAAAAATGCGAAAAAATTTCAATTTTTATAAAATTCAAAATTTTAATTTTTTTAATTATTTCAAAATGCTAAACTTTTTTTTTCAATTTTTGATATTTTAGTTTTTTTATTATATTTCTAAAACTTTTAAGATGAACTACTTTAAAAATGGAATTTTAAACTACTTTTAAAGATGGAATGTATACCTCTAGTAGTTCTTTAAGAAAATTAAAAGCTAAAAATTGTAAATAAATTACAATAATTTTTTAATTAAATTTAAGTTTGCGACAAAAAAATATCCCTTTAATTTTTTCAAAAATTTCATCCCTTGTTTTTTGCAATAGATAGTTATAAAAATATCATGTGATTTGGAGCTTTAGTTAAAATGCCTTAGCATATTGATTAGGACATTATATGCAAGAATTTGAAACTGAGATCTATCAATTAAAAAGTATAGATTAAAAAAATATATACTTTTAAATATATATATAATATTTTTAAATATATATAAAATATTTTTTTTAACATTCAAATTACTACTACATTAAGCCAATTTCATATAAAAATGTTAAATTTTCTTTTCATGTGTTCAAAATTAAAAGTTAGAAAATAATTTGTCATATAATACACATTATACATAATATAAATTACACATAACGCTTCATTAATACATATGCATTTAATAAAATATAATTTGATTCCTTATAATTATGTAATTTACTTTAAAATGTAGCTAATAAAAAGTATTTAAAAACCCAAAATTTGCATTAATTTTTTTTAAAGCAAATACTTTATATGTTGAAAATTAAATTTCCCAATTAAAATCTCAAAAATGTCAAGATTTTTACGTTATTCCGTCCCTTCTTTTATTCAAACGTTTTTGTTTCTTAGCAGTAAGTTTTATTGATTTTCTAGAATGTTGACATTTAACAGAAATACTTCTCCTTTGAAAAACCACTTTTATTTTGTACAGCATTGCTCCAAGTTGATAACTATTTTCCAAATTTACTCCTAAAGCCCTTTGTTATTTTAAAACAACAAAAAGACAGCTTCAGAAGCTGAAAGTCGAACCCGAATTGTAAATGCAAACGTGTCCTTCGGACATTTATTCCTTATAATGATATGAGAAAAATTCAGTAGCACATGGAATGCAACGTTCCAAGAATTCCTCACTTTCCAGTGTTTGATAAAATGGAAGAATATAGACCAACATCTTTTTATAAACTTTAGACCCAAATTTCTGAGCCCCTCGGATTTCATTTCGCGCTATAGTTGGTTGGTAAAAACCATAGTCTCGACCTGTTGAGCATTTAGAATGCTGGGATTTTAGTCAGTGGAAATAGCATGAAAAGTTGTAGCATATATTGCTTTTTTCTTTTCCTGGCATTTTTTTTTTAATTTTCAGTATAGCATTTTGGTAATATTTCACGAGTTGTTTAATTGTTCCATTATTCAAGCTTTTATGTTTCTTACCACTTAGAGTAATATTTCGGGATATAAATTTGGTTACAATTTCCCGTAAACCATTTCCTGATCGTTTACATACCTAATCGTTAATAAACACTTTCTACTTTTTGAATATTAATAACTGTGCCATTAATTTCCATTTTAACTAAACTATTATATTTTTAGAGTTTCCATCAGATGAAACTGTGGTACAACGAGAACCAAGGTTCTCCTAACACATCAAGATCGCTTTGGATTCCATACAGTTTAATGATCCCATGTGATTTATTCCACAACTATCTTTGTGACTTTCGTACCATATTTGAAAAACTGGTATTTCTTCACCTAACACACATTTTGTATTGGAATACAATTGGCGTATCTTTGGCATGGTTACCAAAAGATAATAAAATGCAGATCATACTTTTGAAGCAAGATATATGGAATTTCATTAAAAGTTATTTGATAAAATGGGTTAAAAAGGGTTTCTTCTTTAAAAGACTTTTTAAATGTATTTTTATGTATTACAGTTTTCATAGTTTACTCACGAGCCACTGTATTTGAAATTAGACAATAATAGTATTAACGTGCAGGGGAAGATTTCACAATAATAGGAGATGGATGTGGATTTCACAATTCACAATAACTGTGGAGCGACAGATCCGACAACCAGCATATAATATAAAGCAGTTCAATACATTCATACCTGAATCACAACTTGGATATACAGAACGAGAAATATATTTTTTTCACCTCATGTTTTCAGTTAACAGATACAATATAAACATCATTATTTACTTACAGTGGGCTAAATTTACGATTAAACCATCATCAAAATTTTAAATTTTAAAGCAATAAAATCTTGTTTACTCCTCTAAAGTATCAAATGTGTTAGTATTCAGAAGATTATCAAAATTATGGAAATAACGCAAAATAATTTTAATACGGCATAAAGCCATTTTATACATATAAAATTTCTTGAATGCTCCTAAGAATTGAATTGTACGAATCATGCATGCGTATATAGGTGCATCCCTAATTCTTATGAAGAAAACATGAAAAGTCCTATATAGATAATGACAGTGAATGTTTGCTCCAAACACTTTTACCCGAAACGGTTCATAGCAGCTCAATAATAGGTAAAGGAATTGGGATGGGCAACGCAAATATGCAACTTCATCTTTATGCTTTTGAATAAGTCTGGATGGATATACTATTGTGTCAAAAAAGTAAGACCAATTTTCAATTTAAAATTCGATGTCTTTTTAGCATGCATTGAGGATTGGAAAAAAAGTTGGCATAAGTGCATTGCGTCCGGAGGAGAAGGCGACGAAATAAATTTGGAAGAGTAATTAAAGATTATTTGAACAAAAAAAAAATAATTGGTCTTACTTTTTGGGCAAAGTACTATGTGTATGGATTTGAGAATTACTGTCTTGGATAAGAAAGTTAACTGCATGAAACACAATTTGCGATACAGATTGCACCTGCTTAACTAAAATGCTTATATAATAAATTACAGTCGTTCATCTATGTACATAGATGACAGAAATGCAAAAATCTGCCAAATAGCTGACCAAATCATAACAGAGAATACCTGCATACTACATAGTTGCATGAATACATTTTTTGCCGGATAAAACTCTTGCGTTGACTTTCTCTAGATTTCCTGCAGTGGGGAACAATTTGAACAACGATTCATCCGATCGTATTATTTTCATCCATACACGAATTGACCAGGTATTTTATTGAAAAGTAACTTAGAAATGCTGCTCTGCCGTAAATTTGTTGTTTGTTCAGTTTCCAGTTTCAGTTTTATCGTTTTTTTTTAATCTTTGATGCAAGTTTAGTTCTGCAATCACTTTGACTGCAGATATTTCATTTTAAATGCCCCAATTTGATTTCATATCTGACAGTATCTTTCTTTTAATTTTGATACTCATCCATTAGAAGAGAATGTGTTCCCTTATACTCGGTATAAAACAATTAGTTTCGATACCGTAGCTCAGAAAGGCCCTCTACGTTACAGACGGTTACTACGGTTACAGATTTCTCTAACCAGAAGACAGACAATTTTCTTGGAATGCACGATAAAAACTAAACCTATAAAAAAACTGCACTATGAAAATCAAATAACAACACTCCCAAATGTATAACAAGTAGCTAATAGTAGTAAAATATGAGAACAATTCGCATGAAAAACACGGTATAAAACCACATATACCACAATACCACATATTGCTTAATTCCGTTATTTTGATAAATACCTGTGCATCATCAAGGTTACTTATTATTATCTAATAATTCAGAACGATTTTGAACGAATTGTTATTCAAGTAATAAATTTCACATAATATTATTTCAAAACCATGTCTTTATTTATCCCAAAATGCACATTACAAAAGGCAAATAAATTAAAATTAAAAAAAAATTAAATTAGGAAATAAAAAAGATGAAATCAAATTTCAGTTTGGAAGAATTTAAAATTTTCAGGTGTATAGCATCCGCAATAATTACAGCCAATATGTGAAGAAAAACTTTTAATAACAACCAAGTTCAATAGAAACAGGAATATTAGAATCAGTCAATAAAATTGTTAATTTTTTTCTGTTAACTAAGCACTCATCTGCAGTATTTATTCAGTAATCTAATTTATTCAATTACGAATTTAGGCTTATATGTAAATTTTATTTTCTTTCCTTATATATTTATTGCGAATCATTCAATGAATCTGTTTAATGAATTTCATCCAAGTCCATAAAATATTAAATTTCTCTAAATTTTTGAAAAGATTAATTCATTTTTTTTCCCATCACTTGAGGGGTTTTAAAATCAGAACCTGTTTTCTCGCAGGTGATAGTCTAAAAATGTTTGAGTGTAATTTCCAAATTTCTAACTTTTTATTATTCTTTATTTGTATTATGTTTTTGTAAGGATAATTGTTTATATACCGCACAAATTGAAATGCACACAAAATATAACCCCAAAAGTATTTAAGTTTATTTGTCCTCTTTCCACAATTTCCTTTTTTTTTCGGAGTTCAATTATTAATAGTTTTTTACATGTTTAACAAAGAATGGCAATTTCGCAATAATTTTAAGGTTTCAGTAAGGCGTGGCAAATTAACGACATTATCTTTTGTAATGTTTTTACTGATTTTAAGCAATTTGAAGCGTATTACTAATAATACTGCTTAACAGATTTTAAGCAGTTTTTTTTAATTACTTCACATTTAGTCTTCATTTATTAATTAATAGAATCTTGGTTAATTGTAACGACTTAACGTTTTAGACCTGGTCTTTACGTTAAAGAAGTTTTAACAAACAATTTATAAAGGAATAATTTTGTGATAAAAATATATACGTTTACAAAAATAAACCAATTAATCAAAATTTTGTGATATGTTTCTGGTAAAAGGAATTAATTTTAGTATTCTTAATTAATTTAACGAAATAATTTGGTAAGCAAGCTGAAGATTTTTTCGAAACTAGATTTTTATTTTTTAATTATTCAATCGATTTTATTCCATACTATAATTGCAAAAGTTTAATTCAAATTCTTGAGATCGAGATTGAATTTCTCCTGAATCTGATAAAATATTTTTCAGATATTTAGAACGTATGCAATTAATATATTAAAATATGAATTTTAAGTAAAGATCGCATCCGATTGTAAGTTGATAACATGAATATATTTTGAAAAAAGCTATACGGAGACATTAGGGGGCGTTTTGAAGAATTTTAATTATAGAACACATTATAGATCAGAGAAATAATATTTTCCTTGAATTTTTAAAACATGTTCATTAAAATTTTATTTAATGCATACAGTATTTACATTTTAAATCTGATTATTTTGGTTATAGTAATTTATTTTAGAAAAGTGGCTTAAATAGAATTTACATTCTAAGAAGAATTAAATGTAAGTCGTTCTAAAATATTTCGTAAAGCATTCTTCTAAGAAATTGGTATGTGTTTTCTAGAATTTCAATTATTATCGATTTGTATAGCCACGTTTATTGTTCAGTATCAACGTTTATTGTTCATCTTATAAGCAACATTTTTCTTCCTATGAATATGGTTTTCTTTCAATATTTCCTTATTTTTTCAGGGTGTTAAAATGTTTTGTTCCTATTTTCAATATTTTCTTTCTAAAGATCTAGTGCAGTAATTTTAAAAAGTGATAAATTTTTTTAATTGGTTAGAAGTGAATAAATGGAATTAAACTGAAATATGTTTATTTTTCAGGTTATCTTCTTTTCTTTTCTTTTTTTTAATTGAAAGCAAATATTTATTATAATACTCATTTTCAAAATTTATGGTAAACAGTTTTTGTTCGAAAATGCATTAAATCGGAAAATTTAAATTTTCATAGTAATTTTCCTCATTCAATTACCATTATTTTTTCATGGTAAAACATTCCACATTTTTAATCAAAATTTACTTATAATTATGTATATATATATAATATGTATACACGAAATATATCTATACAGTTATATCTTATATTGTTGGACTTTGTTAGCCTTTCAGCCCGACGCTGGTGGAGTTGCTCGTGTTGTATAGCTTGATTCCTCCAGCTCTCTCAGACGAGGTGTTGCTGTCGGGGTACTAAGATCTACCTCTATTCTAAAAATATTTTGTAACATAAAGAAAACTCATTAAATAGTGGATGTGACTATATTGCTAGAAGCTATGTTGTTATGCTATTCTTGCTATTTGATAATAAAATTGCTGCTATGCTTTAGGTATGTTAATTCTACAGTATCGTAAAGCTCCGGATCTATAGTTAATGCAAAGAATGATATAAATCTGTTATGATAAAAAAATTCTAACTATGTAAATTAATTGTTGTAAATTCTAACAATAAAAAGATTTATTTTCAAATTTTTAGAAAATCTCAAAACATATCCTAGTTGTTTTCACATACAGTTTTCATATAACCATTTGCAGATTTAATACGAAGGTATTTTTCTTTATTAGTAAACAATATATATCTAAAATACATAACTTCAAATGAATCGAAAATTATTTAGTATTTTTGTAGATGTCTAAAGAATAAAGAATTTAAAAAATGTTAAAATTCTATTTTGCAATAGTATTCTTGCCTAAAATACTGCTGTAGTGAAAACCAAGTTTATGTTTCAAACGGTGTAAAAAGTGAAAATATTCAGTTATTATTATTTGCAATTCCTTTCTTTTATTAACAATTATAAGCAACAATTAATTAAAGAAAGCAAGTGAAGGGATTTTGTTTTTATGGTTAATATTTTCAAAAGGTGTTCGATGTTTACAAACAATTCAGAAAAAATGACAATGAAAATGTCTGCACGTGTTTGGCAGGCAGTAAAACTGCAAGTAAGTAAAATCTTTTTTTTTTTTTTTTTTTTAATTTTTGAAAATTGAACAATAACTTTTGAATGACACTCAATTTTAACGACATCAAAAGCAAGAAATTTATGTCCAGATGATGCATGAATGTGCTTCAAAATTAAAAACTAAAAAAAAAAACACTTTTTCAATTGCTCATTCGTGTAATGCAAACAAGGGCAACTCTCATTTCAACCTTGATTTTGTTGTAAGCAAAAAAATGAAGTGCTGAGCTCGCACTTTTCGATAAGACGAGATGCGAGCGATGTAGACAAAACTAAAGTGACGCTGATTACATATTAAACATTTTTCTAATAGAAACAAAAATTCAGGAGTGCCTCTTATATATAACTTTATTATTTTAGCTACGAGAGAATATTTAATCATGTCATCAAACTTGTTAAATTTGCTTTTGAAATTATGAATTTATTTTTGCAATTTTACTCCTTTCTCCGTTGTTTGAAACGTACCATATTTAACTGTAACTGGTATTTATTTTGGTTGGAATTATTATATTATTATTATTATTATATATTATTGTATTATTACTTATTATTATTTACCATTATTATTATTATTATTATTGTTATTATTATTATTATTACTTATATTATTATTCTTTAATTATTTTTTTCGTTAGTATTTATTAAAAATTAAATGAATTTTACTAAAATATGTTTTTAAATTATTTAAAATCAGTGTCTTATTTATACTAAATCAATTCCTTATGTACCACAATTTAATTAATATTTATTCGACAGTTTTATAAAAAATAAACCTACGCTGCAACTAACACTGAACATAAAATTTTTAACCTTTGTTATTTTTATATAAAATCATCATCTTTTTGCTATTCATTAACATAATAAATCAGTTAATTCAATCATATTATTATACTTTTCTGAAACGAATAACACTTTGTCATAATCTGCATTTCAAAATTAATGTTGTTTTGAAAAAAAAAAATAATTCCGAAAACGACGCATTTAAATTTGAATTTATTCCGAACATAAAAGCAAAAATTGTGCTTGGGAATATTTCTTAGGTATTTATATAATTTGAATAAAAAGATACATTTGCCTCAGAATTATTCCTTGCAGTATTCTGTTTGCGTAACTCTATGGTATGAGGGACTTACTATAAGACGTGACAAGGATTAAGTGAAAAGATATCATTAGCATTCATTCCATCCCCATACACTACCATCTTTCTAGAATTCTTATTATATTTCTTCCTTTTCTTAAGCTTCGAGTAAACTGGATTTAGCTATATCATAACATTTATTTGTATGTCGTTTTCGAGAGATATTTTATTGGGATTGTTTTATAGAAGTACACGTTCTTACAATATCTGCTACTTTCTATATATAGCTTTTCTGGATTATTTTAGTGTACATTGTACAGAAGAAACTGCTGAAAAAATTCTTATGTGCTATAAATTTATTGCTTTTCTAAAAGGTGATTATCACAAAATGTTAAGCGTATCATAATAATATACTATTATAGCTATCATTCATTTATTTTACTACTTTACTTCACTTTAGTGGGTAAATGTTTTAATTGGTTCTGATTTAGGTTTCTAAAATAATGATCCGAAATGTATTAATTATAATTTAAAATTAATTAAGAAAGTTCAACGTTCAATATAAAGATAATTGTGGTAGAGAAAAAGAAAAGAAAAAAAATGTATTAAAAACCTAAAAATGCATGAATAGAAATATAAAATTTTATATTTGCTTGCTTTATTTCTACTTATATTCAAAAATTTATATAATGTTTGAAAAAAATGAGTTTAACTTTCACAACTCTCCAAAAAATTGAATTTTTTGTACTTATTTATATGCAAAAATATATAATGAAATGCATTCATATTTTTTTCCTATTTTATATTTCATCTTGTGTTAGAAGGAATGCTAATTTTTACTGTATATGAGGTCCTCTGATAATGGTATAAAATTTTGTAATTCATATATTTTATACAAATTTAAAAAATAATATAATTGTTCTTTACAAGTAGAGGAAAATAATTAAATAAATGAAAAAAGCTATAAATTGTTTTTCTGTTATTTTCAAAATGCAGAATTCTAAATTTAAGTAATGTGTTAAAGGATTTTAACATAAAACGAAGTCATTTCAAAATGATTTTCAACACAATAATTCACAAATACATGTTCAATATTTTGATATAAACAGAAAATCATTAAATATTTAATAATATATGCAAATTTAATGCTTAAATTCTATAAACTGTAGAGAGAAGACACTCTGTAATAACTTACTGCTAAAATAATCTGAAACTTTCCAAACATTATTGAAGATCCTGGATGCTGAAAACACTTGAACTGGTAATCTTACAGTTGGTTGGAACAAAGTTTGATAGTTACTTCGTAAGAAGGATCAAGGAAGGAAAAATGTTTTAGGAAGTCAAAATGTTTAAATATTAATGTGTATTCCTTTTAATAGGACAGATAAAACTACTGAAGTTGTGAGATAAGGCATTGACTTAGATAATCATCCGATCCTTTTAGTGGAGTTCAGTCAGTCACATGTGGCGTTTTCTTTCGGGATGGTGTTTAATAATTCTGGTAGTACTAAGGAGTAAGAGTCAAATGGTTCAATTTTTGATCACTTACGAATTTTAGAGAAAAATAAAAATCTTCAGAGCTATTGGGATTAAGAGCACACCATTGCGTTTACATATGAGAAATTCTTTCATAATAATTGGTGAAAAAAATATCACATAAATTGTTTTGGATTAAGTAGACAAGATACCTGATTTGTGAAATCCCAAACACCTGCAGTAGCCAAATTCCAAAAGGTCCAATCGATAACTTGATTCGAGCCTTGTATTTAAATCAATACGTCTATCGAAGCATAATTGACAATTAATGAAAAAATATTTATGTACAAAAGTTGTTGAACTACTGGTTAAACTACTGTAGCATATTGCTAAATTTGCTACAGTACACTCTCCAGCATATTGCCAAATTTTGTGTCAAATATTATTAGAATCTGTTTCATAATTTAGGATAAGTAGTCTGATATATGCCTGAATAGCCTATTCCAAAAATATTTGCTTCATTTATTAAGAGAAAGTAAGTGATTTTTTAACATTGAAAAGGAAAAATTTAGCTTCATGATCTTAAGATTTTCGTTGCCCATCTCGCGTCTCCACATTATGTCCTTCACGCGTTTGTGGGGACAGAACTGCGCCTTAACATTTCACCTCCACTTCAATCGGCAATGTATGTTAAGTGTGTCTGCAGGAATTGGTTAGAAGTTAGTTGGCTGGAATAAAGGTTAGAAGCTAGTTGTTGGGTTAGATGGATTTAAATATATAGCCTTATTAGTTATTAAAAAAATCATGTCTTATGAGTTATAGATATGATAGTAAAAAAAATGATATGATAAATATGATAAAAAAAACATGCATTCTAATAAACTGACAGATGACGAAATCACAAATTTGTTTACTGACCTTTTAGACGAGTACCCGAGTGATGTTATTTATGACAGTGATGCGAAGGATTTTAAAAATGTTTAAAAAATATTTTTTGCAGTAATAATTTCATTGTAATCAACTTACAATAATTGCTTTATATTAAATATTTGCTGGTGATAAAGTATCATACAAAAATAGTGCATTTTGTATTTTTATTATTTAGTTTCATTTTTATAAATCACGCGTCTGCGCTTAATGTGGCATTGATACAATAATTTTACATCTAATGCCTAATATGCCCTGGCGCGTAGTAAAAATGTTCTGTCAGGAAAGGTTTAAATTTTACATGGAAATTAGTATCATGCGCATAATCATGTTTTATGACCACTTTTCAATCATATTTGTTATAAAATGTATGGATTATTTAACTGTGGATTTAAATTTTTATAAACGAACATTTTTCTCGACTACTTTTAATGACTGAAAAGTTTCATTTATTTCAAACAAAACATATATGAGACAATTAACAAAGTTCGCTTTCTTGAATAAACTTTAGTTAAGTTAAACTAAAGTCAGTAAACTATCTTAAGTAAAAGTAACTAAAGTAAATTTAGTTAGTAAACTAAAGTTTAAAAAGAATAAAGTTTTGAAAAGCCTATTTCTATGGCGAGGCAATAACTTTTCACCCATCCTCATTTGACCGGTAGCGAAACTATTAATCATCTCAGTGACAAATATCAGCATTTATTGATCTTGATGAATATTAATCATCATTAATTATTATCATTTAATTATTCCGTAAGTTCATGCATATTTTCTTTTTTTAAACACAAACTAAAAATCATGAGAAATCTGGCGTGTATCCGTCATTCATTTTGATGTAAATGAATATGAAATCTCAATTTCACTTTAAGGTGTATTTATGAATTCAGGTATTTAATCCCATTATTAATTTTTATGCATGTCGCCCCAGCCGGGGTTTTTTTAATATAAGGAGATAATGAAATTTAACTCTAGGTTTAAACTGTTATACATGAAATTTTTATCTCGACTATTTTTATTGACTGAAAAGTTTCATTTGTTTTGATACAAAGCATATGTGAGACCATTAACAAAGTGTACTTTCTTGAATAAACTTAAGTTAAACTAAAGTTAGTTAACTGAAGTAAGTAAAAGTAACTAAACTAAATTTTTATGTAGGAAAATCAGTAAAAACCCCTGGAGAAATCGTAATAGAATAGTTGCGTAAAATAGATGTTAAGGAAATATAAAAGGTAAATGAAATGCATTTAAAAATATGCATGCAAATTTCATTCCTTGGGATGATTTACTTTTAAGTTTCTTATCTCCCAAATGGTTTCTAGTTCGCGTGCCAGTGCCTCATCAAATTTTGTCCGAAACTAAGCTTTCTAACTGCACCCTTATTCTGTAGCAATTATACCGATTCAGCTAGTCGCTGTCCATAAAAATAATGAGAGGGGTTTCACGAGTCGAAAAAGATATCCTGAAGTGTTGGCAGTGGTGAAAGGAGTCTAAGAGTTAAGCTTTTTAAGTGATAAGATCTTCTTTATTGTAAACGAGTGAAGTAAGG
Organism: Caerostris darwini; assembly: GCA_021605075.1. Taxonomy (NCBI): domain Eukaryota; kingdom Metazoa; phylum Arthropoda; class Arachnida; order Araneae; family Araneidae; genus Caerostris; species Caerostris darwini. The sequence goes on along the minus strand of BPLQ01001534.1, from coordinate 405,067 downwards.
AATGATCTCTCATGCGAAAGAGGTAACAAAGTATGAAGCTTCAAAATGTTGTAATTGGAAGGGGAATAATAAGAAATGACAGAAAAAAGCTTATTCATAGCTGGATGGGCCTAAAAAAACATCAAGGCTTTTTAATGTACTAAGCTGTGCTCATCAAGTCAAATAAGCACAGTCAGCATAATGATTGTTTCGGTTGTAACCTCTTCCGGTGATAAAAAAGGATCGTTTGACAGTATTTCTTGTTGCTCGGTAAATGTGATAATCTGTCGGCAGATTTCGGAAGTTTTCGAATCTTTAATTGTAATAACAAAGTCATAGTCTATTTAATCTTGGAAAATAATTTGATATTTTGCTACAAATTTCATTGCATATTTTTCTTCTAAAATGATTATTATTCTATCTGTGAATTATTATTTCGTTTAGTTGAACTGTAATAAAGTGTAAATCTATATCATATATCCAACACCCTAGGCATATCTCATATAATACTTAAATTATTTATTATTAACTATTTATTGATAAGGCTGAAGTGGATTAGTGTAGAAGTGATAAAGTGGCCGCATCCAAAATTACTATCTTTTTATTTATTAACTTTATAATATGTTACCTTTTTTGTTATGATTACTAAGAAAAAAGAAAGAAAAAAATTGAACTTAATCGAAAAACGTTTGTAAACTATTAAAAATAATTGAAATTTTTAATTTAAATAATAATTACATATTTTTATTATTTTAGTGTAATTATACCATTTAAAGTCAATAAAAACCTTCTATGAGTGATGATTGGTTAAAATACTTTTGAAACTACCCCAAAAATTACATCAATTCGTTTTGTAGGCATCTTAAATTTTCTAAGGCAGTGACATCTAACTAACAATGAATGCTACTGTTTGTTTTTAACTGCATCAAATTAATTAATAAGCTTTAATTCAAGGTAGCTCTATTAAGTATTAGTCTTTTAAAATCTGTGTAGGAGTGTGTTGGGAAAAAAAAAAAAAAGGCTAAGTTTTTTTTATTTTTTTTTTTTTAACCTGTTTTAAATAGAAACCCGTGAGAATTTTGGCCAAATGATTCTTTGTTAAACTTTTTAGAAAGGAATTGAATAAAAAATTAATTAATTAAAAATTTTTCCCTACTAAGATAATTCTCAATTTTCAATTAAAAATAGTTTACATAATAAAATTCGGTGAGGTGGAATTAATAAAGACAGTTAAATAAAATAAAATGGAAGAATTTAATAGCTACGAAGTAATATTTCAAATTATCGCATAATTATTAATTAGTGAAATTTTTAAGAGCTTATTTGAAAAAAATTCGTAGTCAATTCACTTCCTATTTACTCATTATTTTAATAATGAATCAGAATGCTTAAATTATTTTTCTTCTTAACAAATTCTACAAATATTTTAACCTATTATCTTATAAATACACTTCTTTTTGCAATAACAATGTAGTTATTTTATTTTTTATTCATTTCAAATAGTCTTACTAACACTTATAGTTTGTTTTTAAGAAGTGCACTGTTTGTTATTAAGACGTTCATAGTTTTGTTTATTATTTTAATATGTTCCCTTGTATTTTTATTTTCTATTTTAGTATTAATCTACGTACTTATCTATTAAATATTGAGCTAATATTTGCGACATTATATTGCGTGTTTTCGTATTTATGATTTATTAAATTTACTTATTTTTGTATAATAACATTTAAATTGGAAAATAATTTTTGATTGGATAATAATTTTTGATTATACGGTAGTATGGGACAAACAAATCCATTTAAAAAAAAAAAAAACATTTTTTAAAACCTTACTAAATTTGAATTTTGAAATATTTTCTCAACAGTATCCGTTTAAAAATTTATTTTCATCATTATTATAAATTAACCTGTATAACGCCAGACCATGTCTGAAAGTAGGCCTTACGATATAATATATTTTAAATATACGAGGTGAGTAATTTTTAAATTTAATATTAGATACATAAATTTCAATATATTTAAATAAAACAAAACATGAAATATATATTTTTTATTGTGAAAAGTAAAATTTTATTTTATTTTAAGACTGAATAAGCATTAAATACCATCCTTAAAAAGGTTTTGTTAATAATAGTGGTAAGCTTCAAATCTAGTGGAAGAAAAACATGACTGAATACCCAGTATATCACTGCTTTCCCGCCGGTGATGAACACAACAAATTCGTAATCCAGAAAAGTTCTACAATAGGTTTTAGGAAAAAGAGTTACGAAATGAGTTCCTCAGGTGTATTTCTTCCAAATTATTATATCAGAGACCAAGATTGGTTTATCAAATTGGTATTTTAATAGTAAAACAAGTAATATAAAAAAAAATTGTAAAGTCAATTCCTACTTTTTTTTTTCACTATATTGCAGAAAGTCCTTTATAAATAATTTTCATTCACTTTTTTAAGTTTATCTGGCGCCATCTGTTGGTGGATATATGCAACTTAAATCTAAAAAAAATATAATTAATTAATTAAATTTAATTACTGAATTAATATTTGCAAAAACTGTATTAACATCAAGTGTCCTCCACTACAAGTTAAAAAAAATGTATTTGAACTTGAGTGGATGAATAAAAAGTATTTTATAAACGATTGAAAATTTGAACAAGATATATATATAGGGAGAGTGTGAGCTAATAGAAGGAATTGAATGAACAATAAGCTTCATAGCAGATGAGCCAAAGCTGAAAGATCTAATCGAGACTCCTCATCAACATTTACTGGAAAGCTTTTCAATAAAAATACAAGTTATCAAATATTCTTTAATTTTTTCCATCATAGAAAGAATGTTTTATCTTTTTTCGAAAATTATTTATATTTCTTGAAATCAATATCCATTTATACAAATTGAATACATCCATATTTTGGGGAATATTAGTTTTAATCGAACTTTCTCTTTCGTCGAATAGCAGATCCTATTTTGATTCTATGAATAGTAATTAAATAGAAAATGCTTTTTTTAAATCTAAATGTTTTCAGATGTAATAAAATTATTTTATTTTTCACAAAAATTTAATATTTAATCGAAATGTATTAATTAATTTGAAATAAAACATTGATATCCCTTTTAGATATTTTACATAGCTGCAGGATGTAAAAGGTATGATGTACGCATAATTTTGAAGTGATAGAATTATGCAAAAATAAAGAAAGAATTACTTATAGGCCTTCAATAAGTTAACAGATTATTTTAATTTATGATTTATAAATAGTTTAAAAAATTGAAATTTAAAATTTTGTTAAATATTTATATACATTAGAACTTTGATGAATGTAATTAAGCGCAATATTTTATTTAGAACTTCTGCAGATAATATGCCACATTATTTATTAAAAATACCTTTCATATTTAAATACTAATCTAAATGTCATACTTTATAAATATACGTTACTATTTTTTTATTGATTAATTCTCTTTTTACTGTTTCATTTTTTTATTGCAAAAGTTATAAACTGAATTTTTATATAATTTCCAAACTGACAGCAAGTTACTAGATATAAAACAAAATATTTTTAAAATTAATGAAATACGTACTTTCGGCATCAAATTTCAGGACCGATTTCTTTCGAATTATCTATCGAAATGCATATGATATTTGAAGATGCGTATTGTAATATTTTATAACATCAATAAAAATTTAAATCTAATTCCAAATCATGTTACATTAAAAATGATTTATAGTGTTAACTTTTATAAAAATGAAATCGTTCGCATTGGATAGAAATCAGATATGCATACACATATTTATTATATAAACCATACATATAAAATTAAAAAATGCATAGTTGTTTTTCATACGATAACTTAAAATTTATCATTAGGAAGTTTACTTTTTCCTTTCCTGTTCTAAACATATGTTTAATCAAATTTCAAGAAAGAATTCTAAAAATAATTTTTAGTTTATCATTTCTTACATTCTTATGTCGCTAATTGAATGTTAACATCAGACGTTTACGCAAGTTATCGCATTGACCAATGACTGTTCTTGCCCCTGAAAGCTCCGATTTCAACCCACGCGTTAATAGATCGGATCCTGATTCTTCTTGCATACTAGATTCGCTGTCTCTTACATACTTAGATAATTTATAAATTTACATGCGAAATTTAAATATATGAGTGCGCATAAACACACACACACATATAACTATGTTGAACAAAAACTGTAGTAAAAGCAAAAACACAAATTAATCAAAAAGAGGAGGTACAATGAATTTTTAGAAAAATTATCAATCCATGCCTGCATCATCCTCTTCCAATAATTCCTTTTAATAAAGGAAGCAGATTTGATGGCGATTCTATCAAATTCTTTTAAAAGTCATCTTCTTGGAAAATGGTGTCGTCCTATTATTAGAGTTTTTGCATAATGTTTTTTTATCGTCCGATATTTTTCTTCCTAGCGCGCATGCTCATAGGAATTGCTCAGTAGTACAGTATTACAGATATGCATGCGCAATAGGTACTATGTTTCCTATGAGCATGCGCGCAAGTAAGAAAAAAATATCGGACGATATAAAAACGTTATGCAAAAACTCTCTATTATCCGTCGATGAGCAGCTTGTGGTATGCATAAGAGGGATAAAACGGCCACTGATGAGCAGCGAAAAAAAATATGTAGGTGTCGCTGATGGTGTTAAAATTATCTATGCTGACTTTTTTTTCAAAATCTTTAGTAATTGTATCAAAAACAATCCTTTATGTTTATTTTCATCACAACTTAAATAAAATGCTTTATAGTGTTTATTGTAGCTGACAACACCAGATCATATCTAAGTAAATATATAATATGCTAAAATAAATACACATATTATTGAAAAAACGCATGAACATATTGCGGATTATATATATATATATATATCAGTTATATGTCTATTATAAAAAGTAAATTATGCTATTTATAGCTGAAGAAATTTAAATATCATTTTAATATATATAAATATAATTAAAACATTTTATTATTTTCTAATTTAAGTTCCACCAACTTTAAATTAAATCAAAGACAGACACAGTTCTGATTTAAGAACGAAAATTACTCGAATAGCTGTAGTAAAGCAAATAATTAGCGTTTTTATTTTTAAAAAAATATTTAAAGGATAAACATATGCCAATTAAAATTATTATATATATTTTTTAAGTTTTATGTTATTTATTAATATTTTAGAAAGTCAAATTATGATAATTATTTGTTTTAGAAATATATAGAATTAAATTATATTTCAAAAAATACAATACATATTTTTAAAATAAGAAAATCTAATTAAATTCACAAAAGAAATGAAATAAGAATAAAAACTGAAAGTACACGAATTAAATTATTTCCTAGTTATCTTTCCGCTTTCCGAACACATGCACTCGTCATCAGCGAATTTCGTTTGCAATCTCGTTAGCAGTCAATAACAATTATTTTTTAGATTTGTAACGGTCCCTAATTGACATTTTCTTGAGTATTTCGAAAATTTTTCATAGCAATTTCCAAAAAAATTATATCTTCAGGGTTGACACATTAGAAAACCAACCACATAAAAATTTTAATATATTATAATTCTTTTTTTTTTTTTTTCATAATGGTATTTAATATTTAATGCTTTTTGAAAAAATTCCAAACATTTAGCTGAAATTATATTTTTAAATTTGGAAAAAAAAAATCTTCCTACTAGTATAAAACTTTTTAAAAAATAGTTAGAACGCGAGATAACGTTCATTAAGCGAAGGTTTTATATAAAATTGGGAAAATCAATTACTGTAAATTGATTTTCCGTATGCCACCAAAAATCAAAAGTCTGCAAATAAATTTTATATACTAATTCCATCATGCTGAATCGATTGTTAAAAACCTCGGGTTCGAAATGGAAAATTTCCGAGTAAATTAACCATGTTAATTAAGTTTGATAATCAACAGAATTTTCCGAAAATTTAGTTCTCTTCAAGCCCGTTTCAACGATATCATTTTCAACGATCACTAGATATTGACATAATATCTAATGATAATTATGAAGGTTATTAAAGATATTTTTTTTTTTTGGAGAAGGTGTCAAACTGTATAATTTTTTTTAACAAAAAGTATATTCCAACTAGTCTGGAAAAGCTTTAAAGTAATAAAATTTCAATTCTTTTGGTTTTAGAATAACTACGTAAAGCTCCACGTAAGTTCTACAGCATAAGTACTCTTATTTTGTCTTTATACTCTTGCATCCTACTCTCCCCTACACCAAAACAACTAACACACCCTCAGGGGGTATTCATTTCAAATTAAGATGACACCGGGCAAAAGCGCACTACTACACTTGTATTCAATGAACTGAGGAATTGTGAGGTGAAATGTAATAAAGGATTGTGAGGTGTCCCTAATGGCCAAGTGTCCCTCGGGACCTGGAAAAGGACAAATCCTATTGGGGTTTACGAAGCAACACAAAATGAAATATTTTCATAGCAAAAGGGCAACTTAATTGCTGTCTATGAGATTGAAATCAAGTATTTCAATTCATACTCACTGAATCGAATAGAAAATTTAATTTTTAAAATTGATTTATGTAATTTTAATTTTAATTGATGTTTGTAACGAAAATATATTTTGAAAGGAGTTTAGAAAGCCACTTTTGTTAGTAATATGACAATTTAAGTCCCATAAATTATTTCGTAACTAACAAAAAAAACTGATAACATCATCGTTTTTCATATTTAAACATCATGACTACAGTATGTAATATTACAATCTATAGTTATTGAAAAATGAATTGTTTTGAATTGTTCTTAGAAGGGTCAGAGATTTCTGGTAGATAGTTTGGTTTGGTTTGTTGCTCTACGGTCATTCTGTGCCCACTTTAGGCTAATTGGACAGGCGCCTACAGTTTAACTTTGATTCCAAACAACTAACAAACATCCATGCCATCGCCAGGATTCGAACCTGAAGCTTGTGGTGCAAAAGGCCAGAGCGCTAGTCAATTGGCCATCAGGCTGCGCCTGGTAGATAGCGCGGGTTTCCGAATCAAAGTTGCTTGGTTTGAAACTCAAGTTGCGAGCAGAGAGTTTCCGTGAGGTATATTCTTCCATTGATTCGATAAGGTTGGATGCCACTGTTGGGGAAGTTCATTCAAAGTTGCGGGACAAAATTTAAGTGTAAAGTTTCAGGTTCCTGGTGTAACATCTACAATATCTCTGGAGACCTAGTGGGGAATGACTTAGATCAAAATGTTTGACATCGAAAAAGAAATAAGGGTTCCTATATAAAATTCCATGAATTAACCGAGGATCCTTTATGATTAATTTACTCATTTTTGAAGGCTAAAATTTAGTTAATAGACTGTCCCCCTCAAAGTTCATCAGATGGGGTATTCCTTGTGGGAGAGTTTAAGGTTAATTATTTTTTTAGGCTGATAGGCATCATAGGCTATTTTTTAAGGAACTACCTTAATTGAATGTATTTCACAAGTTGATGGTCCGGTCTGATATCAACATTCCTAATGAAAGGAAAATTAGGTTTTTTCATTTACTGTTGATCAAATGGATCAACGGATGGATATATTATCAAACTATTTACCTTGAAATAAATTAGACAGTCTTAGAATAAATTTTTTCTCAACAGTAAAAAATATAAAATTCTCCAGAAAAATGTTGATGAATTTTTTAACGAAAAGTTTTAAAAAAAATGATAAAGTTATCAATAAACTCTTATGAAATACTCTTTTGCACATAATTTCATTTGTTACTTTATGAACTTTAAAAATAATGCTTTTTTTAGAAGTTATAAGATTTAATAGTTGACTAATAAACAATACGTTATTTTCTTCTCATAAAATCATCCATGCCAACTATTTTAGTTGTGTTATAATACAACAGAAAATCTATTTTGAGAAGCACATAATTTGAAATTATAAATTATCCCACACATCTACCATAAACGAGTGAGTGAAAGAGAAACTACTACATTCAAGTAGAGTTCAAAAGAAGAGACTGAGTAGAATTTAGAGTCGCATACATTTCTTAGATGCCTCTCAAACAATCCTTGTAAGTATTCAGTGTCTAAAGGCAGAGGAAATGCTTTTACTGAAACTGGAAGTCAGATAAAATACTTTTAGCTTAAAGGCACAGTCTGATAAGAAAGCTTCGTGCTCTCTTTTCTCTTATAAATTTGTTTCGAATGGACTCTAAAATATAGGGTGGAAGTAAATGGCTATAAATGAGAGAGTGCGTTATTTATTTTCAGACGTGTGTTTTAGGGTTATTAGCTGCTGTTTCTTTACTTCAAATACATTTTGTAAATTTTATTTCGTTTTGCACACATATATATTCTGTTGAAATGTTGATTTCCCGCAATATATATTTTTCCAAAATATAGCCAAGTAGTATATAGGTTTCAAATAATGAAAATAAATAGTTCATTTTAATTGCATGTTTTAAGAATGCATTGAACATCATTTACATTGATAAATTATTATGAAAATGCATTGGTCTCATAGTATGCCAATTATAACTAATTCCTGATAGGCACACTTGTTTATTTACTAAAGAACTTTAAAAGAAATGCTTTTTAGAAGCTATAGGATTTAATAGTTGAATAATAAACAATACATTATTTAAAAACTCAAATTATTTTTTATGTCGCATAAGACGATTTTTCCCAAATATTATTAATGGATATACTATAAAACTGGAAAACTCTGTCTTGAAAACCACATAATTTGGAATTATAAGCGATTTTACAATAAGAAAACACATAATCTAATTGGCGAAAGTTTGTCTATTTTGGCGAGATACTTTTTAAATTTGTGATGTTGGTAAGATATTCATGAAAGATATTCAGAGTTTCGCATAAGTAAACTACTAGAATTCAAAACTTTCCAAGAAATCCATCAATAATTTATTGAAACCTATGAACATTAGACATCTTCAATAACAACTGTAATACAGTGAATTGATTTTGTGATTATATTTGCAATTAAACTGCAGATATATTGTTCTATATTTTGGCTTATTATTTAAGAAAAATTGTTGTTTTAGTAAGACTGTGTTCCTGGAAATCTTATTTGACATACAAATTCCATAAAATTCCGTTCAGTATATTATACATGGTCTTAAGATTAAAAACTAAGAAATAAATCAATTCCACACTCCTTTTTAAATAAACAAAACTCGTTAATTTCTGGAAAATAATACAAATGCGTACTGAATGCGTACAGATTGATAATGAAATATGTCAAATTATAATCGTTTTTAAAACGTTGAGAGGGATGGTGATTGTTGAACTCATAAGGAAGACACAGTTAAAATAAAAATATAATTTTCAAAATAACAAATGATATTTGCATTTGGAATACTAATGAGCTTTTTAAACAAACGTTGTTGCTTGAATTATCTTTTGAAATCAATTCTTGTATTTCCAAATACTTAGATATTGAAAAACATTCATTTTTAATTTCTATTTGAACTTTAATTTACTACAGCTGCGCCATTTCCTTTCTGGTTAGTTACCAGATAGGCAAGTGCCCGATACTGTCAAAAACAGGTAACCAATAAAAAAAGTTGCTTTAAATTGAAAAATCAATAAGGATAAAAATATTTAAAAATAAAATAAATAAATGGATTCATATAGTTGCTAAAATATAAAAAAATTCTAATATTCATAATATTACACATCGTACGATAGATAACTGATATTTATATTAAAAAAAGAATACTATGTATCTGTTTAATTCAATAGTTCGCCTAATAATTAAATTTGTTTTGGGAGGTAATTATATTAAAATAGCTATGAAACTGATAACATCCTTATAAAATTAACGTAATTAAATAAATTCTCATAGTTTTGTTTATTATTTCTTAATTAAAGACATTAAAGTTTAAATTCAAAGCAATTGCAAAATAACTATTTTTAAGTGTAATTTTTTTGTTTAATTGCAAAAGGGTCTTAATTAATACTTAACGATCCTTCCAATCTTTAATATAAAAATAGTTTTAATCTTCCTAAATAAATAAATTCCAAGCGTCTAGTCTTCAAATCCTTTCCGTATGTTTCATTCTAATACCTGAATTCACGTTATTATATTGTATCTTAATTCAATTAAGCAGGGTATGAAATTATTACCATTTGATTAACTTGTGGTATCTTTCAAATTGCTTATAATCTCTCTTAGAAGTAGTTAGGGATATGCAACTAAAGCCATAGCTTAACGATCTAATGAAGGGATAAATTTTCTTTTGCATTTAATGTAATTAAAGTTAATTACACTACTATATTTATACGACTGGAAGCACGATTTATGAATTCTTTGGATTTCATGGATGAGTGCAATATATGGTCTATTGCTAAGAATTGTAAAAAAAACATATATATATTTTAACAGGTTTGTTGAAAATTAAATAAATTAAAAAGTACATTAAAAAAGGAATGTCATGATCCAAAACTTTATAATTTAAAGACTGATAAGTATATTTATTTTGATTTTTGCATGTTAAAATAACAAATTTCTATTACTTTAGACTTTCTATCATTCATCAATTTTATATCATCGATTTTAATAGGCACTGTTTTGTTAGTTTTTGAAATTTTTTGTCACTTCTGAAAGACTTATCGTTTTAACTGTATATGCGATTTTTTATGTTGTATAACAGGGATAAATATAAAATACTTACTTTAACTATACTTCGAAAGTAAAAAGAAAAAGTTTTTTATGTTTCTATTTTGCAGTTTTTAATAATATATTTCTCCTGTTAAATAAATGCTAGTATTACATTTATTGAATGCAAGGAAAAGCAACAGTATAAAAAATAGGTGAATTAAATATAAGTTATTTGAATAGCATTTGTGATCAAATGCATATTAAAAATTCATATTACAAAAATATTAAAAAAATTGCTTTTTTTTGTTCCGGGAAGTACTGTTATAATGTATAAATTGAACAAAATAATTTTGTAAATACGTTAATTATGTTATACAATAAGTAATTATATTTAACTGCAATGTAACATACATTTAATTTCAAAAATTTTGTAGTTATGTAAATATATCACAAACTTGAAAACCTAATAAAAATAATTTTAATTGAATAAAATTGGATGTATTTTTATGTATTATCTTTAAATAAAATCATTTACGAATTGTATAATTATCTAGAAAAACTAGCATTTATAGATAATAAAAGTTGTGTTGGTTTATTAAGTGACAGTTAAAATACATAAAATAATTCCATCAATGTTATTGAAACAAATATAAAACTATCTTTCATAGATTATATTGTTTATTTATGATTTATTTATTTATTATTTTTTGGAAAGGTTAAAAATATATTTCTTTAATGAAAATTTACATCAAATTTACAATGCAGAAAACGCTAAACATTACATTACAGAAATTTACATAATTACTATACCCACACCCAATTTCTATATATTTATTTCACTTGGGTTTTCAGTTTAAAATAAGTAAGGTAACATAATGTTTTATAAATTCAAATTTTAAGAGAATTTTAAATTTAACGTGAGCGAAAATAAATAGTTTTTCCTGTTATACTATTAAAAAGACATAAAATAAAAAAAAAATTAGTTTTTACATTATGATACCACTTATCACCCAAATTTATTTATCCTTCATTCTAGAAAATGAATCAGAAATAAAATATGAAAGAAAAAAAACTAATTCATATTATATAATCCCTTTTTTTTTAATGAAATAACGGTCACTAGAAAAATATTTGGAAAGTAATGTAATCATTCTAGACAATTTAAAAAAAATATCTTTAAAAAAATAACGCATTTAAAAACACAAAAACAAAATAAGCTTCAAATAAACAAATTCAAACATTTAACTAAATATCAAAAAATATAACATTTAAAAAGTCTAAAATAATCTCTTTATGCATTTTATTATCTTGATTATTTGAAAAAATGTTTTAAAAAGATTTGAAATTACAGATCAGATTACTGATTTCATGGATGAGAAAAATAGTGTTTAGAATAATACACTCATATATAAAATGGTATATATTGTTTTTAACAATGAAATTCGATATGAAAAGAAATTCGTCTTTTAGTAGTTTACCTGTTTGAGATTTTATTTTAATATTTAATTTATTTACAGTATATTTGCAGCCCCTTTCTGATATTTTTCCATGTGCTTTTAAGTGTAATACATATTAAGTACACCAATTATTATATATTTTAATATATTAAAATAATAATAATTATAAGTTTTAAAAATCTTCATTTCAAAATACTTCAGTAATAATTTTTAACTTTTTAAGCAATTCTTACTTTGGAAAATGTTTTTTATAATGGTTTGGATTTTTGTGTTTAAAATATAACAAAGCATTTATTCAAAGACGTTGATAAAATAACAGATATATTTTTGCACAGAACAATAACGATTTTTATATTATTTATTATTTTTTTTGAAGAATAATGATGAATTTAGTAGGCTATTTTTTTAAATAGTCTTATTTTCAGCCTCTAAATTTTTTTATTTTAATATGTCCTTGTTATATGAACAAAATTATTAAACCGTATCAATTTTAATTTGTTCAAATATGAATAAAATGAATTTTCACGAAACTCCTTTACTCTTATTTAAAAAACAAACAGTTAATATTGAATTGTTATTCAGTAAATAAAATATAATTATATATTTTTGGCTATTTGTTTTAGTATATATTTTTTCTATTTATGGTTAATAATAATTCTTTGTTTATTGAACCAACTTTTCATTTAGTTATTCGTGAAATGGGTATTCTTATCTATTAAGAATTCTAAAATTATACATAAATAAAGATGTAAAACATTTAAAAATACATAAAGAAACGGGGCTCAACTTCAGACAATTTGCAACACTAGCAAAAATATTTAAAGGCTTACAAATGTGCATTAGTTTTTTAGTTTGTAATGTGATTTAAAGTTTAACTAATAATATCATCTGGAGTATTTAAAGTAAATCAGCTTCGTATTCTGTATGGTCAATCATTGCTGGCATAAAACCAATTCCAGATCTAAACTTTTTCGCTAAAAAGGCACCACAACACTGTGGCATCGTCTTTATATCAGCAATAATATTATTAATTGAATACGCTTCACAAATGTATTGGTTTAAACTTGGTGTAGAAAGTGCTTCAAACCGTTGCAATAATCTATCATCATTTATACTCGAAAGGCATCGTGTCAATAAAATCTGGTCACAAAACGAAAAAAAAAAAATGTTACCAACCATTATGACATAACAGAATAACGTTTTATCACTCTTAGTTGTATCTGTAAACAGAACATTGACAATTTGCGCTCTCCTGTGAAAAGGGATTTTCTACGCTTCATAGTCCCCAAGAGCCAGCCATATCCATTTAGTTTCATTTATGTTGCTTTCCATCCACACTGATCAAGAATATCCCAAAACTTTGTCACATCCAATGAAAAGCATGCAACAAGGCGGATTGGAATTTCCATTCAATGAATAGAATCTCTTGTGATGCAATCCTTTATCATCCGATCTATGTTGATGAATATTTTTGCTTTTAGCAATATGTACACTCTATAGTTTAAATCACTGTATATATTTCCTATATCGATTCCGTTTGAATAAATTTCAAATAAATGATGTTCTTATAATAAATAAGTATACTATGTGAAACATTGTTCGTAAAAACGGTTTCAGGGAGGATTTTAAGTAAATTTATGATTAAAAGAACTTTGCATAAATTATTTGATGTATGAAAATATTAACATAAGCCCTATAAAGAAACTCTAAATTATTTTTACTCAACTTAAATGAAAAATTACTCGTTCTTTTAAACTGCAGTTGTAGTGATAAACAGAAATCCTTAGTTTTCAACGAAAGTTACAATAATTTTTCTGATTGATATAAAACGGAAAAAAAAGCAAATCGTTGAAAACGTAGCTACGTTGATGAAAAATTATATTTATTTAATCACCAACGTAGTCATCATTCTTTTCAATTACATCAGCCTTTCGATGTCTTTTTTTTATAAATTTAATGTGAATTTGTGGTGAAAAAAGAATCCAATTTCATTTCATCCTCCTCTCTTGATGTCAACTAAGATCTGCAAAAACACTCTAAAAAGATTGTAATCTATTCGAGCAAAGGTCGAGAGAATATGGTGTGAGGTATAAACACTCTTGTAATGCAGGGTCATGTTGCAGAATCACTTCTTAACTGTTTGTAAACGAATGCTTTTTTTCCCGCAAAAAGTCTTTTAAGCGTCTTTGTTGTTGGCATTAAATTTCAGCGGTTATTGTTTGAGTGTCACCCAAAATATCTTTGCCAAATAAGCAGAAGCTATTAATGAACTGTTCTTTACTTATCCTACCATACATTAAAAAAATCTTTGCATGTTGACTACTTCGATATTATTTAATAGGATATTCATAATACTGTCTTTTGCGTTTAACATTATTATAGGCCCAGTAATTAACCAAAGAAGTTCAATTGTTGTCATCATGTCGTTTAATTAATTAATCACCCTTCAAAAAATTCACTGGTATCATTGTCATAGTCTATCCAATTATTTAACTTCACTGTTTACATTCAAATGAAATATACCTTATGTTATTTGGTTCCTATCCTATTTCTGTATAAATTCAAAAGTGGATAAATACTCAATTGTCGTTTTGTCTAATGCGCAACCCTACCCTAAACAATATCATCTCAAAATAACGATTTTGGCATCAAATTGTCTAATCATTCGTAAACAATCACTTGGGCTTTCAGACACTAGTGACTTCAGTTTGTTATAAATTACAGTGTTTCTTTAAAATAAACTTCTCTTTCAATTTTATACAAAACAGATATTTGAATTGTGATAGCTTTATGCATACAGGGTATATGGAGTTAAAGCTTCCACCAGCCAGGCTGGCCATCCAGACACTAGTGTCTAAGATGAGATCTATCCGGGTTTTTTTTTCTTTCTTACTGGCATTTCTCACATGAAGATTTTCATTTTGCTGGGTAGGGTTGTTAGCCCTACTTAATGTTAGATACCTTCATTTCTAAAATCTTAAAATTGGTCAATTTACAGTTCTCCTTCGATGAATAATGAAATTAAAAAGATTTTTCAAGCTTGGTAAATTTTACATTACAAAAAACATCTCTGGCATATTTGAAAACTTAACAAGTAAATAAAACAACATATCGATGTCTTTAAGAAACAACTTCTTAAGGAAAGATTAATAAACTAATGCATGGATATAAATTGGATTAAAAATTTCTCCCTTTGAAACTAACGAACTATTAATGGAAAGAACGATTTTTGTCTACCTCGCAAGAACGTTGTACTTCATTCAATAACCCGAGAACATTTATGAAGCCGACTTCATTTATTCTTCCTTCATATCCTTTTAGTTAATGCGAAATTCCGTCAGTAATGCTAAGACTGCCGCCTAAACCATTAGTAAGAATTAAAGTCCGTGCCGAGAAAGAAGAAAGTAGAATAACGTTCTCTGCCCACCTGATTTTCTTCATTCAACCGCTCATAATGAATGAAGCAAAGCTGAAAGTACCTTACCTCTTCATTAAAAATTTTTATTGTTAAGTTAGGCAAGCATGACCCTGAGGGTTCATTTTTCATTTGTCGATGACGATTCGATGCTAAATTGAGCAAACGTAAGAAGTTAATTATGTTGAAAGTCGGATTCTTTTCCGAGTTTTATTTGGATGTTGCTTTAAACTAGTTAAGGTATTTTTTTAACCCTACTCATTTTAGCAATTTTGAAGTCTTGTAACTGCTGTCGACTGAGATTAGGGATTTTTTAAACGTTTGTTTTTGTTTGCCAAGTACAATGAGGTGTAGAAAAAATATAGAAATCCTTTTTGTAAATGTGTTCTAACTTTTAAAACAAACGGATGTAAATTTCAACTTCATTATCAACTACATGAACTGGATTACCTTATAAAAAACATTTTTTTCTTCTAAAATTGTGATCGGGGCTATTAGTTGATTCAGTACTGCATGAGGCAGAATTAGAAATAAAATTGGCTTTAATTTAACAGTAAAACAAATACTATTTTAATTAGTAAAATAACTGTTTAATGTTGTTTAAAATAATGATATTCACTAATGAAAATTCTTTAAAAGTTTGATTAAAGAAAACTAAATATATTTTAATGCTGTAAAATTGTTTGTATTTAACCCTTTTATTTAATCTAAATTTCAAACCACATTCAGAAACTTTAATCATGTTAGATTTCAGCTGGTTACCATATTTTTATAAAAATAAATTTATCAGTGTGTGATTTTTTTTTATTTAGTATTTATCAAACTATAGGATTATGTCTTTTGCGAAGGGGTCGTAGATATTATAAAAGAGGACGCGAGATGCACTATTGTGTCCAAAAAGTGAGACCAATTTTAGATTTAAAATTTCCGGGTATTATGAAATCTCATTTTTTTTTCTTTTTTAGGTTGCTGGCACTGTCCTTGATATATGTGGGAAATTTGACATCAAAATATTCATTAGTGTTTGAGTTACGCTTGGCTTTGTGGGAAGCTAAAACTGATTCCGGCAATTTTTGAAATGTCTGAATGAATTGAGCAAAGAAATTGCCTTAAATTTTGTTTGCAAAAACGTATAGAACGTTGCAGAAGGCATTCGGTGAGCATTCCTATATCGGAAAGAAATGTTTACAAGTGGTATAAACAGTTCAAAGAAGGCAGAGAACGCATTGAAGACGAAGAGCCCTCTGGTCGACCCTCAACCTCAACCGACGAAGCTTACGTCCAAAAAATTAAAGATTTGGTGCTTGGAAACCATCTATTTACAATTAGACACCTTGCTGCTGATGTTGGAATTTCAAAAGGATCGGTCAATTCCATTTTGGGCCTCAAACGCGTCAAATCTCGATTGGTGCCGAAAACACAGAATGCGCCAGCTCACACTGCATTGATTCTTCGTGACTTTTTCGCCAAAAATGAAACCCATATCGTTCAACAACCACCGTATTCACACCGTGCGACTTCTATCTATTCCCTAAACTCAAAAGGCCACTTTGCGGACACTGCAAGTCGATTGAAGAGATTCAACGTGAATCGCCGCGCTCTTTGAAGGCCATCCCGGCCAATGACTTTTTAGCATGCATTGATGATTAGTAAAAACGTTGGCATAAGTGCATTGTGTCCGGAGGGGATTACTGTAAGGCGATGAAATAAGTTTAAAAAAATATATAAAGAATCTTTGAAAAAAATAATTTGTCTTACATTTTAGGCACAGTCAACTATGATATAGAACAAATTTTAATTATCCTAACTAAATAAAAAATTAACAAAACATAATGTAGAAGAAATGTTTGGTAACTCAAGCATTATTATGAATTTCACAGTTAATAATAATCACTCTGTTTTGAATTCCGATCTTAAATATAAAAATACAAGAAAATGATTCCTTTCAAAAATAATTTATTTCTGTGCCGTATATTTTTCCTAATTAAAAGTCACAAATCAAAGCACATTTCCTAAAATCATAGAGAAAATATTTTAATTTTACATCAGATAAAGAACAACGATTTTAAAAATTAGACTACCTATTTCATCAAAAACTAAAAATATTTGATTTTTTTTACAGTAAGAGATTAAATATTTTGAGTTAGTGATTGTTACATTTGCATATAATTAAAATTTTTCTCCGATATTTTGAAATTTTTATGAAATATTTAAATAGGAACAGATCGTAGAATTAATTTATTAAAATGTAAATGATTAAATACTTTTTCTTTCAGATTTATCTATTTTATTGGAAACTTATATATCAGATTTTTACTAATTTAGCTCAAATACAGAAACCCTATCTGTGTAAATTTTAAAATTATTATTACGATATTTTTTGCTACATCAATTAATTATTACTACAATATACTCTGAAGTGACAAAAGTCATGGGATAGCAATATGCAAATTTTCAGATGGCAGTAGCATCGCGTAGAACAGGTATAAATGCACAGAGCTTTTGCAGAGCTTTCATTTCTGTTCAAGTTATTCATGTGAAGAGGTTTTGACGTGATGATGACCGCACGACGGGAATTAACAGACTTTGAACGCGGAATGTTAGTTGGAGCTAGACGCATGGGTCATGCCATTTCGGAAATCGTTAGGGAATTCAACATTCCCAGATCCACTGTGTCAAGAGTGGGCCGAGAGTATGAAATTTCAGGCACAACATCCCACCATGGACAGCGCAGTGGTCGACCGCCTGCACTTAACGACCGAGACCGGCGACATCTGCAAAGAGTCGTAAATTCTAACAGACAAGCAACACTGCGTCAAATAACCGCAGAAATCAATGTGGGACGTACAAGGGACTTGTCTGTTAGAACTGTGCGGAGAAATTTGGCTTTCTTGGGCTATTCCAGCAGAAGACCGACTCGAGTGCCTTTACTGACAGAACGACATCGCTTGCAGCGACTCTCGTGGGCACGTGAGCATATCGGTTGGTCCCTAGATGAATGGAAAACCGTGGCCTGGTCCGATGAGTCACGATTTCAGTTGGTAAGAACTGATGGTAGGGTTCGAGTGTGGCGCAGACCCCACGAAGCCATTTACCCAAACTGTCAGCAAGGCACTGTTCAAGCTGGTGGTGGCTCCGTAATGGTGTGGGCTGTTTTTTCATGGCATGGACTTGGTCCTCTGGTGCGACTGGACCGAACATTGACTGGAAATGCTTATGTTCAGCTACTTGGAGATCACTTGCAGCCATTCATGGACTTCATGGACCCAAACAACGATGGGATTTTTATGGATGACAATGCGACATGTCACCGGGCCACAACTGTTCGCGATTGGTTTGAAGAACCTTCTGGACAATTCCAACGAATGATCTGGCCACCTAGATCGCCCGACATGAATCCCATCGAGCATTTATGGGACATCATCGAGAGGTCTGTTCGTGCCCAAAATCCTGCACCATCAACGCTTTCACAATTATGAACGTCTATCGAGACAGCATGGCTCAATATTCCTGCAGAAGACTTCCAACGACTTGTTGAGTCCATGCCACGTCGAGTTGCTGCATTTCGCCGGGCGAAAGGAGGGCCGACACGATATTAAGAGGTATCCCATGACTTTTGTCATTTCAGTGTATATTGAATCCTTTTCCATTTTAAAATTGCGCTTATAAAATAGACGTGCCTGTTGCTAAACTATACACTAAAATGCACAAGCCTGTTTATAAAAACACAATTTTGAGAAAAAAATTTAGACAGGCATATAAAATCGATAAATAAAAAGCATTCGACATTGCGTTTAATTTTTGTACTTGGTTACAACAAAAATTAAATCTAATATTAAAACGTTTATTAAATTAATAAATCACGCATCAAAATACCTATTTATTTAATTACATTTTATTTATTTTTACTAAAGATAACAAAAGAAACATAGATGTATTAGGCAATATTTGATTTAAGAAAAGTTATTTTAACTTTATTTATTTTTTATTAATTAATTTTTTTTGTACTGCACGAAACCTTCACAAATCTCCGCAACCCTGCTTTTAGACATGTAGAGAAAGTTGTATCACATGTTTCATTTGAATTTCGAGATTCAAACCAGAGATACAAGAATTTAAAGACCAGTTTCAATAATGAATTTAATTACAGTGGATATTCTGAAGTTCTCCATTATTTGATAAAAAAATGCCAAAGTCCTAAAAAAAAGTTCAAAAATGTTATTGCCCTATATATTTGCAAATAATAAACTCTTCTTGTGGGACTGCAATATTTTTTTTTGTGGTAAATCTTTTTCCAGGTAAATCTTTCTTGCTGAAAATAGTAAGAGCATTCAAATACAATTGGTTCAATCATTTTGGCGCAAAGTTTAAGTTGGATTTGGCAAATTTTATAAGATTTTTTTACTGCTTCATTTCGTGTTTATTGTGTACTTCAGTGTCCAGTCAGTTCTACAGATCTCTCTCACATTAATACATTTGGTGAACTATGGAAAGTCATTTCACACATACCCGGAATAGTGTGGATTTATACATGTAATTTAACAAATTCAGCAAGGAATTCCAATTCAATATTAATTCCGTTAAGGATCAAATCTTAAGGTAAACTAAAGTTTATCAATTTAAACACTGTGTAGCTTTTTCTATTTAATAATGTAACTATATTTTAAAACAGTTATTACTTTTGTGCATGTGCATCATATTCACCAATGTTTGATTCGGTTGATTTATTCTTGCTAAGTGCATTACGTTTTACTTCAAAGAATAAATATTATTCCAATTTGTAAAAAAATTGCTTTTAATTTGTTTGTTCTGAAACAAAATTAATTTATTACAGAAGTTGTATATGAGTCTTGCCTTTTCCGAATACTTTCAGATATTCTAAAGCACATTTTTACAACATTCATTAGGAAACTAATGTTCATTGATAAGTTTTAAAATACAAATATTCAACCTTAAATAGATCGAACCATAATCCTATTCATTGAAATAGTTCACCATTAACATAATCCAGCACATTTATACTTAACGTTCGTAAGATTTTCATATTACATCAATAAAAATACGTTATTGATGATATAAGAAAGCCCTTGCAATAATGATTAATAAAAAATACATTTACCTGAGCCATATAGATTCATTTCATTCAGAGTTCATGTTATGAAATACGAAAGCAAATTAACTTTTAAATGTAATAAAATATTTTTTAAAAAGTAGGAAAGGTTTTCTGAACCAAATATGTTTACCATAACTTATTTTACATAACAGTTTTACTAAAACTTTTACATTTTGTACAGTTAAAAGTTCTACCGTCGGTTTTTCCAACAAATTTTCAGAAGTATCATGAAGAATATGTAAAGTATTTTTACAGAGCAATGTGATTTATGCCACTTGGAAAAAGAATACATTTGATAAAATCCCAATTCAGAGCTTTAAAAAAACATATTATTTTTCTTTCCATTTCAACCTTAAAATCCTTGCAGACAAAATAAATCCATTTAGACTTAAAGTAGGTTGTGACAGATGCACCTCCCTAGCATTGAACCTGACAGTAACAGAGGGTATTCCAAAACCCAAATATAAACCTCCTTTTGTACTGGGTTAGTATATATTTTATTGTTCCTTATTTCTGAGAACTTATTTATTTATGATAAAGGCCATCTTGTCTGTTTGCACTCCAAGATCTACAAAATGCCCAGGGAAAGGGCATCAACATCAATATTTGATTCCTAAAGTCAAGAGGGATGTAACGAGATTTCGATAGAAGGTGCAGCTCACCAGTTTTGCCGCAAGCAACTATTCTACTCTGCATTAGTGGATTTTTTTAGTTGAAGAAAAACGAGGGAGTATGTACTAGCAGAATCCTCTTCACGATAGAGGTAAGGCTGCCCCAGAGAGGAGCTGTTGTTCCGCAGACAAAAAAGAGTTGGATATTTACAAGAAGAATGCTATGGGTTTGACATTTAAAATTTCGTTTTATAGACAGATTTTGTTTTACTTATTGCATGGATTTTGTTTTACTTATTGCAGGGATTTTGTTTTATTTTCTTTCTGCGATTATTCAACATGCATCAGAATGCAGGCTCGTAGGCCTTTCATGTTGCATAAATAAATATAGGTAATTAAAGTTGTAAGAATGGTCTTGCAATACTAATAGGGATTAATTACTCATTTGTCCATTTTACTTAGAATTGTAATTGGTAATTCGTTCAGAATTTGTTGAAAAGTTAAAATAGGGAATATTATCCTGCTGTAGTTAAATGAAAAATTAGAATTAGAAAAATGCTTTATTCAATATTTAATTCAATATACAATTTTATTCAATTTACTATTATATTTTATTGCAGTTTAAAATATTAAATCCTGTAACAGTAACGTGCTTGTCAGGATCTATATCTATATATTATTTATTTATGTATTTACGTATTTATTTACTACTAGTGAATCCTTATTCATTTATCTATCTATGTATTATCCTTATCTACGACTAAAAACACGTATCGTATTCCAATAGGGATAAACATAAACTATATGTTGCTGTTGCTTAAACATATAGTACATTTAGCAGGTCTGCTTTAATCAAAATCTATTTGCAACTTAAAACTAAAAACTTGATAAATCACTTTAGTAACGGGCTATTTAAAAAATTTTACCTGTTATTAAAACACTTATTACATTTTTGTTGCATTGCGCATCAAATCCCTTATAATTTGTTTTTGTTATATTAAAGTATTTATTTCCATTATAATATAAAAAAGGGAAAACCTTCAGATGGTTATCAACATAAAGGAAACACTCTAGTGTGATATGGAATCCTTTACTAATATCTCGTCGGACCTCTTTTGGCATGTAATACATTTTTTATTCAGCAGGTAATGGAATCATACAAGTGCTGAATAGTGTTTAGAGGAATATTTAACAATTCTTTAGAGATATTGTGAAAGTTCTGGGAGATATCGATTCCGGATTGATCGCTCTAAAATAGAAGATAACGGTTAGATGATATTGAGGTCGGGAGACTGTGCGGGACAAGGTAGATATTTCACTTACTTCTCATGTTTATCAAATCATCATTTGACAGGTCTCGCTACAGGAATAAGAGCATTATACCCTGGAAAATTCCATCTCCTACAGAAAACAAAGTTAGCATCATACAATGTATCTGGTCAACTAAAACTTCTCTTTACTTCTAACCAGGGATCCTTCCTTTCAGGGTTACGATTGGGCCAGCAGAAAATCAATCCATAACAGAGCTACCTCCAAGCTAGACAGTTGGAAGGTGTCAATCATGATCATACCTTGTGCAGGTGTCCTCCAAACGTGCACCCATACTGTTGAGAGGAAAAGTATGAAGGATGATTCGTCTGGCAATATAACTGTCTTTCATTCATCAATCGACCAGATTTTGTGGTTGTGGCACAACTGTAGACGACGTTTAGCGTCAACAGATGTGACAAGTGGTTTGGAAATTGCTGCTCTTCAGTAAATGTCTCCTTAGTTGTAATTAATGGTGTCCGTTAATTTTAATTATAGACACTGGATAATCCGGATGCTGATTGAGCTATGTGGTCACTTTGGCTGCAATTATTTTCTTTTTAGACATTACAATCCGCTTCAATATCCGTCTGTCTTTTCCCCTCAGCTCTTATTTCCTCCCATCCACTATTTTGCTTTTTCGAACTTGTTTTGCAGCGTGTATGCTAGCATGACTTAAGACACCTTACCTCTAGAAACACCTAAAAGCTGGGATGTTTAAACCAAAGTTGCTCCAGCTAGTCGGGCACCTACAATTTGGTTTCTTTGAAACTCTGTGAAGTCTAACATTTTACGCTTTTGACCAAACTCCAAGACGTGTTCAATTTCACTAAAGCTACCTCATACTACCATGATATATACTTTTTATATATAAAAAACTGGTAGCTAAGATTACATTTTAATTCTTAAATGTCACTTTTATTCACACGTGGTTTCATTATTTTGATAACCACCTGTATACGTTAAGAAAATTTTAGAGTTATTTTTTTTTTTTTTTTTTTTTTTTTGCACGGTTTGTGATGTTTACAAGTCTGTGCATAGTTGATTAGAATGTTACCATTTGTTATACATAGATATAGAACGTTGGGCTATTTAACAAAACGAAACAAGTAGGTTCATTTATTGTAGGTTGAAATGGGCATGTAATATAATAGTATAGACAGGTAATATTTTTATCTCTTGTTATGAAAAACATGTAAATGAACGGAAGAGGTCTCATAAAAATGCAAATAATAAGAAAATACTAATTCATTTTTCGAAATACGATCATATCAATCATATATGATACCAGATTTTGTAACAGGTGATATCAATATTACATAAAATCTGTCGGTTCTGTTAGAAAT
This sequence comes from Caerostris darwini, assembly GCA_021605075.1. Classification (NCBI taxonomy): domain Eukaryota; kingdom Metazoa; phylum Arthropoda; class Arachnida; order Araneae; family Araneidae; genus Caerostris; species Caerostris darwini. The sequence continues at coordinate 381,239 of BPLQ01001534.1, read as the reverse complement.
GTAGATCCTATTCTGTAGTAGAACAATTTGAAATTAAATTGACTTCGAAACCTTTAATATCAACATAAAAAATATACTCTTTTATATATTTAAAAATTCAGTAATTAACTGATTTATCATCCATCAGCAATATGAAATTTTATTGCAAATACTACTAATATTATACCATTGGAGATTATATTTTGAATATAGAAAATAATACATTAATGGTTGGTTCTATTCTGTTGTAGCGAATTTGTTAGTTTAAGAAATAGAGTTATGGTCACTTTAACCTTAATAAAGTAATGGATTATCGCCATATAATCAAATACTAGAGGACAAGGTTTCTACTCTATTAGCAATGTTGTTATATTCACTTTCTAATTGAAAATGACCTAAAATTTTCCGAAATACTAAATCACCACTTTGTCACAATCAAGTGTTTGGAAAATGTCAGTTACAACGTTTTACTAGAGCACAAAACCACTTGTTAATTGCTGTCGTAATTACTGACTTTAATTCCCACATTTTTGAATGACTTTCCAGAAGCGAATCAAAGAGAAACATAAACAAAATTTCATTAAAATCTAGGATTAAATGTTATAGGAATTGTATTGATACACAAATTTCGTACAATGGAGAAACTGTGACTTGGTGATTGTGACTGGAATATTAAAAACTTTTCAGTGTCTTATTGAGATTCCGTCAACGAAGATCCAAATAATTGTGATAAATTCAGTTGTGAGGAAAATACCTGCATAGTATTATCAGTTTGTTATCAATAATTAGCTCCACATTCTTACATAATATTTTAGTTCAGGAAGAATGGAGAACTATTACAGAATATAAGACTTGGCATATTAAATAAAGTTCTCTTCAATACATTTTATATTTAAAATATTAATAACTTAACATGAACGTTTTGATATTATTCTTCCAAAAATGCTTGTGTTATTTTTAAAAAGTTCAAAATTTTATTATTTTAAATATAATGTTAATAAAATTTAATAATTTAAAATGCATATTAAAACAATTTGATATTTATTGCAACATTTTGTCTGTTTTCCTTATTTTTTATCTACAAAGAGTATAAATAAATAAATCTGTAAAACGAAATTATCCAGTAAATATTATCATTTACGACTTTTCTTATTAATTATTTGGTAGTTCGAATAGAGTATGATGTATATTAAACAATAGAGAAATACCTTTTGGAAACATTTCGTACAGTAGTTCTATTAGTATTAGAATAAAGAAACGATAAAAAAATTTGTCCTTATTATATAATAGAAATGTATATCAGAACCAACAAAAAAACCATATTATTCCTGCAACTACGAGACGCAATGTTATGTGATTGTTACTTGAAAACTCTCTGTAGAATTAAATAATGGGTAAATGTATATTAAATGATTTTCAGAATTGTAATTTTAATTTTAGTATATTAAAAAAAATAATACATGCATTTTTGGAAAAACTAAAGTTGATAAATTAATTTTCAAGATTCAATGATCTTCATTTCACCAAGTTATGTACTCCTCCTACATGATTAGGTCATTGGAATTTTCAGAGAATTAAATTGTAGAATTGTCCTGGTTTGGATTATTACCCTGTAACTTATATAAGACTTATATTTAGATCAGCAATGTAAAATATTTTGGGGATTATTTATATTTCGATTGTTATAGATTTTTTTTTTTTTTTTTTGAAAACGTGTCTGTTGATATGTTGATGCTCAGCCCTATTTACCAGTTGTAAATTCATCAAGAAAGTAAATCGTTTCCCTATGTCTTTACAATTTTAACGTTTTCTTGTCAAGAATTTAAACAATTTATTTTATTTTCTCTTATTGTTTTCGGATTCTTTTATATTTCTTGGGTTCTTTCTGATATTTATTTGCATTTTCGTAAAATAACATCTTCATTTTTCAGTTACTGTAACGTCAATAATGAATTGTGTGAAAAATTTCCTTTTTTTTCCCCTCTTTATTCCCGCACACACCTCATATTTTCTCAGACCCCTCACGTTTCTGAGAAAAGGTTTCAGCTTCTGGTTTTCAGAAGAGGTTTTTCAGGTTTAAGGTTTTCTCAGACTACTCCCTTTGTTTATCTTCCCTTCCTGCTAGACTCAGATAATTGTTGCAACTTCCCAACTTTTCCCCCCTTCTGCCGACATTTTGGGTTCACACAATTTTACTGATGTCATTCCCACACTGTAACTGGAACAATTCAGCTTTAGGCGGTGGTGTGGTATAATAATAATAGTAGTTGTCTAAGTAATCTGCAGCCCTATACATATTCCCTAGTTCCGCATTCACATGAGTTAGTGTGTGAAATGAAGAGTCTGGAAGTCTGGTCTACCGTCTATGTCTGGAAAACATGTCCAACCCAGCATTTCTATGCAATTCCGAGTCATGTACACCACAATGAGTGTGAAAAACTTGATGTTAAAGCATCTTGCTCTTTTTTTTTATCACTTCTGGATTTTTTTTACATAATTTTGTAATATCTAGTAAATATCGACTATCCTGTACCTTAGTGAATACATAAATTAAATTTACTTCATTTTGACATCGATTTATTGTTAAGATAATTATTCCGTAATATATTCTCTGCAATAGAATACTTGATTGAATTAAGTTACTCTTCAATAACAGTGTAACCTCTTTTCTGTCAATAACCATATTCTCTATATATACATTTGGTTATAGAATGACATTTCCATATTAACAAAGCTCTATACTAATGAATAGTGTATAAATAAATTGTTCAATATTTCCATTTACCTCTACAACTGCACATTACGAAATCATATATTATATTTGGTACTATGCTGCATTTAACTTAAATTCTAAAACCTTTATGTAAAGAAATGTAATATTACAAGAATATAAAAATTAATTGTATAACTTCAAAAGGAAAGCTATTGAAAATTTTACTTTTTTGTATGTACCTGATATATTTTAAAATTCATAACGTACTAGCATATTTAATTAAAATTTATCTAAACATAGCAAAAATATAGTATCCTTATTAAAATGATTAAAAATTATAACCCAATAAACAATATTAGGTCTAATGTAGCTTTTCCAAATTTAACAAAATGAGGGATACAAATCGTCAAAGATATGAAACATACCATTTCATTATATATGGGCTTTTAAATGATATATATGTTAAATATTGAATTGATTCATCATTATGTATTTAAACTGTAATTAATTCTTCATAAGTAATAAATGTTTATTATTTTATTTGGTAATAATAATTCCTTTATTTTGCATTATAAAAACTGATGAAAAATGTATGCTTTATATACAGGGTAATTCAAGAGTCATGCTACAAGCTTTGAGGTATTACTAGCGCATGCATTTTTTATATAGGAATGTGTCGTCAGAAGCTACGCATGCACTTTCAAAGAAATTTCTCACAACATTCAGGCACAATGAGCTCACTTGACGAGTTGAAATCATCTGGCTTGCTATCCCGATGCGCACTCTAATTTATTTTTAGTTAGTCAATGCAACTGTGCTTTCATTTACGAGACTTCAGTTGACTCATTTGAGGACCTCGTTGCCCGATTATCTATTGCGGCTACAAACGTGCGCGAAATGTATGGCATCTTTGGAACTGTTCGCCAATCGACCAAACATGTAGCTCATTACTGTTAACGGTGGCAATTTCGAGCATTCGTTGCAAATATTGAATCAAAGAAGGACTTTGCAATGTTGTTAAAAATAAAGTTTTTCTTTTCATTGTGTTCGTGCCTCACTTTCGAGCCTATATTCCTACATAAAATATGTATGTTTTTGTAAACCGAACCCCTCTTCAAAATTTGTTCCATGAAGATTGTGTCACCATGTTTATCTAGTGGTTAATAAACTATATTAACCACTAGATAATCATGGGTATATAAATAAAATATATATATGTTAAGTATATATAAATAAAATATAGATTAATGCTATATTTTATTCATATATACTTAAAGGATATACCAGAATTTTGTAATATAATGATCTTAATATGTTCATAAATAAATGATATTGTTGGAGAAATCAATCAAGACGACAATTCTATCTGTTTTGTTAGACATTCTCCCTGAGGTTTACGTTGAATAAAGTAATTACTTTCTGTGAACTTTTGAAAAAGTGTAAGGTTTCGGAAAAGTTGTAATAATAAAAAAGTAGCTTATATTGTAAGTTGCATAAAAAAAGTAGCTAATATTGTAAGCTTTATAAATAAAAAAGTAGCTATTATTGTAAGATGTATAAATAAAAAAGTAGCTAATATTGTAAGCTTTATAAATAAAAAAGTAGCTATTATTGTAAGATGTATAAATAAAAAAGTAGCTAATATTGTAAGCTGTATAAATAAAAAAGTAGCTAATATTGTATTATTTCAAATTTCCTTAATTAATTGTTATTTCTCAATATTTGTGTATTTATTTTGAATGTAAATTTCAGAGAACAACTTTTTCGAGAATGTTTTCCTGTGGGTAGGAATAACACAATTAATATCTTAAGTGGTTTTGATTAATGTTATATTTAAAAATGAATATACTATATAATTTGATATTTACGGTCTATTTTTTCTGTTTCATTCTGTCTGCTATTTAATAATTGGATTAACTAAATCTTTATTTAATTTATGAAATATAGTAGATCTCTATAATTTTTTTCCACAAAAGTAAAAAAAAAAAAAAATGTAAATATAATTTAATTAGTTATTACAAAGCTCTTTAAGAAGGGATCTATCTTTAAGCAAAATTTAAAACATAATAAAGCAAATTATTTTAAAAGTTTAAATATTTTATAGAGTACTTAATAAAACGACTGGAGAAAAGCAATATTTAGCAATACGAGTAAGAATCATCTTTTCGATTCATCTAAGAGTCTATTTAAATTTTCTATTTCATTTTTAGATATTTTTCCCATCTATTATATATATATTTTTGTATTTCATCATGAATTCAAATATTTTATTTAAATGTTTTTACGTAAATCTTGAAATAAAAAATTATTATTTTTCAAATTAAAATGAAATTAATAGAGTAAAAACTTAATTGACATAAGTAATTAGTAAATTGACTTAAATTTTGTTTGAAATTGATTTGACTTTGATTCATCCAGAATTTATGAAATATAGATAATATTTAGAGGTTAAAAATATATCAGATGACTTAGTTAATATTGTGTTATTTAAAATTTCATTAATTAATTGTTATATACTTTTTGCTTAAAACTTCATGTCATTGCTTATAACCTTTTATTATTTGAAGTAATATGCTGCAATCAGAAATCAAATTTAATCACGATATTCATAAGCCTTTCTTAGTTAATAGGCCAGTAACTATTTTTGTCTTTTTTAATTAAATCCTTACAATAATTAGCAATATTTAAAGTGAGCTATTGCAATGATCCTTTTTATCATGCGATCTTTATTATATTAAACTTTTTAATGCATCTCTATCGAATTTTTAAAAGAAGGGTTTACCAGTTTGACACATATTATCTTAAGTATTGACACTTAAAATGGTAGTTCGAGATGTGATATTTGCTATGAGACTAACTATATGTGTGCTTTCCTGTATTCCTTTATGTGTACGGAATAAATATACTTCCCCGAAAAAAGGAAAAATATAATAATAGTCTACGAAAAACCCCCGGAAGATATTTCCCCCTGTTTCTTGTGTTGTAGCAGTTTTTTCCTTCTATTTAGTGCACCAACAGCAACGCTGAATATAATCTAAAATGATTGTAACAGTTCGTAAAATGATAAATTAAGTAAAATAAACTTTTTTTCAATAAAAGCAACTTACAAAAAGGACTTTGGAAATTATTACTGACCTTAACGGAAGGGCTTAGGAAATTAGGAAACTATTGATTAACAGTTTCTTAATTTGATTAGCATATTGATTTTAAGCCTTCAAATTTTGTTAGAAATTTGGGAGTTAGTTTCTTGATCACAAATATTCTAAATTCTGAGTATTTTAAATATATAATTTTTTATAGAAATAAATTAAATTTTTATCTAAGACAGCCTTAAACGCTTTTAAAACTGTTAAAATATTACAGCGATTTTAATTTTAAACTCTGTAACTATACATTTTAATTACACTGGTTTCCAAAAGTTAAGCAACAAATTGAAAAATCACCATAAATCGGCTTAATGCACAAAGAAATTGTTGAAATTTGAATATATTACCAATAAAAGCAAGTTACATCGAGTAGCAATATACAAAAGAGTGACTTTGTCACTTTATGTAAACAGCTTAAAACCAGCTATTAAGGAGGGAACTTCTATTCAATGAATAACGGTATATTAAACAATTGTGAGACAGCCAAAGTGTTAAAAGGAGTTCAAGCCGACATTTGCTAGCTGAATTGTGAGCCATAAGCCGACAAAAGGCGGATCAACGACAGTTTGACATTACAAAGTGGCTAAAAGCCGACGTCTCCGTGGTGAGCTGATTGTGGAACCAGTTTCTAAGTACTGGTTCTCGAAGAGAGACAAAGAGTTACCACTTCTTCAAATGATCAATACTTGAGACTAGTTGTAAGAATGTAAATTATGTTGAAATAGTTGAGAAGAACAAATTATCAACAATATTTAAATACTAGTGGCGAGTGATAAAATTAAGAAAATAATAATTTGTCTTCAATTTTGTAGCATTTATTCTTCTAAAGTTCTACAAGTTGGCACAAAAATTCGTGAAGCCTGTTAACCACTTAATAATTAGGGAGCTTTAAAGGGAGTTCCCTAGCTGTTCTAAGATATTATGGATTTATAAAATTCATTTCGTTACATATACAAAAGAATTTTATATTCAGCTTACTTGCCGAACTGCGAACTGAGCTCTTCCACATCAGAACAGCCCAATTAATTGTTATGCCACTCCAGGACTAGGATAATAATTATTACAAAACTGGTTTACTCACTTTCTAACTTCTTTTGTTTAGCCTGAGAATTATAAGTAATTTTATTCGGTTTTTTTTTCCCGCTGAAAATTCTATTTAATTTTAAAATAATGTAATATTTCTGCCTCTAAATTGTTTATGAAGTTTCAGTTGAATTCTTTATTTCAATTTCGTTATCCATTGAAAGTTAATTGTGGACTTAAAATGCTATTCCTCGAAAAACAAACAAACAATCTTAAAGTATTCAAACAGTGTCTAGTTTGCAGGACTGCTTATAATAATCTCACCAACTAAATTTCATTACCCTTTTGTAAAGTAATTAATTTCTATCACTATTTGAGATGAACAAATAAACAAAATTAAATTGAGCTCTGATGTTCATAAGCTGTATTTTGGTTCACAACACAGTAGTCTATCTTTTCTACAGTTTCTATTTAATTAAATACTCGTAAAGACTAATGGAAAATACTTTAAGAGAATGCATTCTTCGTCATCTGATTCAACTTATTGAAATGAAAGCAAACGCCCATAGAAGAGCACGTGTTTCTGTAGGTTGACAAATGGTTTCTCAGTCGCCAACTTATGTCAGGGCATTGTCAGTGATAAATAGTGGATCTCTATTCCAGAGTCTTCTTCATCGTTGAATAAATTGCGAATTCTTCGAAGAATTGCGTAGCTGTTACCTCCAGGATTCGAAGATTGCTCTTTCTGTAGATCATCAATGCAAGTTTCTTCTTAATGTAAAATTGCAAGGATATTCTGAGATTCCTCTTTTAGTAACTTCATTCGTTGGGATTTTTAATAAATGAATTGCCTGATAAAGTTATGGGTATATTACAGACGGTACTCATATTTTATTATATTGAGAATGTAAATTTAGCTATTGTAAAATAATAATTATCACATGTTCTTATTTGAGATTGAATTCAAATAAAATAATGGGTTTATTTGAGATATCATAAATACTGAAATAATAATTCATTAACAAGAGAAATAAGGATGTATTAAATGAAGTTTGCATTGCATTATTTTATTTTATTTATAATATTAAAACAGTGGTGGTCCTATTTGCCAATTCACTGAACCTTTGTGAATATTAAATTATTTAATAGGACCCTTTCTATTAAAAAAATTTAATATTTACAAAAAAATTTGGTATATTTTTGAAAAAAATATTTTCATTTTAGTATTTGTTTTGTTAAATGAGTCTAAGCAACTATAACATAAATTGGACAATTATAAATTACAAATTTAAAATATATGTGAAAATGGCTATATTTAAATATTTAATGTGAATAAACGGATTTAAATTATTTTTTAAATTTTAAAAACTGATTGCTATTTGTGAACTAATTTCAAGTTTAGCACCAAGTATATTCCTGTATTTTGTTGATGTTCCCAATCAAGCTGAAAATCATAGTTCATTACTTAATAGTAAGGTGCAAATTATTACTTAATGAGTTTGATTATCATTATTTAATTACATTACTGTGTAATCAACTATATTTTTTATTTGCAAAACCTGATAGTGTTGCTACAAAGTAATATAAGCAATTTCTCATAGATCATTTGGGGAAGTTATGTATAAATACAAATTTCTGAGTAAAACAGTTACATTTTGTTCTATTAAGAAACGAATTTTAATATTTGTTTGTACAGCTGAAATATTGTTAATAAATTTTATCCTTCAACTATATCATAAACACTTTATAAATCAGTAACGTACATCTAAAAGGACTTATATAAAAGAGGTCAAAGTGTGTTACGTTTATTGTAACAGATAATAAAATCAAAGTTATTCGAATCGTTGTATTTGAAAGTTAGTCAGAAATCAATTTCATTAACATTATTACTGCAAATTATTGCAATAACATTTGTCAAATTGCTCATCCTTTATGTTTTGTATGCCTGTTATAAATATTCTAGGATCAATTGTCTCTCTTAAAACAAGTAATATAAAAAAAAATTGTAAAGTCAATTCCTACTTTTTTTCACTATATTGCAGAAAGTCCTTTATAAATAATTTTCATTCATTTTTTTAAGTTTATCTGGCCCCATTTATTGGTAGATATATGCAACTTAAATCTAAAAAACAACTAAAATTAATTAATTAAATTTAATTACTGAATTAATTTTAAAAAAAACTGTATTAACGTCAGGTGTCATCCACTACAAGTTCAAAAAATGTATTTGAACTTGAGTGGATGAATAAAAAGTATTTTATTAACGATTGAAAATTTGAACAAGATATATATAGTGAGAGTGTGAAGTTCGATTAGCAACTGCTAATCGAAGGAATTGAAAAAGAGAAAAGGGATTCTAAGATTTCTAATTCTGAGTGATTTTTGGCTTATCTGGTTTGAAGAAATCGATATAACTAGGAACGTAAACAGTACTTTTTAATAAAATATTTTTCATATGACACTTAGTTTATCATCTATTCAGTGAATCTATACTGTCAACTAATAGTAGTATAATGCTCTTTTTAACTAGGATTTTCAAGATTAAATTTTTTCATAATTTTGCACGAATCTATAAACCTTTAAAGATAATTTTTCTAGAAATTTAAAGACAGTGTACATACACAGCCAAGAATTAAGTCCTTTTTACAAAATGCTATAATTTAAATATATGTCATCTTGATTCATAGTTGATATTATTGAAATTAAAAAAAATCACCAATGTTTCATTTTCATTAAGTTTTAAAACTAGTTATTATCTCCTTATTGACGGAGTATTGAAAAATCTGAAGATTCAGGCAAATCTCATTTCTTTACTTAAAAGCTGACAAATAAAACTCTTAAGAATTGATTTCTTAATTTAAAATACTGATGTGGTTGACTTTCTCAAAAGTAAATTTTAAAAATAATCAATACATTTTATATAAGCTTTGATATTAACTGCTTGATTTCAAAAGTCTTATTCAATGTTTAATTCTAGGGTTAATTCAATGGCTAATGGTTAAAAGATAAAAAATAGGATTGATCAGTGTAAATGAAATGTTGCATGGAAAAAAGTAAAACGTTAACGAACAGTAAATCAAAATTGAAAAGCAATTCTTTCAAAATTTTTAATTTACAAAATTAAAAAAATTAATTTAATAAAATTTTCAATTATCCCGTTATTTTAAAAATAATCATCTTTTTCCTCAACTATATATTTTCGCTTTCAAGCAATATGCTAAAATGACTTATCGGTTTTAAACAGAATTTTAAAGAAATTTACGTGATACATCTACTCTATATTAATAAACTATTTTCTTATGATATTTCATTGAATTTAATTTAGATGAATAATATGATTTAAATACATCTTGAAGTATTTGGATTTTCCTTATAAAAATTTTCATTAATATTTGGTATATTTTAATTCGAATCCCTATGCTAATATTGATTTATTTGCTATAAAACTATTTAGGATTCGCAAGATTTCAAACTGATGCTCCTTTATCTTCTTTTATTGCTAAATGCTATCAAAAGTTGTTATGTATTAGAAAATTAGGAGATAAAGGAAAAAGAAAAATTACATTCAAATAGGATTCAGTCAAAGGTTTCAGCTTTTTTTTTTAAATTATCCAAGACATTTTGATGTGTTGGATATTTCTGCCATGATTCGTCTAAAATATTAAGCAAAGTGGGAAATTTTATTACTTGAGATCCAAACCATGCAGACAATTTTGGATTGGATATCGATATATCAAAAGTAATAAAATACAAGGTAATTTTCTTTGCTAGAGCAAAATCTTTATTCTAATACATCACGATGTTAACTCACTGAACTTATCATAAAGTTAAGAAGAAATTACACGTATTGCACAATAAAAGCGCAAGTTCTTTGCAGTTGTGTCTCAGATGTCCTGGTCTTGTTTTACGAGTTGTTCTTTTCATCGGTCACTTGAGTGAAAGGCTTAAGAAAATAGCTTTCGCCCCCCAGGATCAGGGCTTTTTTATTGGTTAGCAATTTAGGTCCATTTCCCGAAATCGTTGTGAACGTGATGAAAGTATAGCGAGACTAGCAAATCTTAATGATGGTTACTACAAGCAGAATACCTAGCTTGGTTATTTTCAGAAGGAAATCTCGATGGCTTTTTGTTTGTTTATGTGTGAGTGTAACTCAGTAGTTGGGAGAAGTCAATAAACTGAAATTGTGTGAAAATACACGAACTATATTGGAAAAGCATTACAAGGATTAATGTTGTTTTTCTTTCATGCACAAAGTAGTAATTTTGTGCACAATCTTTAAGTTTGTTGTTTATTCAGAGTTGTAATGTATTTTTTCCGACTTATTTCATAGAATTCTTAATTTTCCAAAACCCCACAAAGTGAGGCAATATGAGTTGGGCAAAATAAATAAGACATGATATTTTTCAAATTTTTATCCATAAAGAAATTCTTCAAGAATGTTATTTATATAAGATATTGTTTTAATAAGAATTGTTATTGTTGTATAATAATTATATTTAAGTCAGTACATCTAAATAGAAACCAGATAACATTAAAAATAATAACTAGATAAATAGTTAAATCCTATTTATTGTTTGAGTCTGGGGTCATTTTTAGGTCTTTAAATGATCACACTTTTATTAAATGAAAAGCTTTCTATCAACGAATGTTTAAAATAAAAATCAGTTTTCAAGTTAGTTGATGATAGTTTTCAATGATAGTTGATATTTTTTTGGAAAAAAAAATGTACACAAATAAAAATGTAGTGCTTCATTCACTGTCCTTCCCTTTTCCGACTGAATACTTTGATGAAGAATTTTTTTCAGAGGCATTTGTTGTTAGCTATTTAATTCCATTAACAATAACTATTCATATTTGATATTTCTTTAATTTCGGATCTACTTTTCTTTTAAATTCTGAAAAAAATACAAAAAAGGAAGTTTTACTAATATGTATTTTTATTTTAATAACTGATATTATCCCAAAAATTGCAACCATCTATAAATTACTTTCAATGTATTGTATAAATGTCTGGTTAAAATTCTTATTTTAAGCATACATTTCTCATCTTTTTGCTTTAAATTCTTTATTATAATTTCAATCATCAATCATTATAAATTCAATCATCAAAAATTTACGATATTTCAAATATAGTAGATAGAAAATGAAAAATTATTCCCGTAGTTAATATCAAAATATGCATTCAAAGACATTTAAAATATTCTGTAGCTCATTTTCATGGAGTTAAATACGTAAAAAAATCTATCTTTTACTATATCTGTATTGCATAACACAGATAGTTATTTTATAATTTATATGGAAGAAATTCCTATGACATAGCAACAAAACACCAAACCTCATTCATCTATTATACTTGAAAGTATTTTTTCTGTTATAATGCTTTAAAAAATGAAGAATTATTTTGTTTCACATTAAGTTATAGAAATCAAAGGAGTAATTTTCTTCTTCGTTTAAACATTCCCATCTTATAGAAACATTTATTCTGAACTGCTATTGGGTTTAACTGATTAACAAATTCATTATCTGGTCAACATTTCTTTACCCAAACACATCGCTTCGTGCTTGAAAATGAACATTCTTTAAAAATATGTCCATTTATACAAATTGGTGAAAATAATTTGTTTTAAAATTGAATTTATTTGAAAAGCAAATTATTTCTACTAAGTATTAATTCATTTATTTACATAAATTGCATAGAGCAATTTAAGTTTGGTAATTAAATTATTATATTATTTTTAAATAAAAATTGGCAAAGCACTGTATGATATACGAAATGAACAAGTGCAGGATCCATCGAAAAATCCCTTTGTCCTGAAATAATTTAAATCAGACTATCCAAGGATGTAAATTGTATATTAAAGTGAAAAAGTATAATCTAATGCAACCCGTAGCAGATCCTTGATACAAAATTTAGAATATAACCATAAAAATCTAAAAATGAAAGATATGGAGTAAAATAACTAATTACAAAGTTGTAAAGTATCATCAATATATTAAAAAATGTCAAAAATCAGTGTATGAAATTTTGAATTAAAGTTTGTAGGTAAACTTTAGATTTCATTTCATAGACAATAAATTTAAACGAAGAGAAACTTGGTTTTTATGGAAATATATAAGAAGAAAAAAAAATAATGAATGCAATCCGAATCTTAATGGAAAATAAAAATATCAGTAGCTAAATAAATTTATTAATGATTGAATACATTGAACATTTTCATTTATCACAATTATAAAATAGTTAGAGTACTTTTCTATTCCAGTTTCGCAGTTTTTAAAACTTTCTTTTTATTAAAAAAAATTCTCTTCTATATTAATCAATGAATTATTTCATAAAAAGATACTAAAAAGTACTGAATTCATATTGAAGTTATTTATTTTCATTTTCATGAAGATTTATAAGCTTATACACTTTTTTTTTAACTTACTCGATCAAACCGTATTAAAAATGTGCCATACATTTTCTTTTGAAAGAATGATCAAGTTAAACGACATAAGATGCTTAAAAATTATATTATGAGAATGTCTTTGGATAATTATTAATTTTTATTCATTGCTTAAAAAAACAAGTGTTTTTCGAATATTACATAGAAGACAACACGGGAAATATTAAGAAAGTAATTCTGTTTTCCCCACATAATAGGATCTTTCTGAGTTGAGCTACTTAATTAATTAATTTTCTTCTGCATCAGACTGAAAGAGGTGTGGTACGTAGAAGTATTTTTTTGTTTTGTCATTACGCTCTAAAATTAATGATGATGAGCCTTTTCTCGTGTAATATAAGTAATTTATTCATTTTTATTGTAGGTTAAAAAAATTAAAAAATCGTATTAGCATGTCTGGAAACTTTTACTGTTATCTTTTTTGTTGTATGTATACTGATAAAGTAAAGTTGATATATAATGAGCTAACAGTTTTCTAGGTTTTATCTTTTTTTTTTTAGTAAGTAATGTATAAATATGATGTATTTCCGAAATATTTCACACTTTTTATATAGAAATTTGCACATCAATTAAACTTTGATTATCTAATCAACACTGCTGAATACTTTTAAATAAATAAATATTTAAAATACGATCCAGCTAATAATTTTGTTAAAAATATAAAAAGACCCATTAAGTTAAAGCTTTTTATATAGTTTTAGACTTATAATTTTTAAACTACTGATGACATTTTAATATAATTTACAAATGTGTAATAGCTAAGAAAAAAATGACATAAGGTAGTATTGAAAACAATTACTGTCTAAAATATTATGAAAAATGCAAATGTTTAAGTGATTCGAACCTTTCTCAACCATTCTATATAACATTACATAGTCTGTTTTCATATAGTCCATTGCAATTGTTGTTATTCTTCGCATATTTTAATTGAAATTATCTTGCGCATTACAATTACAGAAAATGAACTTGAAGGAATTCAAATATATTTTGTATAACAATTTGTATTATTTTAATTTGTTAGTATTGAATTAATTAGATTTATTCATCTAAGGGCAATGAATCAAATTTTGCACAAATTTGCTATGTTATATTAAAAATTATCTTGAAAATATTAACTTTGTGATTTATATTCTGCTATTTTAGTTATTAAATATTATGCAAAGGAAACATTTATGACAATCGTTGAAAGAAACGTAATTTCAGGACAAAATATTCTGAGATATTTGGAAAATGAATTTGCATCCAATATTCCTATTATTTCAGCATATTATCAGAAAATCTTTATTAGGTATATAGCTAATATTGTAGTAAATGTCCCATTTACGTGTTCCTTTATAAAAAGAGCATAACTTATCGATGTAAATTTCAATCAATTTAACATGAATTATTGTACAATTTCTCTAAATTTTATATTAAAAATAAATTATGTGGAAGTAATTTGGTAGAACAAATTATGTAGAGATAATTTGAACATTTACTGTCAGCTTTATTGTTTTAACAGTGTGTGATTTGGGATAGTTATTGATTTCCATAAAACAAAACAAAACAAAACAAAAAAAACCAGAAATATATATCCCTATTTTTGTACATCAGGTGCATTTAAACAATGAGCGCAAATGGCTCTTTATTTTTAAATCTCAATTATGATTTTTTTTATTGTTATATAAAATCATAAATTACAAAACTATGTTTCAATTTTTTAATTAAATGAAAAATACTATAATAAATTTTAATTGAAATTCAAAGATAAAAATTACGATATAATTTATAATGAAAATATTATGGTATTAATTCATGTGTATTGAAGATAAGAAAAGAAAAGCAATTATTTAAGTTAATTCATTTCTCAGTTTTTTCTGTGACATTTGAAACGGATTAATTAAAAACTAAAGAGAAATACATACTTTTTTATGTGTTTTTATGTATCATTTTTGTTTAAATTGGACAAAAAATGTTTGATTCATTTAAATAATTTATTTTTGTACATTTTTAAAGAATTTCGACACTGAAATAATTTAACGTTTAATTAAGTTACAATTGCTATTTACTAATTGGAATATATGAATATCATTAATGTTAATTATATAAGAGCTAACAAAACTAAATGAAAAGTATACATGTTATAAAAATGAAACAGTTTCTGATTAAATTTAATTGGATTTTCATTAATTAAACTTTTCTTCATGAAGAATAATTTAGTAACTGAAGCATTTAATTTGAAAACTTAGTAAATAATAATTTTTTTTTGAAAAGTGAGAAGGTTCTATACGTCTGTGTTACATTGAGGTTTTTTATTAATGTTTCACTAAAACTTTTAATTGTTTACATTGTACTTAAAAATCATGAATTTTTTTTAATTATTTGATAATTTATTGCTTCAAATTAATTTAAGTTACTTCAGTTGATTTGTATTTCAACTTTTAAACATCTCTTTGAAATTGAGAAGAAAAAAAATGTGACAATTAAAATATAGTATTTTTTAAGCTATGCGAAATAAATTAATAATAATAAAAAACAATAATTTTCTTCATAAAATATTCTTATGTTATGAACCAATAAATAATTTTCAACAAGTGAGGCAAACATTTTGTGCAAAAATGAGCCATCATTTGTTTCTGCACAATTAGTCAAATGCTTAAGATCTTAAATCATAGAACTCGAGATATTTTATGTTAAAATTATTGGAAATAAATGATCTCTCTCTCATAAAGGACCTATCATTAATCAAATGTTGCGCATATATTATTTCGTTTTAGAGTCATTAAAATACATTACTTTGTATTTAAGAAAAATCTTGCTTATGTCTATGTAAATGAAACTTTCAGCTATGTATCACTCACAGTATTCCTAATGCTTTTGTTTTGATTGCTAAAAAGGTGATTCATGGGAACGCTTTAAGGTTATTATTTTCCCGTTATTTGATACATCTATTGCAATGAGTGCCATTATTCATTCAGGGGCTGAGCAGTTGGGTGTTGACTGAGATTGTTACTTAAGGAAGGGGACTGAAAAAAAAGTATAGAAAGTAGTCTCTATCTGCCGATAATTCTGTTCTCATCATACCGTGCTGAAAAAAATCAGAAAAACAACTGAATTGTATGTAGATTACACACGATACTTTTAATTTTTTGTTTTAATTGACCATTTTCACATTTTAATAAAGATTCATTATTATTTGTGTAAAAACAATGCATGGAATTTTTTCACACGACAGATTTTTTTATCCAATACTTCTGGTTTGAACGTACAACCTGAACTCACATCCCAATTTCGTAATTTCAAATTACTAAAAAAAATATTTATTCTCTACACTGTAGTTGGCGTATGCAACATATTTATAGTTATAGTTATATATGTACATGCTTTTTCACTTTGGGGGAGCATTATTTGAGATTTAAACTCAAAGATTATCAAGCCCTCTTAAAATTCGATTTTTTTTTTGAGTGATTGACAATTAATTAAATTGTTAGCCAACTTTTTATTATAAAATTATTTTTTATTACATATAACTATTTGATTTCAAGTATGTAAAATGTACTTAATATATCGAGTTATTGCGAATTGTCTAAGTAACAAAAAAAATTTGATTTTCAAAAGATATGAAAATATTGCAGTAGAATGTGTAACCAATGTTGCCATCGATAATGCATAAAAAGCGTCAACACAGTTGTAGATACCTATCTTTTGCAAATACGATACCCGGGAAATCTTCAATCTACTTAAGATAACGATTGAAAATGGGTGCCGTAATACAAAGTCTAATAAAATTTGAAGTAATTATATCCTTAACCATGTAAAAATACTGCAGAAATTCATTGGGAACTGTCTGTAAGCTCTATACATGTAAAAATGACTGAAGGAAAAGTATGGTTATTTCAACTACCGCACTGTCCAGACATTTAAAGATTTCTGATTGGACTATTTAATCACCTCTTGCTTACAAACGCAGTCTAAACACTAGTTACAAACGATACTAATAGAATTTTGTTTTTATTATTTTGTTCTTATAACCAACCTACCTTTTAGTTTAAAATCCTCCTCGTACATTCAGAAGAGGTGTTACTTACTCCTCTTAGATAATAAAATTGAATAATATTTGAATTATGTAATCAAAAGCGTTTTAAAATAAATATTAGGAATTATTACTAATTCAAATTACTTTTACACAGATTTCATTAAAAAAAGGGGGCGGGAGGGAATCTAAATATGAAAATTTTATATCTTTTCAAAGCATTACATCACCAACCTCTTACATCTCCACATCGTTTTTAGAGAAGAATTAAATAGTTCAATAAATTGTTTAAATGACAAAAAACCAGGGCTAGACAAAATTTTTCCTGAGTTCTTGAAACATCCAAATCAAGTTGCAAAAAATGCTACATTAACTATATTTAAATCTTTCTGGAGCAAAAATATAAATCTCCCTTCAGATTGGGTAAAGATCACTGTCATATCCATTTGCAAAAAGGATAAAGCAGCCTCAAATTTTGCATCCTACAGGCCTAACTCGTTAACTTCCCAACTAGCGAAGACCTTTGAACGGATGTTAACCACTAGGCTGAATTATTTCCTGGAAACTTATGACATCCCGGAAGAGGATTAGCCTGGCTTTACCAAAGATATGTCTATTCCTAATTTTATTTTGAAACTTGTCCATGTTATAAAATAAGGTTTCAATTTAAAAGCTGTTTGCACTTTATCTTTTTTTGTCGACTTTCAGGGATCATACGATACTGTAGGTAGAAAAAGACTCCCAAATAAGTTGAAGGAGATTGGTGTTAAAGATGAGATTTTAAACTGGATAAAGAGATTTGTAGTTCAAAGATGTATTTGGGTCCTCTGGAATAGTGTTGAATTTGGATATAGGTAGTCTAAGGTGGAATTACCGCCTCCCTCACTTTTTAACATATATATTAATGATCTTATTGACAGACTGAAAAAAATGGAAATTTCCATGTATGCATATTTGCAGATGACCTTGCAATATGGATAGATGCAGATAATAATCGGAACTACAGAAGAAAACATCGTGAGTTTGAAAGCGCTATAAATAAAGCACTATAAGTCCTCCAGCCTTGGGCAATAGAAAATCAAATGACTATATACAAATCGAAAGCAATGTTTCAGTTTTTTTACTTTAAGACACGTTACCACTAAATTTGAAATATTTTGGATAATACAAAGCTTGATACGAGTGATAACACCAAGTTCCTCGATGCAAACTTTGATAATAAACTGAATTAAAACTTAAAAAAATACTTTATTGATATACCTGAAATACTATACTCTATTCTTTAAATACAATACTCTTTAAATACTGTACTCTATATATTTCTCTTTAAATATAAAAAAAATGAATGTTGAAAAAAGATTGCCTGCGAAATAAAGAGAAATGAGGCTGGGAAAATACTTATAACAGCATCACAATCCAAAATGGAAACATTGGAGAGAGCTCAAAAAGTTAAAACAACACCTATTGTAGTAATGTTAATCCATACGTCCAACTCTCCTGTAAGCCATAAGTGTGTACTCTAAATTGAGGTGTCTAAAAACACAAAATCCTGTAGAAAATTTACTACCTAAGCTCTAATTACCGAGGGCTAATTACGAATTAATTAACCCCGAATTACAGAAGCCCTTGTTAACCCACTGGAATTGTTATGGACATTTCGTCAGCTTAATAAGGAAATTTATGAAAAAAAAGCCTTGTCTATAATTCTCAAAACAACAGAATTGTCAATACTGGAAGACCAATATCCTGAACCATAGGGGATCTGTGTATTTACAGATAGTTCCAAAATTTAAAGACTCTGCATGTGCAGGTGTCTATAGTACATTGTTTTGGGTATTCTCCCCTGCTGGCAATCATCTGTCTAACTTTGGTGCAGAAATATACGCAGTTTCCATGGCAGTGGAAAACATTAAATCTTAAATATATCCTTTTTCAAAGGCAGATATACTGGTGGATTCTAGATCCGCTATTGAAGCAATCGCTTTACAAAACAAATCTAAGACTGCTACTACAACCACAACCAAAATAAAACCAGATATTAAGTTTCTTAATGAAAATGGTAAATAGCATACATCACTTTCCAGTGGATTCCATCACTTGTTGGAATTCATGGAAACAGAAGGGCAGATCTTCTGGCAAAAAAAAAAAAAAAAAAAATAAATAAATAAATAAAACACAGGTTCCTGGACAGTGTCCTATCCGTCGTAACTTTTTTAGCAGAACTATACGGGAAAAATTAAGTCATCGTATATTTCTGAATTATTATCTAACATTAAAGAAAAATCTGAGATGGCTGAAAAAAAACTTGCTAAGAGGCTGTTGCCAATTTTAGATTAAGAACTGGACACGATTGCCTGGACGAGCATCTCCCTAAAATAGAGATTGTGACACAGAAAATGAATAAGGCCCAGCTACTTGCTTGCTCGGGACCTGACTATAACTTAAACATGATGGCGATTTGTGTGCTCTTTACTGGAGAGCCAGAGAAATATGCCCTGATCACACGTACTTTTATTATGACGCTTCTAGTTTTTAAAATTTTTATCCTTAGAACATTTAATTTGTTTTTAACAGTTTTTAAGGCCTTTTGATCATTTTTATTAAGATTGTCAGGTCTTTTCCCTTTGCAGTTTGATTTCTTTGTTAATTCTTCTTGTTTCTACTGTAAGTGGCCAAATTTGTATGAATTGACTCTAATAAAGTCATTGGTAACAGCAACATGACCAACTAAAGGTCTTTTAAAATTTTATAGCCATCGAACCTAACGGATCATAAAATATTCCTCACAGCCTATAAAATTTATACATTCTTACTGTGATTAATACACTGTATGTTTGCATTATTATATTTACCCAAAATTACTCTTTATTTCCAAATTTTATATCACAAGCAACCGACTCGTCTTTTATATATAGCTTGGCTCAGAAGTTTAAGCATTAAATTACTTTTAATGATTATCTCTGAAAAGAGCTAAGTGAAAGGCTGTAGCTCTTTCAGAGTTTAGAGATTTTCAAAGTTTCAATGCTTC
Source organism: Caerostris darwini (assembly GCA_021605075.1). NCBI lineage: Eukaryota > Metazoa > Arthropoda > Arachnida > Araneae > Araneidae > Caerostris > Caerostris darwini. The sequence goes on along the minus strand of BPLQ01001534.1, from coordinate 360,898 downwards.
TAACCTTCAAGCCATTTAAATGTTATTGCTCTCTTGGGAGTCATTCCTTAATCCTCCTCGATTCCTTTATCTAATTATTTCCACAGGGAGCGGGATTCTGAAAATGTATTTCGTTTCTATTAAAATCGGAGGGCATTATCGTTTGTTATAATTGCAGAAACAAAAGATCTTGGAAATTTACATATTTTTGCGTACTGGATACTTTTATTAATGACTCTGGTGTGATTATTTGAATTGACGTAAATCAAATTGCGAAATTTAATTTAATTGGAGTTTTCGATTAATGTAAATATTAATAAGTTTTTCATGATGAAAATTCAATAATTATTTTCATTAATAAACATGGTTTGAGGCACAATATATTTTAAATATTTTGAATTGCCTCAATATATTTGCATGTAATTTAATTTATTAACCGCTGAAATTTAAACATTTCTGGAATAGATGAGTCATTATTAAAATGAGGATCTCTAAGTGTGAAAATATGTACTATATGTAAAATTCCGGCTAATATTTATTATTCTGTTTTATAATATATTCAACAGTGTTTTTTAATACTTTTAACATAAAGTATTTAACCCTTTCAAAAATATTGTGTCTTTTGAGTAAATATAAATATTTGGAAATTTTTAGAATTTATGTGATTTTCAGATTTATGAAGTTTTTTATATTTTGAAAATTCACTTTAAAAATTGGATTTATTTTACAATGAGCGATAAATATATGCCATAAATTTCACATATTTTTATAGACAATATTTTAGTTTTTATATTTGTTTTATTGACTCATTAACAAATAAGATAAGAAAAATAAGGTATTGTCTTTAAAATAAGAAGGACATTATAATAATAAGTATATAATGCATTATGACAATTTTAACCTTTTGAATCAAGCTTGTCTTATACAAATAGTAGCTTAATATTAATTTTAAAAAATTATTTAATATAACTCATTAATTGGCATGCATTATGTATAGGATGTGCAATTTAAAATATTTAATGTTTGTTTGATGTTCAATATTAAACTAGTTTAATTTTGTATTATTAAATAGAAATGAAAACTTATTCACATTCATATTTTTGTATTACTATTTAATAATGGTTTGTATTTTTCATATTTATTGAATAGTTTTTCAAAAATAGAATAAATTACTGCCAAATTAAAATATTTGTGTCCGAAGATTTTTGTGAATCAATATATTTGAAAAAGGAAATGCTTGACTTTTAGAATGTTAGACTGATAAATATTGCAATATTTATACCCCACTTGATCCATTCAATATAATTATTGTGTTTTCTTTAATCAACAATGTAGTCCTACACTTTTACTAATAGAATTTCTAAAATATTGCTGTTTGTGTTCAATTTTTAAGGGTTTCTTTGGTGTAAAAATGCCTTAACACAGTAACATCCTACTTTAGAGTAAATAAATAAATATTGTTTCAATTAAATGCTAAATGCCTTTTAATTAAATAATAATGTAAGCAATTTGTACTCTCATTAACACGATTACAGCAGATCGAAACCTTTTCACTCAATAATGTTAATGGAATGTTAAAGGGTTTACTAGTATTTGTACCTTACTTTTATAACTTGTTATAACTCTATTACAGTGTATTTTGAATTCTTTTATTGTGGTATGATATTAAGTGCAGGAATGTTCATTACATTCATTTGATTATAAATATGGAAATATATAATATATAAATGCCTTAACACAGTAACATCCTTCTTTAGAGTAAATAAATAAATATTGTTTCAATTAAATGCTAAATGCCTTTTAATTAAATGCTAATGTAAGCAATTTGTACTCTCATTAACACGATTACAGCGGATCGAAACCTTTTCACTCAATAATGTTAATGGAATGTTAAAGGGTTCACTAGTATTTGTACCTTACTTTTATAACTTGTTATAACTCTATTACAGTGTATTTTGAATTCTTTTATTGTGGTATGATATTAAGTGCAGGAATATTCATTACATTCATTTGATTATAAATATAGAAATATATAACGAGATATCAAATAATTTTTGGTAATAATTTTTATTGATTATTGATTATCAAAGCCAAGAAGTAACATTTGTAGGCAAATTGATTTTGAAAATATAATTACAAGTTATTATAAATCAATGATTACAACAATGTTATGTATAATTTTTCTAATCAATAAAGAATGATTTTAAAACATCTAAACATTATTTTTAAAGTTGAAATAAAGATATGGCAATTTTTTTCCGAATAAACAGATGGAGGTCAATAATTGCTCTTTAATTAATTATTTACTAATTAATTATATTTATCTACTAAAGAGATGGAATTAAAACAACTTTTATGAATTTTGTATGCACTGAATACTCAAATTATTAGATACCCCCTATGTTTTTATAAGAAAAACTTTGCAATTGTTTCTCCTGAAATGTACTAAATGATTTTAGGTAGGAAACTGTTATTTGCATTTGCATTTGTTCTTAAATTCGTCAGAAGTTCGCAAAGTTTGAAGAAAATATTAAATGTAAAGTATTAAAGTTGTGTAGTGTAAAATTAAAACTATTTATATATTGCTTTAACAGAAACGGTTAATGGTTCAGTATAAAATATCGTTTTCATAAAATAAAAAGCTTGTTGCACAAATAAATTATTTAGAGAACTTTAAAAGATAACAAAAGAATTATAAAAAAATTAAAATACAATTTTTAATTTTTTCAAAAATATCCCCGACGATTTAAATCAAGTCTCATTTATATATCAGAAATGGCGACAAAGTATTCACATTTTCAGAAAATTCAGAATTCATCTTTAAATTTATTCAACTATTCTTTTACTCAAAGTTTATATCCTACGATCTGAGTTGTTTTAACATGTAAATGTATTTAATAATTTGGCCACTCATTTTATGCAGGAGACATTTTGTTCAATACAAAACCAAAGCTCAGTTAATTATGTTTAAAAAAATATTGTGATAACAAAATGGAATTCAAACTACAAAAAACTATAACATAAATTGACACGTGGAATAAGAACTAACAAATAATATTTAAGAGTTGAAAAATTGCTCATTTAAAATTAGTACAAGGAACAAGATACAAAGAAATTTGTATATTCAATCATATGTACAAGGAAATTGATATAGATTCCCATGGAATTAACTCAGTAATTTCTATCTAACTTGGAGTTAATAATAAGAGAAATTCAATAATGAAATATCCATGTTTAATAATCACGATATTGTTTACTGGTCACCATTCTATCAAAACTCTAAAAATTCAGAAAACATAATATAAAACAAAACAACTTTCAAGCACTTATTTATTGTAGTTAGCACTGAATAGTTATTATTATTCTAATGTTGTCCAGAAAAAATAAATCTATTATAAAATAAAAAATTGCATTACATGCTTACTTTATACAAACTGCATATTAAATTATGTACATTTATTCATTTGCACATTGATAAGTCTTGCACCTTTTGGAACCATGAAAAGTCAAATATCTTCCCACATTTCAGTATCTATTCTCCTCAAAAATTCACCAGGAAAAGTAGATTCTTTCGCATTCCTCTCTCTTAATTACGACGAATTTATGTTAATTTTCAATTCGTTTACTTTTAACGATAATATGAAGCTGAAAATCAAGCAGTTGTAATTCAACCTTCTCTGTCCAAGTTAATCTTCACGAAGCAATGTTTGGCTCTCAGCTCTAATTTCATACATTTTTTGGGAATAAAAGTAACTCGATTCTCCCCAAAGTGTGCACTCAGAGTTGCATATTATTTGGTAATTGGGTTGTCAAGGAAAGCATTGAATTCATTAATATGCAAATAACGTTGCTCTTTTGCTTGTCTCCAACAAGAGTATCGCGCTGCTTTGAAACCATGCACTAAAAGTAGATTTCCTTTATTTACAATAAACTGTAAATTAGCAAGGTATTTTCTATAGCTGTTTTCAACTACTCCGGCAGTTTAAATATGCATATAAACAAATCATGAAACTGCTTCTAACGATGCTGAAAGCATTTCTTTGTGAGAAGTTGAAGTGAGCTTAGTACAGAAATGTATTGTATTCAAGTCGAGTTGAAATATTAATATTTAAATCATCGAAGTATATTTTAGATTGAATTAAAATATTAAAACTCGTGCTTTTTTGTCATATTAATTAAGGTGGAATTAGTTTTGAAAAATCTTTATCAAATTATTGCATTTATTTTAGCATTGATAAATAAAATTATTTAAACTAGAAATATCGTAAAATTTGAAAATAGTTATTAGTTTTTTTTGTTGAAAAATTAAATTTCATTTCGCCATAAAATCCTCAATAATGTACTCGAAAAAAAAAAAACGTTTGAAGAATAAGAACTTAAAATTAAAATTTGCTACAAACATAAAAATTATTATAACAAACAAATGTTAAATATAGTTTTAAATATTTAGAAAAAAAAGTATTTTTATTTAAATTAAAAATTTAAATATTTGTTTAATACACGTGATTTATAGATAAATTCTTAGTACTGCCTTATTTATAATATATTGAATGAAGACTGGGTGATAAAATATCATACTTGTCAGTTATAGTTATAATTTTCTTTACACTAAAGCATTTTGAAACAAAATATTTCACTAAGATTTAAGAAACTGTTAATTAATATTTTTTCAAATAACACTTTTAATAAATAAAGCTTTTACCAGTATTAAAATGACGCATGTGCTATAGTTTTAAATATTTAGTTTGACAAGCGGTACAGAATATCACTTTCATTATACACTTTCATTCCAGACATAAATAATTAGTAATTATTAAACAATTTGAATAAACTATTCCTCACTACACCTTTCGTTCGGATTTCTGCAAAGAATTAAATTTCATAAAAGTAATAAAATATAATACTATATTTGTTTTTAATGTTTTTTTTAAATAATAAATTTATTTTTAAACTATGTTTAAATATAGAGCTCTATTTATAATTTCCTGTTGAAAAAATTTAACTTGTAACTATTACGGCACTTGTTGCATATTTTAGCAGTAAAAAACATCATACATATTTTATTTTAAACCAATCTTATATAAAATTCATTAATTTCAATACCTGAATTTTTAAGGCAGCTGAATAAAAAAAATACTCTGAATTTTCTAACATTTAAAACAATTTATGGAATATGTTTATCTTGAATTTCGAAGAGCATACAGTAAATGTTAAACACGAACATTATCTGTTTATTTTTCCCCTTTGAAATGAAAATAAAATAGGAAATATTCGCTGACATCTTTAAACTTCTTAAGCCTCTAAACTAATTTAACTCTTCATTCCACAAGGTCAGGAATTCTTTTTGAGCAATTGTGAAACACATACTACTCCTTAGTAATTTTATGCACGCAAAAATAGTACTTTCCTCGAATCTTTACTTCTCTTTTTACATGAATTTCTTTTCTAAACTCCAGGGACGCCGGAGATTTTATTAAGCAAGCAAGAGAAGAAATTTAATAAAGGACTTTTTTTTTAATTTTGCTAGTTTATCCTTCAAATTTAGTGAAAGAAGCTTGATTCAGTTTATGATGAGAGCGGGGATGGATGTTACGCGTCAAAACTATATTAACCCAAGTTCTGCTTATTCTTTGAAGTTAATATGAGGTTTACTTCTTATCCAATTTGTTTCACTGAGTTTACCTTTCGATACGTTTAAATATAATAAACTCGCACCTCTGTTCAGCAAACTCCTTTTGCTACTTAAAGTGTTTATTACCGAGCATCTGTTTTACTTGCGATTGGCTTTAAATCGAATTTATTTCTTGCATTCATCGAACATTAAGAATATATCCTGAAAGCTTTTTTTCTCATATCCCAAACTATTTCGTAAATTATGTATGCTTCCGTCAAACATTCAAGACAGACATGAAATTTACCATAATCTTTCAAAAAGCATGCCTTTTTAGGCAATCGTAATGGTTAGTAAAGTATAAATATATCTATGTGTGAGTTAACAAATCAAAAATCACATTTCATAATGTTGGTTTAAAATTAAATTTTTTATTGTCAAATCACTTGATTTGTTAAGAATTTATCTAATCCATCATCGATTTTCCATTTTTACCATGCTTGCACAATAAATTTGATCTCAAATTCTTCTGCTAATAATAATAAGCTTACAAAAACAAGATATTTGAAGATATTTAAAATGGTATCACATTAAAAAACAATTTCAGTTTTTCTTTTAAAAGATGCCTGTTTCAAAAGAATCTTCACACTTTTCTATTTCGATAAGACAGGCATATAGGCGTAACAGTATTTGTTACAAACAGTTGTTTTTCATAAATATTAAAGTTAAATGACTCTACAAACTATACGGGCATATAGACGAATACACTAATTCCATTGTCCTAAACTGAAAAAAAAATTACTCTTCTTTCCAAAATTTTTTATTTATATTTCTCTATAACTGAGACTGTACTGACTGAAACTTCTGTACTTTTTGAGAATGCTATAGAATTTTTTTTTTTTTTTATAAAGTAGAAATCTGTTTTTAAATTCTTTTGTAGGCACTATAGATGAATTTAGTTTTTGAGATTTATAATTTAGTTAAATCATTTCTATTTCAGTACAAATTCATGAATTCCTGAATTCTTAATTCTTTACATTTTGAAATTTCGAGTTGTACCTAAATATTTAACATGGAAAATTTGAGAAGAGGTAAGATAGTAAGTACCCTTGGAAATCACTATTTTAAAACTTTTGCATAAAATAAGAAGTAGCACATAAATGAACAAAATCATATGCAAAAGTAAGTTTTATAAAGCACTATTGTAAATAAAGGAAAATAAAAATTACAATTCCGAAATAATTTAATCTTATAAACCATTAATCGTTCTGTTGAAGAGTTTAGTAAGTAAATAAAGTATTTTAATGTATTTATTGAATTGATTAGTCCACAATTCTTCATAATAGTTTTTAAAAATATGTGAATAAACTTATTATCCCATTCTTTTATCATAGTTTTAAATTAAAAGGTTTGTTTAGATTATTGTTATATTAGCAAACTAATGCAACGATATTGGAAAACTGACTACTGTATTGTGAACTTCATGACATAAATTCTCAAATGCTTTAAAATGAAGCTGAATTCTTTTGCGAAATATTAAATTAACTTCAATTGAGAGTGGAAATCTAATAAAAAATGTGTTGAATATAAATAACAAACCCATTTAGACATCAATAAATAAGCCAGAAATACTACAGTCTGCACTTCCTACGATCCTTTTAAAACATACTTCCGATTATAGTAATTCTTTTCCACGAACTTCAATCTCGCCTTCTGAGTTAAGAGGAAGAAACAGTTCAGTCTGCATCATATATTAAGCAGCTTCTAGAGACTCCAATTCAAGCGAATTGTCTTTTTTCCTTCCTTCTGAAACTAGTGCAAAGTTTTCATTAGGCATAAATTGAGAATCATTCTTCCCGCTGAATGATAAATAATTCTGATAATCTGATCTGATAATAACCGATCTGATGTTGATTGATTATTTTATAAATGTTTCCATATGCTATTGTCCCATTAACTTCACATTAAGATTACTATATAAGTTTTTAAAAAAAATTTCAATATAACATTTTGTTAACATTTTAAATATAACATAGAATGTATATCGAACGTTCATGATTTTTATTATGTTCGATTAAATAAAACATATGCATACTACAAACATATTAATACTAAAAACAGTAGTATTTACTGATAATGGTATGAGCATTTACTGATAATGGTACTCTAATGTTGTAAATTGTTTAATCTTTAAGGCATTTGAGAATATATCATAATCAAATGCGGCATTATTCCTTTTAAAATTCCTGTATATCATGAATAATTTATTTTAAACAAACAACTATACATATGAAATATATTGCATATAATTTTAAAACAAACCATCTAAAAATTCCAATTGCTATATCAAATATAACCTATTTTTGTCGATTTAAAACTTATATTTTATTAAATGTTGTATTGATTCTAAAGCGTATTAAAACCGAAACAATGCATCTCAATGTAGAAGTAGCATAATATAGTAGTAATTAGAAATTTTCTTGCTAATGTAAATAATGTGATCTTCAAAATCCTTTACAAAATCATTATTTATTCATGCCTGCAGCAATTTTGATCCATAGTAGTAGATTAAATCTACTATCTAGTAAGAATGGATTTGTGGATTAAATTACTTCATATAATTGACAATAAAAATATAATCCTTGATACATGAATATTAAAGGTCTAACAAATAATTAAACATTTGTTTCTACTATTGAGGCGAATTGAGATTTTCTATTCGGTTATTTAATAATAGTAGAGAAAGTTATTGCCAAATCAATTTGTTCAAGTGAAGATTAGTTTGTATAATGAAAAATAGTTTTGTTTAAGACTTATATTTTTTAAGTTCCAACCGTCTAAAATCAAAACCATTACATGGTTTATCATACATACTGCTAGATATTTAAAATGCAACAATATGAGGGAAGCATTCAAAAGGTGTGATATTTGAATTATGTGTATGCATCGATAGAATATATAAATGAATGGAATTTGCACACAGATGGACATTATGGGCGCTTGTAACACTTACTTCAAATGTGTTAAAAAGGATTTAGTTGATAAATAAAGTGTCTTGTTGTGTTCTTTGGATTGATTAGCGCACAATTCCTTCCATTAGTTTTTAAAGAGATGCTAATACATATATCATTTTTCCACTGCTTTAAATTTTGGCGGTTTTTAAAACAGGAATTGCTTTTTCATGAGGTTTTTTTTAGTGGGAAATATCGGTACGCTTCGTGGAAATCTACCATGTTTCTGAGATTGATAGAGGAAGAATTGTGATTTAGAAATTGTGGATTCTCTCCAGAGACATTGGAAAGTTAGTTCTAGCCATGGCTGCTACACAAAATGAGGATTACTTCGAATTCCACAACTCAATTCATTTGGCTTTCATTTATAATTAATTTGGCTTTGATATCTTTCATCCTTAATGTTAGATTTAGGATGACCAGCAGTGCACTTTAACTTTGTTTTTCACAATAGGAAATTTTTTTATAAACAATAATTAAACAAATGTATCACACTCATAATCATAAATTATATAGAGATTAATATTTTACATATATTTAATTTTATGTAAAGAAATTATTCGTGTTCTTTAAAAATAGTCACTAATCTTAGTGCAATACATCAGATGCATTGTAGTTCAGCACCAAAATTTAATACTATATTAAATTAATACTATCTGCTTTATGATTAAAATAATTCAGCTTTATATCAACGTTAATAAACTGTATATTAATAAGTTCAACCGAACCCTACTTTGTTTCTGAAGCTTAAAATAAATTCGTGTGAGAGGTATGAATAAGGCGAGCAAGTGAGAAAAACGGCAGCTTTAAAAGTTGAAATCGATGGGGAAGTAGAAAGTGCTAACGTATTTTTGATGAGGGTCGTCATTCGGAAAGAAAGAGTGCTGACTTGTAAATTCTCCCGTTGACTCCCCTGACTATCATTCGCCGTTGAGGAAAGTCTATAGTTTAGATTTCCGTTTGATCTCACGTTATCTTCCTCACTATTCTCAAACTGGAGGGAGATCTCTGGCGATAAAAGACAAAATTGTCAAGTGATGTTGACTGCAGAAACGAATTACATAAATGCGTAAAGATTTAATAAAACCTCTGCAAATTCTACAACTTACTTTTTCAGGAAAACGGACTTCCGCTGCTGTATAATGGATGTGGATTTCGCTTGTCACAACTTCTAACTTGGCTGACATTAGAAATTCAACTTATCAGTAAACTTTTCATCAAAGGCTTTAAAATTCACTTTTTGTTTAAAGCTTAGAAATTTCTATAAATTTCATATATTTTTACATTTAATAAACTTTTAATAAGAATATTTAAATTAGAACCATATGTAAAATTGCTGTTAAACTAATTTTCTTTCATTTAATTATTTAGCTTCAATTATCTATGTAGAAAGAATACTTAAAATGTAAGCTATATAAATATTTTAAGCTTCTATTATTTTAAAGCTTATTTTCCAACGAGAAGCATAAACACGATATTCAATATTTACAAACTTGAATCTGAAATTCTTCTAAATGTATGCGAAAAATGATTTCTAATTAAACCAAAATTTCCCCAAATTAGTTTTTTAAATCCAAAATTTTGCCTTTTTTAACAGTTGAAGCCAAGCATATTATGCAAATGTATAAAGATATTATAAAAAAAATTGTTTTTTGTTGAGTAATCAAGCAAGAAAACAAAAGTTTCGAATGAATGCATATTTTAAAAGTATTTTTTTTTGGTAAATATGTTAATTGGATTATTGCCTCAAATGAAATTATGCCCAAAATTAATATTCCCAGTATTTTGATCAATATCGTATTTTCCCATTTAATAAGAAATTGAACAAATACTAAATTAAACACTATATTTCTGCTTTTAAATCTCACATATACATTAAACATGAAGCACTATAAGACACTCGTAACAAAATGCATGCTTTTATATGAAGTTGACTTTTGTCTCATTAAATCGAAAAGTATTATAGTCATATCCTGGTAATTCATCCTGGAAATCATTTACCAGGATAAGTGAATTCACCTGAAAGAAACATATTTATGACGACAGTTTATCCCCAAGAGTTCCTCCGCAGAGAATTCAAACCGCAAACGCAGCTAAGCATTATGAGAATGCAGCAGAATCGATTCTTTCGTGTCAGTGAGTTGCCAATCAACGGCCACAGAACTATATTATCCGGAAAAATACTTTTGGAGTAAATACTCAAACTCCAAGTTTAATTTCCGCCTGCATTCCCTTCATTGTGAAAGGAGTGTCTGTTGCTTGAAGAAAAGGAGCAAAAAATAGGCTCCTATGTGAAGTATTTACGATTTATTTCCTTGGTACTCGATGTAACTGAATAGTTACTGAATTTATGAGATTTACAAGTGAACTCACGAAGCATTTGGAATTGCGCTTCAGAATAAGTGAATTCATATCTTAAGAAAATTATTTTAATGATGTTTAGATGTTCATGGCAGTAGAAGGATATTATCTAATATTTTTTTTTTTAAATTCATTCCTATTTTAAAGTAGAAACTCAGATGATTGATAACCAATTTTCATTTCAAGACAAACAGGTATTTTCATAACAATTTACAATAACATGCGCCTCCACCAAGTCTTTTTCGTTTATGTAAATAATGGCTACAAAGCACAATATCAGCCAAAATTAAACTCCACATTTATTCACGCGATAGCTACAGATGAAATTACATTACATTACATTAAAATGAAGAAATTATCCCTAAAATATGAATCCGGCATTTTCAATATCATATTGATTAAACAGCGTTTGAGCACTTATAAGAATTATCAATAAACTAAATTAAAATCTCATAAGAAAAATAAACAGAAAACAATTAGTATGAAATTGTGCTTATAAAAGATGCTATGCATCTTTACCTCATCAGAAACTAATTTATAGGGCTTTAAACAACTTTCGAATATTTCATAAAATAATTAATAAAAGAAAAATGCTTACAGATTTTAACGTTGGAATTATATAACATAAAAAGTAAAATAAATTTATTGTCCATGTGTAATAATTCTATTTGTTAACAAACAATATTACTTTTTTCCAAATCTTAATTTCCAGAGAGCATTTTTCTAAGCAAACCAAATTCAAATAATTTGTTTAAACATTGTCCAGAAAAATAATTTTACTGTCATTAATATTGCTTCAAAAGTGTTAAGTAAACATACTGAAATTATTAAAAGAAGTAATTTTTAAACATTGTGCGATAAATTATTCACTAAATAAGAAATCTTTCTTAAAACATTAGATGCAATACGAAACAAAACTTTAAAATCTTATTTTTGCATTTAGTTTATCACTTCTCTCTTTTGTAATATTGATCAAAACATCTTATAAAATTATGTTAAATTTTAAATTTAATAAGATGGAAAAACTTTTTTTTAAATCAATAATATAATCGCGACAATCATATTTCTTTAAAAATACAGAAAAATTATTCTGAAAATCTAGTAATTTAATATTTTATTTCCTGAAATAAAATGAAATATCGATGTAAAATTTTAATTAAGAGCATTCGAATAGAGAGTTTTAGGTTTTTCTTATCTTAAGACTAAATTATCTTAAGTCTTTAAATAAGGAACTTAGTTGTTCAAATTTAAATTTCTGAGTAGATCTGTGAATTCAAATTTTTAAAAAGTAATTTTTATATAATTAAAATGAAGAAATTTTATAAAATTTAACTTTCGATTCAAAACTTAAAAGCATTCGATTTTGTTTCAATTTTACTTTTAAATGTCTTTGAAGTCTATTCATATATTTTTATTATTGTGAACTGAATTGATATTCGGTATTCTTTTTAGATATCCTATTGATTATCTTTTAACAGAAATCCATAAATTTATTTAAAAATATTCAAAGTTGTCGAGATATATAAATTAGAATACTAGATTAGTCCGTAATAGTTCTTCAGGGCAATGCTAATTTTATATAAAATTTATTTAATGATTTGTGATCAACATCAATATTAATTTTTACTCCCCTCAAAATAAGATTATTTTCTTAATCTATTTTCTCCAACTTAGTTAGTTTTGAAAATTTGATTTTCAAAAGCATGTTAATTTCCATTACAGTTAGAGCGAAATTTATTCAATTAAATGCATCATTTAAAGAAAAATATACTTATTAGTAATGACTAAAATGTCCTATTTTTAAAAAATTTATTTAGATGATTCATAGCAAATTTATGGTCTTTAACTATACAATAATAATCCTTTACTGAAATAATATAATACTTCTATAACATATATATATATATATATGTATTAGGATCAGATGCTTGAAATATATTTTTTTATGAAAGACGTACATTCCTGGTTGATTTTTTTATGTCTAATTTTTACATAATCATAATACATTATGATTCTTGAAATGTAAAATTAGTCTCTTAGACAAAATTATTTTTAGCGCAAGCAAACATCTTATCAATTAGTATTGAAAAAACCTAACCCTAATTATGGATTTATATTTAAATAATTTTTAATGCAGATAATTATACATATATTTCGTTCAAAAATTCATATCCTAATAAAATATTTTCAAGAAAATATACTTGAAAGTAATTTATGAAGTGGACTTTTTCATAAGAAAATTTTTAATTGAATTTCTTAATAAATAGAATCTAGAGCTACAAATGCCTCACATAATCACTATACGCAACTTACTAGAAGGAATGTCAATACCAACTCACCTTAGTTCTGTTTATGTAATAGTCACTGATCGGTCGGTATAAAGATCAGCTGCACGCATAAGGCTTCACGAAGGAGGGTTGTTTGATGTTGCAAGATGGTCGGTATTGTGTATAACTCTTCCATGACGAAACCGACTTGAAAGGTTTAATTATGCATTCACGTATGTTAATTGTAGTGCAAGACAATGAAAATATGTACTCTTTATTGATTAATCCAGATTTCATTTAAACGTGACTCAAGAAGATGGTTGTTGTGCCGAGCACAGGGACCTTGATGGTAAAATGCATATGATTTGGTGCGTTCAGTGTATGTGTCTGAGTAAAGAACTTCTTTGGATGAACAGACTGACCGGAACATCAACCCTGTAACTGCACTGGTTTATAGATTATATTCTTAATTTAATTCGTCGTCCCTGTTCAGTCGACGACCTCTTTATCCTACAAGACGATAACGCTAGACTAGACAGAGCTTGGTTGATGGAGAATTATCTTCGTGAGGAGACTAGTGGGTGTATGGGTTGGTGAGAAACTTTTTTTCAGGACAGGACATGAATCCGATTGAATATAGTTGGAATGCTTTAGAGAAAATATAACTATAATTTTCCCTGTTCTAGCAAAGTTTCAAGGTCCTGTAATTGCATTGACACAGCAATGACTTTTGCTATCAACTTAGTTTATAAACACCAAGTGATCACACTCCATATTAAAGCTGATCATGCAATAAACTCAATTATCATTGTTTTGAGTTTATATTGTGTGTGTTTTATAGACAGAAAATTATTTTTTTTCTGCCTAATAGGCGGAGTACTGATTAAGAGTTTTGCCAAATTTCATTAAATTCCAAGGATTCCAATGATAACAGTCAATTTTTCTGACTGTCAACGTATAAAGTTAACAGATTTAACAGATAACAATATAACAGACTAAAAATCTATTAACAACATAACAGATTTCTAAATTGTATATAATTTGTAATATTATAATTTTTAAAATAATCAAATTATAAAAGATTAAAATTTTATATGCTTAAATAATAACAAAGATCTATGGAAAAAATTGTTACAGGTTTTCATTTATTTTAAATACTTTAATACTCTTGATGTTGCTTGAGAAATTTGTCTTAGAGTTTAATAAATACGTTCAACACCAGTATTTTATAAAATATCGCGGAATTTATCGGAGTGAGATAAAAAAAGAACAAAAATGGAGAACAAAAGCAATCAATTTTAAAACCTTTTTTTTTTTTTTTACTTATTTTTCTTTTTTCGATCTACTGAAAAACAACATATTTAATTTATATCTAAAATTATTTTTTAAATAGAATTTGTTTAGTTTTAAAACTGTTATCTTCAATATTTTTTTAAGTTTTGAAGATTCTTTATTGAAGGATTGTGTCATTGTAGTAGAACAAATATTATCATCAATCATTTTTTTTCATAGTCATATAAATCGAAATCTTTCGGTTTTTTTATTCTAAGTGGATTGTCATTGGAAATACTTTTTCACAGTTTCAAGGTTTTATCTTAAGAAGTTTTTCAGTTATCCTATAAATAATATAAACTTTTACATTAAAAAATAATTTTTAGGAAAATGTATTTAAAATTTATGTTCTTTTTAAAAAATTAATTGTGTTTACAAAATTGTTAAAAATTTCCACATTTGTAGCTTATACATTCATTAAACTAATATATATCGAATTTTTTCTCTTAGTGTTAGTCGAAGGCAAATATGTCATTTGTAGTTCTTGATACAATCTTTATCCATATGGGGGCAATTTTGATTTGTATAATTACATGCGGTCCTAATGGTTTTAGAGTGGATATTCCACCATTTGTTCAATATATGAGCTGTAAAACTACCAAAAAAAATTCCTGGCTGTAGAGTGTTTAGTTCAACAAAATTGCTTTTAGGCAATATTTTCCATATGATACCATTGTAACTCTTGTTTCCATTTTGCGTTTTCAAATTTGATTAACAAAGATTGGTAACACAACTTTATATAAGCTGATTTTACCAATTTTATTACATTGGTAGGCATACCTTGTGTTTTTCAATGTAAGGTTTATCCAAAACAAGATTGTTGGCATTTGCACCAACTAGAGGGTTCTGATCACTGAACATACATGATATTTTTAGCACTGAACAACAGTGAAGAAAGGTAGCAAGAATAGAATTTTACACAGACCTGCAGTATGCACTGACTTGGAATATCGTAGTAACTTTGCAAGATAAATTTATCAGTAATCTTTATTTAACCAATTATTCCTTTTCTTTTATAAATTTTCACAGATCTCAACGCGTTTTATATATGGCCGAGGGATTTCAGTTTGGTTACAATGCTTTTATCATAGATGTTTTTCACTACATAAAACCCCTTAATATCTCCATCATTTTTTAATTGAAACATTTTAAATATTTAATAAGCCCTAATGATTACAATGAGGGCAACTGATATTTTGTAGTTGCAACAATTTGTTTTCCAGGTTTGGATGAGTATTTTGAACTCTTCGTGCAAATTACACAACAAGATGATATATCTTCAGTTTCTAGCAGTTTCCCAGTATCAATAAATATGACATTTAACCGCAATTTAGTGAATTAAATCTATGACGTTGGTAATTTCCAACAGCTGACGCTCCACCAGATATTATTTGTTGTTTAGTAATATTTTTTGCTTCGATTGACTGCTTCCTTCATGTCATGCTGAGATAATTTTGAAGCATATTAAACAAATTATTTTCTTGCTTCCTGGAGGCTAATTTGGACAAAAAAGGCAAATGTAAAATCCAAAACAATTTATTCCCAGCACAGTAACTGTTTCCAATGAGACTTAATCCAAATACCATAAAAATTTTAATTTCACCAAATTTCTGGTTTTTATTAGAAGAAAATGACAGAACAAAGGGACAGTTTTTGAATTTCAAAATCATGTTTGATAGGAGACCTTGTTTAGAATCTTTCATAAAAAACAAAGCATCTTTGAAACATTTTGTATATAACGATGTAGAAGTTACAATGATCAACATCACAATAGTAATAATTAGATTCCCTGTCAGTTCATTTTATTTTACTGAATTTCTACATAGTTCCATATCAAGCTGTAATTTTGATGAACTTACAGTTATAACATTGATACTAACATTACTTACAGTGGTTTTGTAAGTTCATTGCAGCTAAAATTTTGGTTTTTAGGGGGATAACCTATTGAATGACTCCTTTATTAGATCAATATAATAAATAATATTTTCAATATAGTGATAATACTTCAAAGATAAAGCTAAAATGAAAAAACTATTGAACTTGAGAGCTGTCCTTTATAAATATAAATAAAGATGAATATTGTAAATTTAAAATTATTCTAAAAAGTTAAAAGATAAAAGGTTTGACTAATAAAATATTGTAAAAAATGAAATACAAAATTTTAAAATGTGAAAACAAGAAATAATAGTATTATAAATAACACAAACACAACACTTCCAGTGAAATTTGAGGACATATATTTACTTAATAAAACTGCTTTAACTCGGCTCCTATAATATGTATGGAAAAAATAGAAGTGTCTTTTAAAAGCCAAGATTCCAAAATTTATTAAGATAAAATTAAAAAATTCAATATTTTCATGAAATCACACTTTTTTAGGTAGACATATACTTTTTACATTCTAAATAATAAAAGAAATATGCCATACTTAAGAGACGTTATTTGATAGTAACGAATGTCAAATGCATCAATATCAATCGATTCGATTTGTAAAAATTTAGATTTTTGTGACTAAAGAAAAATAAAGAGCGTTACAGCATTGCAACTGAATATGTGAATGGTATGAGAAAAAGGAAAATTTATTAATAATTTCCATTATAATTTGGTTACATGTATTTACTTTGATTATATCAATATTTGTATGCGAAGTTTTAATAAGGCATGATCATTTGCTACCTTTTGAGAGTGTCACATGCAAATGTCTGAAGCAGAGTGGTCAAATCAAAGAATTGTTTGATAAAAAATTGTTCAGGTCAAAGAATTGTTTGATAGGAGTGAGGTCACCTATCGACGAAGTTAATAGAAATGGTTGAATCATCGTATGTGTTGGTGTAATCAAAACAAATCTGCTTTTACAGAAACAGAATCTGCAATTTTAACGATTTGGCATGCAACAAAGATATCGGTGATCGCAACAGCCGTTCATAAATGATTTAAAGAACGTGACTGAAATCAAAGCCAATGTTTCCTATTATCCCTGATTATGTACACTGTCAATCGCTTTTGCAGCGGTTGAGTTCTATTTCAATGATGACTCGCACTGGCTGGAGCAGAATTATTTTTACAAATGAGACACTTTTCGAATAGAGTCTCAATAACCAAAGAAGAAGAGTTTGGATCCGTCAAGGGGAACAGTTGGATACAAACCTGACTGTCTCTTACTGTTTAGCTCCATAACCGGAATGTACGATCCGAGATGCTTTTACATTTCATAAACGGCTCCTTTTTGTTGCTATTTCAGGCAATCTTACAGCATGTGGAGGTGCATCGAATGTATTCAAGACCTCATTCCATTGGAATACCTTTCACAACACCCTAGGTTTACGTTTTAGAATAAATCTAGCCTATATGCGGCAAGTACTTCTAATGATTGTCCCCTAGCTGGTCAAATACTTGTGTTACCATCTAGATTGTTGTACTCCTCTCCAATAGAAGAAATTTTGTCTTTGATGAACAGGCGCCTCTGACTTTTCCAGAATCTTATTAATTCGACAATTTGATAGGTTTGACAGGAAATTCTGCAAGGAGATATCCGACAACTCATCAATCAATGCCAATCGGATAACAGGTTGTATAGGAACCAGATATTGGTCAACTATTTCACTGTAAGTTGCTACATATCTTGATTTAAACGTTCAGTTCTTCTGAAGATTTAATCTTTTGTATTTTGTCTTATTCAAATATGTCTTTCTTCACCTTGCTACAGCTACAGCTACAAATTACAGCTAATTACATTTTATTTAAATTTTTTGTCATTGATTGTTCCTTTAATAAAGCACAATGGTTTTAAGTTAATATACATGAAAATATTTGAAATGACAAAATATAAAGATATAAGAATCGAATATCTCATATTAAAGCTTGGACCTTAAAATGAGACAATTTTTTTTATTGGTTTAACATGATAAATAAAAGAAAGATAAAAAAAAAAAGTTAGTAATAGCATTAGTTCACTAATTTAATATAAAAAGTTATTACCAATATTCAAGATAAATTTTATTATGTCAATTTAGGTATTTATAGGGTATTTTAATGGTAAGATATTTTAAAAACTATTTTAGGGTATTTTAATGGTAATTCCTCATTTAGTCAATTCATGAAAGGAATTAGAAGACACTTTGCGAAATGCTACTCTTTCAACTCACCAACTAAGGGTATTTTTTATAAATATTAAGGAACTAAACCTCTTACTCGTTTTACTAAGTGACCTCCCAGAGTATTGCATTTTACCCACAGATTTCTTTTGCTAATAAAACGAAAATCATGGATCGCTTTTATCATTAAAAGGAATATTAGAGTTTTTAAAATTTTTTAATACGTAAAATAACGTTAAAGCATAAATTTGTAATTAAAAATTAACAAAAAAAAAAAAAAAAAAACGTAATACAATAATAATGGACTTTATTAGACCCAGCATTTTTTACTGGAGGTTTCAAATTGTATTCATAAAGCGAATGCTGTAGTTGTCTATCTTTAAAGAGACTGTTGTATGACAGGAGTTAATCGTTTTTTCCCCATTGACAATCACATAGATTTAAACTTTATAATATCATTTATTACTTACAATATCATAAGTGTTAGATTTAATTAGATGTCAGTGTCTATCTTACGTACCATTTGAAGGAAACTCAATGACTTCTGTTTGAGATCATATGATCTAATCAACATAACTCAGTTCATCATACAAGTACTAAAATTTGGATAAATTATGTGTGATTGGAGATGATCTACAATAGCAAATATTCTCATTGAAGGACAAACTTAGAATGTTATTAAAACCTTTTTTTTTAATTAATGACTTCGTTTATTCGAGTCCTTCATTAGTGCAGTATTTGAATATATTTCCGTTCAATTTGCTTAGGATCTTTTATGCCAATTAATTGCATTAATGGCATTTTGCTTTATATTGAGATAACGCTACTTAAACTTAGCCCAAATTTATAATCATATTAAAATATTTTTTTTAATTAATGTGTTCGTTTATCTCTTCAAATATCTCCTCAATCAACTAAATCTCTCATATCTCCTCAAGTTTCGCCATTTGAGGAGATAGAGTGGCTAATATAGATCTTTACTCAGCGACTCTCTTGTTGATATTCTCATTAATCTCGTTAGTATACAATCATATTCATTAAAATCATTAATATTGAATGTGTTAAGATGGCAGCAATTGTAAGATGTAAATGAATTTAAAAAAGAGAAAGAAGGGACACATAAGCAAAAAGCAAATATCTAGAAGAAAATGTTGTCCTTTTCAGGAACATCAATTTCAGCCGTTTTTACCTTTCACATTTCTTAATAAAAAATGATGACAATCGGGTCATTTGATTTTCCGTGTTAATACGTTTTCATTTAATTTAGTAAAACATGCTTAACATGCTTACTTGATTTCTGATCTTACACAGACTAAAAAATTTATAAATCTAGAGAGAAAAAATGGACGTCTCAGTATTTTAATTTTTATGTTATGATTCCATAAATTAATTTTTTTCATATCTAAATTATTTGCGTTTATTTTCGTGCATATTAAGAAAATGCTAATAAAATCAGATGGTCCTTATATGAAGAAAATTTCAAAACAGCAATGCTACCTTTAACACAAAGATTTGTATTTAATTAGAAATAACTAACAATAATTTGTTCGCAGTTCTTGTTTATGGACTAAATAAAAAATTAACTCTTAAAGAATAATTGAGCTTTTAAGTGTTAATTGAAATACATACACAAATACGCACAAATATCTGGCTTTACAAATATGCATTTAAAAAAATATGTCGGTACCTCATTCGATCAATGTGATATTGAAAAATATGCAGTTCCTCAATTATAACTTCTTATATTTTATGGAAATCAACAGTTTTTTTTAAATATTCAAAATGTTTATTAATTAATATAATTATTTTTTAATTTAAACGTATTTCAGCGTATTCTAATAAATTTAATCATATTCTAATAAAAACCCCAATGAAGGAAGGGTATTCCAATTAATGAGGACTTTTCTACATGTAGCTGTTCCTCATTTGTGTGTGGTATGAGAGAAAACAAGGAAAGCTCCCACCAAGCAGCTTGACTGTCTCTGCGAGATTCTGATACATGCTTTCACAATCGCCGTCAAATCTCCTCGTAACTTAAATCTGTGATTGAAATTCAGTCTTTGTTAAAGTGTTTTTTACTAAACTTGAAATTAATTTTCACTTAATTTTAAATTAATTATATTTGTAAAGTATTTTAATTATATATTTTTTATCATAAGAGTGGAATATATTAGATATTTTCTATGATAAATATTTTATTTTTAAAATCAAAAAATAATTCGCTACAGTTCAATTTAATTACATATATTTGTTTCTTTATTTAGAATGAATTACAGGTTATCTAATAACTCGAGACTGCAAATTAAGCTACGTCGTTAACCCCCCCGAATAAGTACAATCGCTGTGATATTATTATCTATAAATATACTAATAATACAGTAGAAATAATTTCATTATTTGTTCAGAATGAGCAATTCAAGAGCCAGAAAACGTCACTCTGTATTACATCCGTACAACAGAATGCTACCAAGCAGTTTAATTAGCAAATTGTATTCAAGAAGGCAGTTAAAAATTTCTCTTTTTAGTTTTTATTCTTTGAAGGTGGAAAATACAAGCTATATTTTAATTAGCTTTCAAATATGTGCTGATGAATAATAAGTGAATGATTTCAACAATGAATCTGCAAATAAATTCTATGGATAACAATCCTGCTTAGTTACGTTTTCAAGGTTTTGAAAACAATTTCTTTCAATTCTAAAAAAATTGGATGAAAAATGTATTTGTTCTTTTAATATCTTGTTCTCCCATTTATTCAGATTTTATTATATTGAATATTAATAAACAAATTCATCAAAATTATACTTACTTTAAATTGGTTTATAATTATTTACTATAAATTTAAAATTACAAATTTTATGATATTTTATAAAATTCGATATCAATTATGAAGTAATTTTCCATTCCAAGATTTTAAAAATAAAAGAAATTTAATGCTGTCAGGAATAGAAGCAGACACGATATTAAACATACTTGATATAAAGTAATTAATATAATTAAATTAGCTAATTAAGCATATAGTAAATTTTGAAATGTTAGCAATCTCGTTAAAATTTATTGAGAAATTATCCGTTTACTACATAATTCAAAGTATTTAAATATAATGTTAACATAATTTAATGCTGTTGACGTTTCATATTTTATGCCGGTTTTATGTTATTGGAAATTAGAATTAAAACAAATTTTGAGTTAATACCCATTTATTGCTAAATAAATTTCACGAGAACATCTTTTATTCTTTAACGACATGCATTAGAGAATAAATTGCTTTAATTTATGTATTAAATTGATTATTAAATCGGAATCTGGCATTAGTTAAAGTATATTCCCGTAAGTTGCCGATTTTCACTGATTTTTAAAAATGTATTATTATTATTATTATTAGAGTTTTTTTTTGAAAGAGCAATCTTTGAAGGACATTTGAATCAAGTTTTTTGAATACTTTCAATGATTGGATTTTTGTTGCAGATATCTGAATTAAAGCTGATACTAAAACATTTTTCCGAAATTGAAAATGGCATTGTGGTTTTAAATTGAAACGCATTTATTATTTCGAACTGTACTTTCGATAGGTATTTTAAATCAAAGAGAACAGTGTTTTTCACATAGAGAGGATGTAATGTAAAAGTTGTTTTTGACTTGCAGTCATTTTTAATTCTATGAAAGACTACTCACCTGAAAGCTGATAAGGTAAAATAGTCGGAACAGAACATCGTTTTTTATGTGCTAAAATGTTGAGGATTATATTAAATATTTGGTGTCAATGTGGAAAAAATATTCAAAATATACACTCAAGAGCCAAACATTATGACCACCCCTACATTTTGCAATGAACTGGCCTGGATGACGTGGAAGGCATGAGATTAGGTGGAAGTGATATTTAACTGCTGCTGGAGAGTCTGAAGAATCATTCTTTCACTTACTTCTGTGTGTGATGGGAAAGGCTGCGGATCTAAGCGACTTTGATAGAGGGCAGATTGTAATGGCTCGAAGGCTCGGAACAAGTATTTACGAAACTGCACGACTCGTGGGTGGTTCGCGATCTACAGTTGTTAGTACTTATGCAAAGTCTATGAATGACGGTGAAACCAACTGTAGACGACATGGTGTTGTACTTCCACACGCTATCAAGGAAGCAGGTCGTCGGAGACTGTCTCGCATGGTGAAGCAAAACCGGAGCCAGCCAGTGGCTCAGCTGACAGCCCAATACAATGCAGGGCCAAGTAGAATAGTAACGGAGCTCACTGTTCAACGGACACTGTTGGATATGGAGCTACGCAGCAAACGTCCCACTCGTGTTCCTTTGCTGACCAAGCGTCATCGCCAACTGCGCCTACGCTGGGCCCGGGAACATCGTGACTGGTCCATGGATCAGTGGGAGAGAGTTGCCTGGTCAGATGAATCACGGTTTATCATTCATCACGCCGATGGCCGTGTCAGGATACGCCAGGTGAACAGGTGAACAGTTGCGTACGCCAGTACAGTGAACAGTACGCCAGGTGAACAGTTGCTCCCTCAATGTATAGTAGGTCATACACAGGCCGGTGGTGGCGGTATTATGCTTTGGGGGACGTTCTCTTGGACGTCTCTGGGATCTGTGATTGTGGTAGAGCAGCCCATGAATGCTACAGGGTATCTGAACATCATTGTTGACCAGTTGCAGCCTTACATGGCCTCTGTTTTTCCAGCTGGAAATGGAATGTTCCAACAGGACAACGCCCCTTGTCACAAGGCTAAAATTGTGTTGGAGTGGTTCCAGGAATATGATGCTGAATTCCAGTTAATGTCCTGGCCGCCTAACTCACCGGATATCAATCCGATAGAACACATTTGGGATGTCCTGGGACGGCAGCTCAGAGTTCAAAGACCACCAATTCGCAATATCTCGGATTTGCGTGACCGTTGCTTAAACATCTGGTACAATCTGTCTCCGGCCATCTACCAAGGACTTGTGGCATCCATGCCAAGGCGGGTTGAAGCTGTGTTGCGCGCCAAAGGGGGGCCAACTCGTTATTGACAGGTGGTCATAATGTTTTGGCTCTTGAGTGTATGTGTGAATACTATTGCATGGTATATATAAAATGGACCTAATTCATCTAAAAATAAATTTTCGGTTAAATTCTACTATTAGGTAAATTTGAAGAAAAAAAAAGAATGATTTTACAAATTATTCAACCCGATTTATCTTTCACAATGAAGTATTGTCCTAATTGTACTTTTACTGCGACTTAAGATAATTATTAATCCTGTAAATTAATCACTTGTAGAATTCAGAATTGGATGTTTATAACATGCAAAACATATAAAATGAAAAATATGAATAATCTAAGAAGTGAATGAAAACGTACTATTCATGAGTGTTTACGGTTTTGATTTTCATTTATTTAAACAAGTATAAGTAATTAAGAAGAAAATAGGACTAAAATACTTCTATTATTTCCATTATTTTATTTCAGAAATACATTAAAACGGATAAAAAAAATAAGTATCTAAAAATCTTCAAAACGTAAATAAAAATCCACTGAATAATTTCATAATATGGCAAATCAAGATTATTTACGAATAAATATTATTTAAATTACACTTGCTAAATAAACTTTTAGTATTTAAACAGCTAAGACTTTTAAAAATGTCGAAATTTTTGTTATTTTATCTTTAAGTAAGTACAGTTAATATTTCAGTTTTTTCCCCCCTGCTTGAAATCGACTTCACTTACTTTCTTAAAATGTTTGTTTATAAATAATAAATGTATAAAGGCTATTCTACTCTACTAAATTCTACTATTATATAAATTTGAAAAAAAGAAATGATTTTAAAAATTATTTTACCCGATTTATCTTTCACAATGAAGTATTGTTCTAATTGTGCTTTTACTGTGGCTTAAAATAATTATTAATTCTGTAAATTAACCACTTGTCGAAATCAGAATTAGATGTTTATAACATGCAAAACATATAAAATGAAAATTATGAAGAAGTGAATGAAAACATACTATCGATGAATGTATACGGTGTTGATTTTCATTTATTTAAACAAGTATAAGTGATTAAAAATAAAATAAGAATAAAAGACTTCTATTATTTGCATTATTTTATTTCAGAAATACATTAAAACGGATAAAAAAATTGAAGTATCTAAAACTCTTCAAAACGTAAGTAAAAATCCATTAAATAATTTCATAATAAGGCAACTCAAGATCATTTACGCATGAATATTATTTAAATTACGCTTTCTAAATAAACTTTTAGTATTTAAACAGTTAAGACTTTTAAAAATGCCGAAAATTTTGTTATTTTAACTTTAAGCAGATAAAGTTACTTTTTCAGTTTTTTCCCCCTGCTTGAAATCGACTTCACTTACTTTCTTACAATTTTTTTTTTATAAATAATAAACGTATACAGACACTGAAAAAGAAAAAGGATTTCCTCAATTTCGGAATCAAGCGCTAAAAAGCTGCACACACCTGATTAGCTCATCTACTGCATAATTTTCACATTACGCAGTTTTAACTCAAAAAAAGTTAATGATTCTTTCCATCCGGTGACTATCGAACTTTAAATTCAGCCCCATCTTTACTTTATTAATGTTATCTTTCAATCTAATAGAGCGAACTTCACAGTGACTAATAATTGCGCATTTGTTACGAAGTGAAAAAATTATGCGTATTATTTACCATGATTTGGATTATGTCAACACAAGCTTTTTTCTACTTACACATCAGAGAGAAAAAGTTACCATATTTGGTAATAATTTGTTTGAATAAAAAGTTTTTAAACATCGCCTACTTAATAATTTTTAGAGCGGAAAAATTGTTAAGAAGTTGTAAAAATTGTTTGAGAATAATATTAAAATTTTAAATATAGAAAGTAATCAAAATTTAGGAAATTGTACAAATGTTGTTTCGATGCGACAATTTCTTATTATAGTAATTAAAGAAAGAATTCTGAAAAGCCCTCAGTTTCACTTAAACATTAGATGAATAATATGTTAAAAAAAGAATTTCGAACAAGTGCACTTGGGAATTTTCTAGGATAATTTCCAAAGTCTTTTGGACCTATCCTTATCGGCCTCAATACTTTTGTTCTTCTCTATATGGCCAACGGACAGATAAACGCATTAGTTATTATTATTATTATTATAGATGGAAAGAATAAAGTAATTATGAAATAAATGGTCTGAGATAAAAGACATGTGTTTGAAAACTTTCATCATGATTTATCGCCATACAATCATGGTCTTTAGAAACGGATTATATTATAATTGTATTCTACTTTATCAGTAACACTCTGTTATTATCCAATAATCATTTTATAAGTAGCTTATGTCTTATGAAATGATTATTGGATAGCTTTAGAAACTAGCCTTTTACTTCGTAGTGTTATTTAAGTAACTAAATAGTATTATTGTGATTATGGCCCTAGTATAATTTTTTTTTTAATTCAGAAGACAAAAGAACAATAAAAAAATTATTTTCTTTATCTTTCTATCCTTCAGCATACTTACTGTATGTAAAGAATTATTGATTGACTAAATGGGGATCCATTTATTATGTTTACAATGTTCACAATGCACTTAAGCAACATGATATGCTAAATAAGTAAATAACTTTGGGTAATAACTTGTGTCATTTTCAAATCTTTCAATATCTAAAAGAAAGGTTAGCAAATGACACAATTACAGCAATGCATATTTTGCTTTAAACACAAATTATTTCGTAAACATATATGTCCAATGTATCTGTTTTTAATATTATAATTTATCATTGATATTTGTAAAGTAAAAACAATTTTCAGTACGATGAAACAGAAAGATGGTCAGCAAATTCATGGCTTTATACGCTCATTCTGTTCTTTACATCCAGTATAAAAATGAAAAATAGGATATATTTATTCTTTTAACGTTTGCGAGAATCCAGAGCATGAGCAATTTTAGAGCTTCGAATTTTAACTATGTTTACATGTTTATTAAGAAGTAAAAGGAAGAACCATTTTGAAAGCGTACATGCTTCCAGACATTTCTAAGATCATTTACTTAGCGTTAGCATGACCTTTATTTTGTCAGAGAAAAGGGTAGAGTAAATGCACAGAGTTTGAGCCTTGTTAGCTTGAGGGTAAAAGAAACACGCCTACTTATCTGTGAAACTGAATCTAAAACTTAATGACGCTTTGAAGTTTTAAGTATTTAAAAAATGTTTTCTGTTTGTAATGCATTCATAAAGATAGAAAAGTTATGTACTATTTCATTTAAAGCTATAACGTTTTTGAAAAATCACATACAATCTTACAGAAAATGTTTTCAGGCAGAGGGTTATATTTAATAAGAAAATTCAAATACGAGTTTTAAAGTGAATAAAATATCAAGAAGGTTATGTACAGTTGTCTTTGAATATTATTTAAATCGTTGTTTTGAAACTGCTTAATATTTAAAAAAAATATTTCATCATAATATGTATAATTTAAAAATATATAAATGAATACACTATAACTAAAATGGTTGATAAAATTATATCTCAGATTTTAGAGATTAGTTGGAGGCATTTATTTATTAAAATATTTAAATTTAATGTGACTATATTTTTTTATTTAACATTACTGAGTATTAAATAAATTCCATTTGAAAACTTCAGTAGGCAATAATTTGAAAATTATTGGAAAATTAGAAAGAAATATACACATTATCAATTTAATTCTGTAAACAAGCTTCTTAAATTGAACAGGAAAATAACATTTAAATCGTAAGTATAAACATTCGAAATAAACAAGCAATTCTGAAATCTGTAAGAAAAGCAATAATCGAATCTGCATAGACTTTTATGCTGCGATAGAATTACTAAGAATGTTGAGGGAAGTAACGTACATTAAATATTTAAAAATTGATATTAACTTTTTAAAAAAATGGAAAAAAAAAGAAAATGTAATTATGCACAATCTTTGCTGTTATCTACAATTATTTTTTCAAAATATACATTATAGGTTTCCACAATTAATTAAATAAACCGATTTAACGGACTCTTAATGCCAGTATTATCTTTAAATCTCTTTATACCCTTAATTTAATATCACTCCCAAATAGAAGGTTAATACGTTTGAAAGCATGATGCACTTGAAGAAAATGACTTATTTAATTATTTTCCATTAGTAATGATATGAAAATTTTCAGTTCCCCAAAAAATTATTTTTCACTTTCGCAAATTTTCATCTTTATTGATCAGTTTACGTTTAGATAATTCTTATGCTGAGGGTCAGTACTATATTCCTTTGCAATCAACGTTACTGTTGCATTGTTCAAAATATAGAATTTAGTGATTAATAATGAGAAATATTACAAAAAACTGTGTCAACATTGTTCTGTGTATTTGAAGACTTGAAATACCTTTCTTTGTGGTATTAATTAGCTACTTGAAGGCTTAGAAGCAATTTTTAATTCTCAATAATTTTATGACATTATTTCATCTTTTAGCAATTATTAAAAAATAGTGAAAAAATTAATTCATTGAAAGAGTATAATCTTTTAAATAAAAATGAAACTTATAAGATTCCTGCATAACTAAGAACGCTAATTGGAAACAGACTGATTATTTAATATGAAATGCTTACGTGAAAGAATTATTAGATCGTTACATGCAGTTGAAACAGCGATACTACAATGTTATTTTTTAAACTTAAGGTAGTGAAAGTTTTATTTTGATAGTAATATACCTGAATTTTATGTGTGTTGACTTTATTTTAATGTCAGCAGTATAAATCTAGGAATAAATTGTACATTCTAATACGATTGGAAAAATTTGAATTTTCTTAATCACAATTATTTTACAGAAGTACATACTGGTTTGCATCCAAATTTACTAGAAGCTTATATTTTAAAAATTTATTTTTGAGCTTTTAAGATTTTTAAGAAATGCATGACAAATTAAAAATTATTTATAATCGTGTTTAGTTTTAATCATGTTTTCAATCATGTAGCTTCAATCATGTTTAGTTTATATCATGTTCAACACTTCACACTCATCATTCGGATTGAAAATTCTGTTTCTTTCATTATGTAAAATACATCAAAATCTTTCAGATTTTTGTAACGTTTATCACAGCATTTACTTTATCCCGTAATTCAATTGTCAATCAAATGTATCATTTATTTGATAATTTCAGATAGAATATATTTTAATTTTAACTCGTCTAAATTGTCACCTGGTGGTTTTTATTTTAAATACTTTTAAATAAAACAATAGTTTTCGTGGTTAAAATCGATTTTCATGAAGTAAGAAGGGATGCGTTGGAAGTTTGGGAAATCTTACTTATTGCTCTTCTACACAAATAATGTAATACGAAGGAAATATCTATATATCATATGATATCTATAAAAACTTGAATACCTCAATTGTTGCAAAAACCGAGAATAATATCTTACCATTTTATTTGTTTATGTAAAAAGGCATGGCAAAAAGAAATGAAAATAATTTGTAATTTCTCATATTTTTAGTAATAAAATTTTGAAATTTGAGTAATTCTTTGGGAAAAACTAAAAATTTTAATTATTAAATTTACTTTTAATAAAACTTTTTTTACAAAATTATGCAGATAAACGTATAAGAATAATATGTACTAAATATAAACAATCCTGGAATTATGTTACCACATCTTATAACGTATCTTATAAAAAAAATGCATGATATAGATGTGTATGCCACATAAATGATTGCTGTCACGTATCGAAGAAATAATAAATATTTGTCCGGTATAAAATAAAAGTTCAGTAAAATAAAAAAATTTTATATTTTATCTCTATTTATTCATCTCATATTATATATATATATATATTTCATTTCATATGTCATTTAAAAAAAATGGCTTATTTTACTCATCAATACCAAAAAATTCTAGCCATAGGATTTGCAGATTTCTTACAATAAAATATTACTTGTTTCACAAGTAACGACTTTTATTTGTCACAAACATGCCCACAAGAAATACTTGATTTATTGACATTCATATGGTATTTCTTAGTGTTAGAATTTTTATTTCGTTCCTATTTAACACAAACAAAACCAATTTAAATGATTTCATGATATTCGTGAACAACATAATAGTAATAGAGTAAAATAATTGGGTTGGTCATATACAGATAAAATGATAAATATTAATGAAGATCTTATTAAAACAGTGAATTTATCAAAATGCTTAATAATATTTTAACATTTATTCAAAAATACAATTTCATGAAAGAATTAGCTTATTTATTTACACTGAAAAAAATTATCATTGGGGCGTTTGGTAATACGCCTTTATTAGAATTTTATTTAGTTAAATCTGCCTAACGAAATTAATTAATGTTGAAATATTATTAATATTTAATTTACTCCAACCATAATAACTTAGCAATTAGTTGAAATTAATTTTTTTTCTTCTAATTCAATAGAAAATATAATTAATTAATTTTAAAGACATATTCAACATCAAAGTTAATGATATCATAAAATTTCTATTATTAATTTCTAGATGAGGGCTATTTCTATAATTATTTGATCTTAATGAAAAAGAAATCATTAGTAGAAAGGACATTGAAATTTAATATATTATAACAAAAAATTTACAATGCAACTAGAGTAATGAAATTAAAATTTAACTTATGCAAGTTATATGATAGTTATGAAAAATGGTTCTTTCCATTTTTAGGAAGCCTATAATCTGAAGATTACTAATTAGAAAAAAATATACTTTTGGTGATTTTGTTTAAATAAGTCATTTTCTCGTATTCATTTCATGATGCCAATTTCTAAATTTTATTAAATTCATTGAATATATAAGCTCGGACCTAATTCAATATTTCACTGATAAGAGATTAATAGTTTTCAAACTAAGTAGATCCTTATAAGACAGATAGTCTTCTGTATTTTCACCTACGAAGCAAATAAGTATTTTTGTTTTTAAGTTAGGATCTCACAAATCTATTTAGTTTTTAATTCAATTATTCGACTTCATTCTTTATAAATAGTAGTCAAATGTAGACTAAGGTAGATAATTCTAAAATAAAGCGCAATTTTGTAGTCAAAATTTTTTTTATTTAATAAATAAACTACTAAAAATAATTTTTGTCTACATATCTGGTAAAAGAATATTGTATTTAGAAGATAAAATTGGACTTCTTAGCGTTATGGGTTTTTCAGTAAGACGTGCAGACAAACACAGATCCTTTGCTTTATGTTCTAGACAATGATATCCTGCCACAATCAATGCACCAATATCAGATAAATCAGGAATTCATTCATTTGATGGATATCGATCAAATCGAGAAATCAGAAAACTTCCCCAAAGTTTAAACAATGTATCACACGACTTGCAACCTTGTTCGTCTTATCACTCCCATATTCAGTTAGTATGGCATATAGAAGGGAGCCACAAAGCATGTCACCAGTCTCCTCTTACTAATTTTTAATAGATGGAACGAAGTATATGATGGATAAATGCGAATCCATAAAAACTAATGGATAATCTTGTTTCCCCTCAACCTTGGTGTGTAAGGATTCCTTTAAAATCAATGGGACAGTCCAGCAAATGTAACAGCCGATAGCCTTGCTTTTTTAAGCTTTATCTTGCATGGAAAAATAGTCTGTTTATAATATTGTATTAATTGTCATTAATTGAGATAAATTTAGCATTTTATTTTCATAATAGGTAAAGTCCTATTAATGGCGCAGTCATATTTTGTGGAAGTTACCATGCAATTGGGTTAATAGCATGTGATATTTAAAAAAAACAGCTTTATATCCTACAAGTTGATAATTTGGGTATATTATTAGTTTAATTGTTATAAAATATTAATAATTTTCAGATTGTTGTTTTTACATATCTATCTATTAATATTTGCATTTTATGTTGATAAGTTTTAATATCCATTGTTTTTTTAAATGTATGCAATTTAATAATTATAGTTAAATATATACAAATTTTAAATTAGTTCATATAATAACTCAAGATGCTTCTTTTACTTACGATAGCGATGTATTTTGTTGTCTTTTTTGAAAACTAGAAAAATTGATGGTGATTGGGAAAAACTACACAAACGTCTAGTAATAATTTTTCAATAAGCATCCAAGTGATAGACTTCTGTATTTTCTCACATACGACTATATTATGACACAAAAATACCGGCAAGTTACTCTTTTCAAGGCAGTCAATGGTCTATATACTTACATACATGTATATATATATAAATGCATAATGAATGAAAAATGTATTATAAGCGAAATATTTTTTTACCAAAAAACTATTTATTAAATTTAAAAAGTATGCTATTTTTTAACTTATAATTTATTTTATGTAATTTATCTCGAGTTGATGTTTTATTAACTTGACACTTCATTTTTTTAAAAACAATTCTAGACATAGTGTCCACAACAACTGATACTTGGTTGTTCTTTCTTTAATTTTGACATCATTTATCATACTTGATCCAAAAAAATAATTAAGAAACATAATTTCT
This sequence comes from Caerostris darwini, assembly GCA_021605075.1. NCBI lineage: Eukaryota > Metazoa > Arthropoda > Arachnida > Araneae > Araneidae > Caerostris > Caerostris darwini. The sequence continues at coordinate 328,767 of BPLQ01001534.1, read as the reverse complement.
TAGTGAAATTTTTACACTTTTCACTAAAATTTTTTGTGTAAAGTGGATCGATCAGTCAAAGATTATTTTTACAGTATTTTTATAAGTGCTTTTTATTTTATATGAACCAAGTTAATATTATACATGTATTTAATTTCTGTCTATTTTTAAAAAAAAAAAACTTACTAGACATAGAATCTTGTGCATTTAAAAAATATACAAAAAAAATTGTACATTCATTGAAGAAACAATTATGAAAATTGTGTTATTTTATTGATATACTTCAAATTATTCTAAAAAAAAAATTGTTTGCTTTCTGTGAATCTCCATACATAATTTTTATTTTTTTCTAAATAGGTGCGACATTATATAGGATGCAAATAATTTTTTTATCAATTACAATAGTATTTATGCTGTCATTTTAGTCCATTTTTCTATTATTTAATCATTATCATTTTCTTTTCATATCATAGTTAATAAAAATTATCAAAATATGTGTTATATTATTAATTATTTGTTTGTCACTGTGTTCAGATGACTGAAGTGGATCCTTGCAATAGATCAAAACACAAATCAAAGTCAAATGATACCCTCAACCAATAATATCTACATACTAAAGAATTGAGGGATTTTGAATAGGTTTGCAATGAATTTCTCTATATAAACAACAGAAGATAAGCAACGACAACTATTACAGGTGTTGGAAAAAGTGGCTTCAAGATATTTTTTAAATTCCTTTACCCTTTTTTAGAACACAAAATGCAAATATAACACTTTAATAGAATACGTTAATCCTCAATAATGAACCATTGACATTACATAATATTTAAGCGTGTTTATGCGGAGAAATTATTGCAAGTTCAAGAGAATTCTGTAATAATGTCATATGACATTTAGAGAATGTTATGAGTTGTAGTTTTCTAATGAGGAAGATATGGACAAAGATGAAAACATTCAATCAATTTTGTTATTTAAACGAAGATATTTTAAAATGTAATACTGTATAAAGAGGTTAATTTTAATTATTTTGTACTTTCTTCAATGTATTTTTATTGTTAGAAATAAAAAGAAGGCATTGAGTAATTAAACGTTATTGTCACTGCTCATTCTTTTTAGATCAAAATAAAATACATTTTGGAATTTCAAATGAAACATACAAGTTTACTATTGAAAAATACTGATAAAACACTATTGAAAAATATTGATAAAAAATCATTTTTTACTCTTTTAACTGCTTTTGACTTTATGACTGTAACACTATTTTAGAGTAAATGATTGCAGAAAATTTCAAATGATATAATTTGCTTGGCTTTGTAAAGTATACAAAATCAAAATTGGTTAAAAAATTATTCAAAATAAACTGGTTTCCACGTATTAACAAGAAATGCAAAAAATTAGGACTATGAAATTGAATTATTCATTGAATTTAATGAAATTTGGCACAAAAAAAAATTAGGGGAAAAGACGTAATGGAATTATTTTTTGTCATGAAAATATACAAAAAACATGCCAAAATAGTATCTGATTTCAATGAGGGAGGAGTTTCAATGCAGAGTATGGACAACTTTAATAGTTATACAAGCACAAAAGTAATGTTCCATGTTCAAAATGATGATATTCATCAACTCAGTTAGTATTCAAATCCATCCCTTAGTCAAGGAAATTGAAAAATTATAAAGTATAGGATAGTGTTATATGCAGAAATACTTTGCTTTACAGCATCAAATCATTTTCAGTCGAATTCAACTCCGAAGAACGAGATATTGAATTCAAGCCCATAATAACCTTCTCTCGAAGATAATTTTATACCAATCGCGCTCTATATGGTCTAGAATTATCGTCTTGAAGGATAAAAAAAAATCACTAGAATCACTTACTTAAGAACGAGGAATTGGATAAAAAATATTGCCCTTGTATATATTTACAAAAAAGGGGAATTCTTGAGACGATATACGGATCAGTTTGGCCATCCATAGGTATATTTGCCAGCAGACATACACTGGAACTATCAAATCTCTATATTTATGAATATAAGTGGAATAATAAAAATTTTAACTCATACCAGACCAATAATCTTTTTAAGTCACTTTTCAAACAAATTTGGACTCGGCATTAAAGAGTACAAACTTCTGTTGACTTGCCAATTGCCAATTTAATCTTTCTTTATAGTGATAGGATGCAAGGTCTACACACAATGCTATATGTCTTTCATGCAACTTTCCTTTGTGAAGCCTTTTGCGCACATTGAATACCAACCTTTTAGTTGCTACTACAAGAGAAAATGTGTGGTGCTTTGATGTAGCGAAACTGTGTCTCTTTGCCATTAGCTGCAAATAGTGTTTATCGGTTATAAAGCTCTAGTTCTTCCTCGAACAACAAACCTACAAACTGTTTCTCTTCTTTGAAATGTTTTCCACTGTCTATGATTTCCAAAAGGTCTTATATTCGATATTATGCTACCTAGCATTGCTTCAATACAAATTATATTCATATAGTGGCTCGCCATGGTAATTTTTTGGATGCAGGATATCGAATACTGATATCTAAACATGACAATCTTGGAATTTCAGAGCAAATTTTCTATTTGAAGAAATGGCAGACGCTTTTAAATTTTACTTTCGGCCAAGTGTGCATTAACGTTTAATGGGAGCAGCTGGACTAATTTGCACATCATATACTGATGAAGCATTACATTATACGAACAGTGCTTACTTCTAATGAAAATTTACCTAATTTTGGCGATTTCGTTACAACGATTCTGATTTTTAAGTTTTTGAATCTAATATATACATACATAAAGAAATCTTGCAATTTGCAAAATTTTATAAATATTAGAGAAATAGAGAATGCTGTAAAAATGAATACACATCATTAATCGATAGTATAAGGGAAATTAGTCATATATATATAAATACAAGCGAGGCATTCCTATAAAAAGTCCGACAGATGATTTTTTATACTAATTAATATAATCACCAAGTTTTATAATTAAATAATTAATGTATACTAAAATTGGTCACAGAAAGCTATCATTGTATTGTATTAATTGTGTAACAAACGGGAATGATTTTTTTTTGTTTCTTTCTGGGCAGTTACCAGAAAAATTTGGATTCTTGTATTTGGATAGTCAAACAAACAAACAGGCATTCATCTGCCACGCGCAATCATTTCAGTAAAAAGGTTCAACCTATATTTGCTGAAAGGAATTGATTACAATATGAAGGCTCTAAATGGTCGGGGAGCATGAAAACGAGGCAAAACTGGATGATTATGTTACAGGCTCAAGTCACGTTTTACCATATCACAGCGTTTGGCTAAGGTATGATGTACATATCGCTGTCTAAGACGAGATTTATACGGTTATAACCTGCAAACGTTCTTCATTGTAAACACTCTTTAAAAAGTAAGTTGACTTACATGTGGACGTCGTGCAACAGTTATTGTGCTTGTGTGATATGTTTCGCCCACAAGGTTTAGATGGTCTCTTCCATGTGTGGATATCCTCTTCCGACGTTTATTGAATTAAATAAGTATTTTTATTAAGTTGCCGATGTAACCAGTCAAAAATCTTTTGGTTCAGCAAACGTAACTTCAGAAAGCTTTCTTGACACAATCGTAGCGCTGCCTTGCCATTATCATTAGCGACATATCACATTAGATATCTGTTTGCCTTTCCGGAGTTTGTAAAGTCTTATCATACCATAAAATACTGGATCTACGTATCAGATCGCAGGCGATAAGTCACCTTTCTACCACCAACATTGCTAGTCAATCATTCCATCGCAATTGCCAACTTCTGTTACTGTAGATGGTCATGATTTTCAAGGTTTATTGTAAACGTCGCAGTAAAGAAGAATTTAGTATATCTCTTAAAAGTCTGCCTCATGAATTTAGATTCTTCCTGTATAGACTTTTAAAAGCTTGAATTGTCACCAGGAAATTTTCACCAGTTACTCATTTGAATATTTATCGTTTAACTGCTTGCCATAGATAGGTGATGTGACCATGAGTTTTTAATAATTTTCTTCTTTACTCGTGTATGGGTCTAGCGCATATTTAATTTAAAGCCACATTACATTCCTCATGCTTCTTGCTACTTAGTGTTTTTTTATGATAGAGTGTATATTTGTACCTTGAATACTAATACTAATCCTAATATTATACATGGTGTACATTTGTATAGTGCAAAATATTTTACTTTATATATTATTTTGCAAAATATTTTACATTATATATTTTATATTATTATCAACAATTTTTAAGGCATCGATTTTCTTATATATTTCAGAATGGCCTGATGGATTTCCAAATTTTGATTCTTCAATAGTGAAATATCTGAAAAAAGTTATCTAATTTTTCTAAGTCTTCAAATTATGTTTCAGAAAATGGATCTTTAGTGCTTTTAACAAAAAACGAACAAAGAAAGATGTCATAGATAAAAAAAAATTGTATTATTTGAAATGACTTGCTTAGAACTTTAGAGTTTTAGGATCAAATTACTAAAATAAAAAAAAAATTAAAAAAGAATAATGCTCTACAGACAGAACAAAAGAATATATATCCAATATCCTTATGTGATAAAAATAGAAAGTTTATCTGTGCCTGAAAGCTCACAACAATATTTCAAGCAACAAAATTTTTGTATCTCCTAGAAATCTAGTGACGAAATTCTTGTCTGTTCACTATTTCAGAAAAAAAAGTTTGAAATAAATGTTAGTCATCTAACTTTTTGTGTCCATCAAAAATATTTCACATATCCATCATAATCAAGCTTTGTCAATAAAATGTGTTTTATTCTAAGCAAGATATAATATTATTGTTTAAGTTTTTCAAATTTTAAATGAGTAAACATTTTGTGAGATTCTAATTATATTTTTGTAGCGAATTACAAAAATTATAAACAAAAAAAAACCTAACCATCAGGTGAAAATTTATCTTCAGCAATACAAAAAACTTAAGATAAAAATAATCAGACACATTTTCCAGTTATTCATGAAAATGAAATAAGCTAAACACTTTCGCATCACAGAATAATGTCTGGTTTTTTATCATACTGAGAGAATCAAATTTGTATTTCTTTTGTATTTTATAAATTTTTTGATTAGTTTTAAGGCAGCGAAATCTTCATTGATGAAAAATCTTTATCTTCATAATATTAAATTAGCAAAATTAGCAATATACTCATATTCGTTTAGTTGCGCAATTTTAGTAAACATACCAATCTTGATAAACTTCAGCAATATATTTGCTTTTGAAAAAATAATTGTAAATGCTTTCGGCTAAATAACTTCAAATCACTTTCAAATCATGTATCTCAGTTTCAACACCTTAAGGGATTTCCAAAGCTGTTTTATATTCTTTACATGATTTAGTAATTTCATGCCTTTATAAAATTGAATTTAAAAGAAATGAAAAATGAGCTTTGATATTTATTTCATCGCTAAATTACATTTTGAAGATTAAATTTTATTCTGCATATACCTTGTTAAACTTGGTGTACTAAAACGAATTCTTCTTACTAGGCAATAAAAAAAAAAATATTATATCCAAAAAATCATTTCGATTTAGTACCCTCCACATAAATGAAATTTTAAAATTTTCTTTCCTAAAAGTAACTAGTTTAAGTTTAGTTACTGATAGTCGAATGAAAAGAAATTACTGGATTGTGTAGTATTTGACATAACCTACATTTTTTTTTCAGATTTTCCGTAGAAAACTTAAAATACATAAACTATTTGACCGTATAATGTTTAGTTGTAAAATACAGCATTAAAACTGGTTTGTGAAGTGTAAGTGCTACAAAAGAATCCCATCAAAAAAAGAAAAACAGGAAATGAATGAAATATTCTTTAAGAAGAAAGTATAAATAAAAGATTGAGAAACGAATCGTCACATTAACTCTAAAAATATTTAGTTGAAAATGAAATCTTCAGCATTCTAAAACCTTCTTGATAAATAAATAATAAAAGAAATTGCGGAAAAGTAAATTGAGGAATTTTTTTTCTCCTAAATGCATTTTTAATTTTGTAATTGACAAATTTTAATACATTTAATAAGAATCGAATATCTTAATTCTATCTTGAATATTCAAAATATATTTGTCTGCGGCAATAATCAAATTGAATAACTGTGTTGATCCATGGCAAATGAAATATTCTGAATGGAATCAGAAACAGTGAATTCGAAATTTTTACAATAGCCACCGAAAGTGGGACAGTAAATGTGTATACTATCTAATATACAAATGAGTACGAGTTCGATTCCTGATGATGGTGTGTGTTAAAGCATTGTTTTAAGAAGTCAATAGATTCACAAGGAGATTTCAAAAGGGTGCAACACATCGGCAATTGGACTTTCTGTTTTTCTAGGGGAATTACATAAATGTAGGCGAGTTACCAATAAAATTCTTCAGCATATATAATATTAATGGCAAAGGACTTCAGATCGATATTTGGCATTGAAAAAAAATTATGAACGTATTTCATAACGATTATGAACGTATTTCTTCAGTTGAACAACTTCAGTTAATGTTTCTTAAAGGAAGTCATATATGAAATTTTGAGTTTTACCCTTGAGTTAAAGGGTAAAACTCAAAATTTCATATATTTCAATTTCAAAATTTTTTCAAGAATCATTTGTTGATTCAGTATTACTTAATGTATTTAAAGAAGTACTTTTATTAAAAATCCGATTAACATTTACAAGTGAGTCTTTCCGAACCAAAGAAAAAAATCTGTTATTTATACTCTTTGCATTCAAACAAAATATCAAGAAATTAAAGACTTGTGAACCTTAATACTCCATTTCAGGATCACTTTTTAAAATTTTTTGTGAGAATATGCAATTTTTAGGTACAAATGCATTTTATATAACTGTATTCTAAGAAGTATTGGGCTCTTAATCAAACTACATTTTATCTATAGTAAAAAAATGTATTTTGAGAACGAATTGAAAAGGAACAAGGGTACGAGGGGGAACAAGGATATGAGGGGGAACAAGGGAACAACTTTCACTCAACCCCTTTTAGAAATTGGCATGTCGTAAAAATTCATCTTAACGACCGAAGTTTCTCTTTGCCATTTTGAAGAAGAAAGTAGAACTTCAATATTAGCTTTCATAAAAGATAAGGCTTCTCAAATGCATCTGGTTACGACCAAAAATGTTATTGATGCAGCTTGAAAAAAGAACTTATTAAATATAATTTCTTCAAACGCGTAATAAAACAAAATTGCTTATGTGAATATGAATGGAAGTTAATCGAATGTTATCTTATTTGAATTTTAGATATTTTATGTTAAAGCAGATAATAATGGAAGAAAAAAAATTATAATGTTTAATTGTTGTGTATTTAAGAATCGCGAAAGTCATATTAATGAAAGAGATTATTTAAAACGTTCGTTTTTATTTAATGTGTTCAATGTAAATTAAAATTTATCTTTTAATCGACTCATTAAACTATTTAATAATGAATAATAATTACTTAATTTTTTAATAATTTTATAATTTGGAAAGAATTGAATTTATTTCTTTAATATTTAATTAAATGAAGTTTAAGGATTAAATCTGAAATTAAATAAGTCATTTATTTAATTCAATTTTTTTTTAAATTATTTATAGTTGGACACACAAAAACTAGCGAATATTACTTCAATTTTATTTCAGTTGCAAAATAAATGGGAGATATTATTTTAGTCATATGGTGTTTATTATACATCTTTATTTAAAATTTCTGAGGCATTTTTTGAATATTGAGTAAAATTAAAGGTAAATCTTAAAAAAAAAAAATAATTCAGAAATGATACAACAAAACGATCAATCATTTATGTAATTATTATCTTAATATTTTAATGTTTAATGAACTATTTCTAATTAGCAATTCATTTGAAACAGATTTATTTATGTAAATTAAGTTTGCTCATTTTGTACTGAAATTTCATAGCACATTTTTGTATCCATTTGTTTTTTCTTTTTTAATTTTATGATTCTTCCAGTGACTACAAGTAACTTTAATTAGTCATTATATATTATATATGAATTATTAATATTATATATTAAATATTTTAAATAAAAATAATAAAGTGTTTCGTAGAATATATTAATATATTAGGTCTCTTCATATCATCAGAATAAAACTATTCTTCCATACACCTTTGTTCCTGTAGAATAAAGATATGTCTTTTCAAACTTTTATGTTGAAGGTTTCTTTTGCATTTTATATTGTCGGAATTCGTAGAAGATTTTCTACTTTATTTGAATATCAGTGATTCTACCCGAAGGCAACATAGCTAAAGGGTAGATTGTCATTTTTTTTTTCTATACTAAAGTTTAAAACTTGGATGTATGGAGATTTGTTCCGACTTGGGTATAAGGTTTCCTGCCTTGGACCGATGCTGTAGGGAGTAAAGATAATCTTTTCTCATCTTTTCAAAAATAAACTTTTGTTTTTGCGATTCTTTCGAATGACTTCCAGCTGGAAACTGCTGTCAGAACTAGTACCTGGAATTCAGGTCACAGCATTACTGGTCAAAAATCTGAAAGTTTCTAATATCTTATCCTTTGAGTTAGTGCCGTTTTTTGAAATTGAAGATTTTATTAAAGTGAAGATGTCGATGAATTATAATATAATGAATGTGTCTATTCTTGTTGAATTGATAGAGAATAGTTCAACATACTTTTAAATAATATTTTAACGAAAGAATTCCTTAAGGTTGAATGATTTGTCATTTAATCAATACTGTACTTATATAATATTTCTGAATTCGATATTATCTAGAATTTAATTTTAATTAACAAATTCTGAAAATATTCGTCCAGACCGAATGAACTGTGTCTGAGATTAAATTCCTGAAGAAATCAGCCAATGACTTACTTAAAAGTTTTTCTAATAATTTGAATACTAATAATGGCAGAGGATGATATTGCATTTCAGCAAATTAACATGGCAGTTTTGCTGTAAGACACAGATTCCGCATTGTGAAATTTGAAAGCAATTGATTTCCACCATGAATGAATCAGTTACTACTAAATATTCTGTATTTCTTTAAAGCAAGTAGAAGCAATGTAACAAGCAGATCTGTTGTCTTTTTCTGTCTCGATAAAACTAGCGTACCAAGAGGTTGGGAGATCTTCAATTCCCTTCATCTTTTCGACAGTACTCTTTCAACCCCCATTGCCCTGAAGTGATTTATTACTGCGATACATTTTGAGTAACATTCAGGAGGAAATGTTCCTAATGTCCGAGCTCAAGTACGACAGGTTGCGTTCATCGTGTTATGGAAGGCGCTCTTAGAGCTGTGAAGTTTCAAGCCAGATACTATGAGTATTATTTCCTTTTGAGCCAGTTTTTTCTTTCAAAAAAGGATATTTGTATTACACATTTTCACACAGTTATTATTTGACAAAAACGAATTTAAATAAGAGATTACTTTTAAAATTTAAAATATTATGTAAAACTACCTAACAAATTTTACTACATTTTAAATTTGCTTGATAAATGCTTGTTTGTTTTTTATTAATAAGAATATAATTGCCCAAAATGTAAAGATCAACTACTAATTTGTTTATTTTCAAAGGGCTTTTTACTTAAATTTTAAAATTGTTTAAAGAGAATTTGTAATATTAAATAAATATATAAATGAAGTTTTAAAATTATAAATAGAATAGAATGAAATAACAAAAAAAAATATTTTTTTTTAATATTTCAAAATTATAAAAATATTTTTTCTTTGATTATTATATTTGCAGTCATTTAGACGGTAGTTGTTCAACTTAGTGCACTTTTACATTAGTGCACATTTTTAAAATAACATATCTTATATCCATGAGAGAAACGAAGATATTTCAATGGGATTCAGAATACCAAAATTTTATTTATTTCCTTAAAAAATACAAAACTCTTTTTATAATATATATAAAATTCTTAAATAAATAAAATTCTCAATACATGTACAGAAATAAATTTATTATTTAATAAATCTATAATGAATACTCCCATGTCATTACTTAAACATTCAATTCAAGCATTCAATATCAACTCAACCATTCAACTCAAACATTCAATATCTTTCATTGAATCATACAAGTCGCACTCAATTAATTAATTTAGCAAATTTATTTACTTTGTATTTGTAATACTTACTAAATTCAAATAACCTTAAATTAATTTGGAAATTTGTGCAAATTAGAAACCAAATAGAATTCTTACTTTTAAAACTCCAGATTATGCAAGAGTAAAGTATTTCTTAAGGAAATATATTTAGTAAATTAAAAATTTAAATATCCTTACATAAACTGTAAAATTTTTAATTACCATAGACATGGCAATAAGCTTTATTGTAGAAACTCTTCATTTTTAAGAACCTTACATTTTGTGTTATGTTTGTAGTTTAATTTAAATAAACGTTTCTTTTTTTCTGTACATTGTACAAATGATAAAAGAGCTGACAAATAGATCTTTTCATATTACTAAATACAATTACTGAAAATGAAGTGCTCCGATTTAAATGAGGCTCTTTACTCACAATTCATCACTGAGAAAACTTTATCATGTTTGATCAAATAGATCAATTAATATGCGCAATTGTATGTGAGCATTTTAATTGATCTAAATGATCAAACATGATAAATTTTTTATTAATGTTATGAATGTTAATCAATGTTGTCACGATAAAGTAAATGCACATTTTCTATTAAATGCAAACTTACAGCAAATAATTTGAATGCGTAGTCTTTAAAAGACTGATGACCTTAAGAGTCACATTTGTTTGATTTAGAGCATTAAAGTTATGGTATTAAAAATGCAAGTTAGCTTCGAATATTTTTTAACTCAGCTGAAGAATACAAAAAATAGCTCATTTTAGCTTTCATATTTACATTCTGAAAGCGTTCCCAAACGCGTTTAAGAAATACTCTGGCTTTATGATAAAAAAAAAAAAAACTTTATATGGATGATAAATGATAATTTGAAAACTGGTAAGTTTTTCTGTTGAAAAGTTATGCAGACGGAGTTATTTATGTGGTTTTCGAAACCGAAAACACATTCACTAGCTGAAATAATTATGTTATTAGAGTTTTGATGGTTTTTTAAAACGAAATTACTTTAATATTTTTATATTTTAATGTATAAACTTAAGAGTGAAATTTAAAAATTTTTCCTTTAAAACATTAATATTGAGGAATTTAATAAAGTTAAAACTCTGAAAGCTGTTTTTATTTTCTTTTTTGAATTCCTTCTATTAGCTCACACTCTCCCTATATATATCTTGTTTAAATTTTCAATCGTTAATAAAATACTTTTTATTCATCCACTCATGTACAAATACATTTTTTTTGCACTTGTAGTGGATGATACTTGATGTTAATACAGTTTTTAAAAATATTAATTCAGTAATTAAATTTAATTAATTAATTTTAGTTTTTTCTTAGATTTACGTTGCATATATCTACCAATAGATGGCGCCAGATAAACTTAAAAAAATGAATGAATATTATTTCTAAAGGACTTTCTGCAATATAGTGAAAAAAAGTAGGAATTGACTTAAAAAAATTGTTTTTATATATTACTTGTTTCGTTAAAAAATTAAAAGGAATAAAATTTATACAAGAAATATTTAAATACTTTATAAGCTACTCTCATCTAAGTCCAAGTTTAATGCTTGATAACATGAAGAATTAAATAGCTTGCATTAATAAACTTTCCCCGTTCTACAGATGGATCCATTAACCTGATTACAATTTCCAAATGTATTTATGCAGGTGCATTGCGTAGGTATACGGCTGACCTCCCTTTTTTGAGATTAAAGTGGATTTCAAACTGAAACTAACCTTGGATGTTATTATTTAAATTAAATAACTGAAATGGAAATAAAATTTTTGCCTAGAATTATTTCAAATATTATATAAAATTCCAATCGTGTCATTAAATAAATACATAAATTTTAAAAATTAGAAAAGTCACTTGTTTTCTGGAATATAGTTGTAGTTTCCTATGCTTAAAATTTTCTTTATATTTTATAAACAGTGAAAACACCATATAAAATAAATATAAATATAAATTTAACTTGCTAATTTTGTAATATAAATAAAATTATGAATTAACTTTGTATTTTATAAATTTTAAAAAGATAATATTGTTTATATAAAGGTCATTAGAAACGAAGTCAGGTATAATTTTAAAAGAAATTAATTTAGTGTATCAAGAATCAAAATAAGGAATTTCAATGAATTATCTTTATTTTAATCAAAAAAATACATTAGCTTCCTCAACTAAAAACAAATAGGTATAAAGTTTTATTGTAAATATTTTTTAATTGTTAAATTATTTTGATGATTTTTAATATATTCTTATTAATTTTTTTAAATAATTTAAATGCACACATTTTATCATAGTTATAATTTAAATCCTATTTATAAGTTGATATATTAGAGTTGAGGATAAATTTCATATTGTGTATTTATTCTTCATCTTGCTTATAAAATAATTTCCTTTCTTTTTTATTATAATTTCTGAATTATTATAAATCTTAAAAGTATGAAGGTCTTAAATATAAAGTTTATTATTGAACAAAGTATTAAAATTGCTTGCTAAGTTTAAAATTATTTTGAAATTTTATTTAACAGTAACAAGTGAATGATTATTTTAAATACATTCAAATTTGCTAATAAAAATAGTTTCTACATTTTTACCATAAGTTTTTAAATATTAAAATAATGCAGAATTGCAGATATTAATATAATTAGACTATAATTATAAGACAGCGTAAAATAAAAACAGCGTGTTCAGCTTAAAATAAAAAATAAAAAAAACTACCAGAAATGGATTGCTTTTTCACCGCGTACAAAATTAAATATTTACTCTGCCACCAATAAAGTAAACTGATATTCGAAAACAGAAATAATCAGCAAAGCATTACATTCAGTGTCTGTTTATTCCCCTATTATTTTACGAAACAGTTGCTATTCCAAAGAACAACAGTCACCACTAAAAGTCAATAACTTAATATGAAATGACAGTTTGATTTTTAAAGTGTAATTTTAAATATAACTTGGTGCAGCAAATGAAAACCTCTGAAATTAGGTAGAAATCTATTTCATTTATTAAAAAAACTTGTTATTGATGAGCTCTTTCTTTTGCAGATGCAAGCCTGAATTTCTAAAAATATAGATATTTATTCATAAAGGCGAGGGAAGTGGCACGTTTGCTGGTGCGTGAAACTTAGGCCCGGTTTGTTTGGGCAGGAGAAAAATAGTCTCTTCACTCTAAGTTGATTCAGAATCCTAGCTGTCACGAATTCAGCCAAGGAGAACGACCCTTTTCCACTAGTCAGTTACTTCTACAGATGGGTTGGGCCTTCACAGCGACGTTGATGGGGGTGGAAACGTGCACAAATACCGTAAATACCGGTCGGATGTGTGCGTATTTTTCGCTATATACGCAAAAGTAGCTTCAAAAATAAAGAAAGCACTGAAGAAGTAGGAAAGATTTTGTTTGTAAGTTGATATATTGATACTAACTCATCATTCGTCATTTGGAAAATCTTTATTAAAATCATAAATTACTTGGGTGTGACAACTAGTAGTTTGGATCAGCGAAAAAAAAAATTTTTTTTTTTTTTTTTTTTTTAAAGTTTACCTTTTAAAGTTTAGCTATTGAATGATTCATTTTTCTTAAATTTTTTTTCGCTTTTATCTTCGCATTCTGGTAAATAGTAGTTTAAATTGAGTTTCATCCTTTATATTTCTTTAAGCAACATCTATTCTTTTAAAAAAGCCGTTATTTTAAAATTATGAATTTTGGTTTGATCTCCAGTAATGTAGCATTAACAGAAATTATATTTTAAAGATAACTTTTCAGTATGTAACTTCTGTACAATTAATTGCTATAAAAATAATTTTGCTTTGATGCCATGCTTGATGATATTAGATTAATTTTAATTCATTTCTTTTTCTTTATTTAGTATGTATCTTTTTATTTGAATTTTGTAGGTAACATATTTTGCACCAACATTCATAAATAATACTTATTAAAAATGCAAAATTCTTATTTTTATAACATATTTAAAATTAGTTATTTAAACGAATGGTGTTTTAATTTAAAAAAAAAATTATTTACACTAAGTACCATATTTATTCCTAATTTTGACTCATTCCAGTAAACTAATTTCGTAATACAAACTTTGAAAATCATGAATGCAAATAGCATGCTTTGAATTAATATATATTTAATAAAAGTATTTCACAATTCTAAGAAAAATTTACAAGCAAATGCAATATCGAAATTTCAGTTAGACGACTATTCTAAGCGTGGTGATAAGACATACGAAAGAAGTCTTACAGAAAAAGAAGAATATGAAGATTAAAACAAGATGAAGATTTTAGCTTTATACGTTCGGAAAAAATCAATACCAGCTTTATTTTGTATTAAGAAAAAAAAAGACATTTTTTTAAATTATAATACTGGAGTAATACAATAGCATATATATATATATATATATATATATATATATATATTGCATGTATTATATATGCAAAATATTATAGTACTTAATATCATATATTATATGTTTTTGTGAAGACTTATAGGGATATTCTTACAGTATATATAAGCATATTTGTATGTATATATCTTCAATGTTCCATGTTCAAATTTATTCCAATCTATTTCGAAACCCTCTTTAAAAGTTTTTCAAGCTCTTTTTATAGAAATAACTTACTCTTCAATTTATTTCCGAGATTTTTTTTTATCTGAAAATTCTGATATTGCAAGAGTATATGCGGATGTTTCTGATATCTGATCTGAATATCTTGCCAAAATCTAAGCATTCAAGAGTAAAGCATATTAAACACATACATGGATAAATCATATGTATTCCAAATATAATACAAAATGAATTTCATTTCAATAATAAGTTGGAATGTCCATGAAATTTTTAGCTTAAGATTTTTTTGGGCCCCTCTATGACTGTTTAAGTAATCTACAAAAAATATGCCAAAATTGAGAGAATTATTTTTTTTTAATTTAAAAAGAATCTAGAATAAAAAGATATAAAAAAAAAAAAAAAAAAAAAACATTTTTTTTCACAGACTTAAGCATTGCAGGAATCTTTGTTTTCTTGTAAAATATAATAATAGATTAAATGCAAAATGATATATTTCCAGTATTAAAATCAAAAACAAATAAATCACCAATTTTTAAAATGAAGTAAACTATATATTCAGATGAACTACAGTATTATTTTTCTTTTTTATTCCTCCATGCACAAAAAAAATAATAATAAGCTTTTAACCCCAATTTGAAACGAAGGAAAAATCTCGTATTACATAAAAATATTTTTCTCGACTTGTGATTCTCATTTTGACGGAAAGGATTCCCAGTGATTTTACAATCTAGGAAACAATACTCAATGAAGTCATTTGATTTGCCTTTTTTGCCTTCCAATCTCACTTAAAATAGGAATACAAATACAGATTGCAATTTTTAAAGGCAGCTTCTTTGTTCGAATAGCACGCTTTTATTTGCAATACAAGTTGCAACTGTTTAACTTGTTGACATCTGCACGATCGTTTAACGGAGAACTCAGAGAATCTGGTTTTGAATACTAAAGAGTTCCGCTACAATTTTGAATTCCATCACGGTTTTATTTGGCCCCTAGTTTTTCATTTTTTGCGTGCTTATTTTGTGTAATTTGAGAAGCCGAGGAAATTCTGTTATTGCAAACTATTTAATTTTACAGCCTTTTTCCTTTCTTGAAATTTAATTTCACTACGGTGTTTTATTCCGTGAATCATTGCATTATTTTTTTATAAATTTCAATCATTTATTTATCGTAAATTTTATATTAAAAATGCCTCATAAGTGTTTCAATTTTTAGAAATAAATAAAGATTAAATAATGTTTAATCTCAGTTACATTTATTTGAAACTCTGCTATATGAAAAGTAATAAGCCTTTAATTGGGCTTATTTGTTTTTAGTATTGAAAAATATGCAGTGAGGAAAAAGGAGTAAAGAAGATATTATCAAAAATATCACTGCAGAATGTTCTTTACAAATGAAACTCAGAAGAAGTTGATGCAAGCTTTTATAAGTATTTTATTGTTTTGCATTGATAAAAATAAAATTAATTAATATCAGTCCTTCCAAATTCTTTAGATCTATACGTAATCCTTCTCTTCTTATAAATATTCCAATTAGAATAATTTTACGAAGTGTCCATTGAAACTTGATCCTCAATATAAACTTGACATACATAAAAAAGATGATTTAGGATTAGGATGACTATTATGTACGTATATAAATCGGACGAGCAATAATCTTAAATTAGGGAATATGCTTATTTACTTACATATCTGTAGTATTAACGGAATGGCTAGTTAAAATGCAATTAGAAACTATCACAGTACTCAGGAAACTGTAACTGGTAATATAAGATATATTTACATTATATATTAAGACCTATGTACGGGAGAATATTTATTGAACATCGGATAATAAGAACTATCCAGGAAACTCAGAAATTCAGGGTCAAAACTATATTTTCTTTTCAGAATGGTTCAATAATTTCTTATCAAACTCCTATACATAAATTCAAGAAATCCTATTTAAATTAAATGAGAAACATCAACTGGTTTAGCGTAAATTTATTGTAATTATAAAATTATTTTTAAAACTAAACTATATATTGTGAGATAATAATATTTTAATGCACATGTATTTATTAAAGATACGTGTTTGAATAATAAACAACAATACACAATCCATAACACAATCAATTAGTAATAGTAAATTTAAGCTATACTGAAATACAAAGCAATATACTGCTGTATAACATACAAAAATCTATAGCGACATATTATGAAAAAAAGACAGAAAAAGAACTTATTTTATGGCATCTTTTTTCTTAATATGTCAAGCAATATTTAAATTGTAACAACCAATATCATTTTATTTTCTTTACAATTACTATAATCAAATTATTTTTTTGCCATCAATTTAATATTATTGAAATATAAATTACTAATAACAATTTTAATATTTTACTTAAAAAAAAAACATTTTAAAGTTAGATTAAGGCCTTTGCTTCAAACAAATATTATTACTAAAAATATGCATCAATATTTATCGATAAACGTAATATTAAATATACTTCAAAATATTTGCCGAATTAATAAGAATCTATCCTGCGAAAACATTTATTTGTATGATGAATATTTATTGTGTTTTCTTTAAATATTTTTAAAATACAAATTTATATTTGACATACTTACATAATTCATTATTGATGAAACAATCTTTTAATTAAATAACATAAAATTGAATTTTTAGTTTATATACTCAGTCTGACATTAATTAAGATAAAAACATGCATTATAACATATTTTTAAAAATTTCAATTCAGGCTATGGAAAAAAAGTGAATGGGGAAACTATTGACAGATTCTCAAGTGGATAGCATTTTCAATCTCACTTGACAACCAGAGTCTTCAGACTCTGAAATAAGAACGATGTTCAGTATAGAGACGGAAATATTTATCACTTTTGATATATTGAGACAGATACGGCGTCTAAAAGTTGACGCATACACAAGTACCTCAATATCATTGCTATATCCAGAAAATACAAAAATGAATTATTTTATAACTACTTTCGCAACGTTTTTAGGAGAAGATTTCGATTGGGTTGCTGCCAAATCTACTCAAAACTCAAACACAGAATGGAATATAATCCAGTACGTCCATTTTTTGTAATTGTTCGTCAAATATGCAGTCAGTATTTACTTTAAAAAAAATATATACTTTATTAGCAATTTTTGTTAGCTCCAGACATGATTTGCAAACAACTGGTCAATGAAAATAAACGAGATCTTTTAAAATGAAATTTATTTTTCTGTCATGGTATTCATTTTATATTCGAGTTGAATAAAATGCATTGAATTCTTTTCTTTCGAATAGATGTATAATTTAATTAGTTTTCACTTTTATACTCTCTGTGGCTCTCTAAAAACAAACGTATTTATCATTACCCTTCCCCCATTTTAAAAATTGCTGGCAAGCAACATTTGTGTAACAAAGAGATTTTGAAATTTATTTAAATATTAATAAGAATATATGCATATTATTTAATTTAATTTTATGTAATCAAATAAAATCGTGTTCCACTAAAGAATAGAAATACATTGAATAAATGAAATGTTTTTCTGTTCTTTTTCCTGTCTCTTTCTTACTTTTCTTTTTTATTATTTGCTTAAAATGTTGTTAAAATTGGATTGTTGGCCTCTTTGAGGTAAGGATTAGCAGTGCGAGTTTAGATTTAAATAAACTAGACCTATTTCATTTGTTGGCTTATGACTGACTGGCAGTAACTTCAAAACTGACTTTGTTATAATTGCATTTGGTTTTTCCTTTTTATTTCCATAGAATAATGTTCATGTAGTTGCAATGAAACAATTTTAAAAAATCAGTTTTGAAATAAAGTACAGTTTATTACATTTCTTGAATGAATAAACATATGAGCAAGTGTATATTGATACATAAGTTTGAATTTATTTTTTGTCCCATTTCCATTAGAAAAATAAAATAAATGTAAATTACAATAAGAAACCGAAAGTGAATTTTCTCTTTATACAACAAAATATGTTCTTACAAAATAATTATTTTGTTTATTCAACAAAATTAAAACTGGGCATAGA
The DNA here is from genome assembly GCA_021605075.1 of Caerostris darwini. Taxonomy (NCBI): domain Eukaryota; kingdom Metazoa; phylum Arthropoda; class Arachnida; order Araneae; family Araneidae; genus Caerostris; species Caerostris darwini. Next base: position 310,105 of record BPLQ01001534.1, on the reverse strand, counting down.
AATAAGATATATGGGGATTTTTTGTTAGCAAAAAATATTCCCACCAGGTTGTTAACTAGAGTTCCCTTACAAGCAACATATTTAAGCTGTTAGCTGTTTCAGAACTTCTTTACTTATTTTAAAAAGGGAATTAAAAAAATAGAACAATTTAAACTAACAAGGATAAAGAAATTAAGCTAGATTTTTTTTTTTATAATGGTTGGCCTTTAATTCCAGGCGGAGCTTTATGTGCACATTAAGCAATCTAGATCTTTGCTGATGTAAAAGTTAGCTGGAATATTTATAACTATTTTCTGCCCCGAAAAATTAAATTTTTTAGGATTTCATATACAAGTGAGATTGTAAAAGACCTATTTGTAATTGTTTTGCTTCTTTTGCATCGTTCAAATTCTGTGTTAATATTGAATGTTATCAAGTAATTACTTAAAATATTAAATATAATGATACTTTAAGCGTTTTTACTGCAGCAAACTAAACAAGCTTATTTTCCTTTTTTTATTTATTTCACATCATCAATCTCAAAAAAATATGACTACTATTAAGCATTACAACATTTGTTTATAATTTGTTAAAGAAAACTACGTAAATATTTTACTTAAAAGAATTTAAGGTTGATAATTTATAAAAATAGGATGCGAATATTTTCTAATTAATTATTTGTTACAATTTACATTATTTGAATTTGGGTTTTTGGATATTTATTTATTTATTTCATATTTTATTTTATATGTTAATTTTTAATTTTTATTTTCGTATTAATACTACTTTACATTAAAAATTGAGTTAGTGTCTGCTCGAAATTATCTTAAACAACAGATTTCTTTTTAAATTATTGTTCTCATTTAAGACAAAAGATATCTTTCGGGAACAATTTTAAAAACTTAACTACAGAGAAATTGTTCTGAAGTACTGAAAGATTCTTTAAAAAAAAAATTCTTAAATCTTTAGATTTAAGGAATTTTTTTTTTTTGGAATTTTCTGCAAAGAATTTTTCTCCATGAAAACCCTTGATATAAAAAGTGTGTTATTTCAAAAATACCACTTAATCTTTTGAAAAAGCAGCAAAGATTTTTTTTTTTTTTTTTGACAAGCATTACATTTTTGAAATTTTCATGCTGTAAATTTGTGCTGTTATTAAATTCTCAGAAAATACGTTTGACATTGTCCGTCTTTAAAATATGCTTTAATTGAGTAAGTCTTGTTAGAAAAAATATTAAAATGAAAAACCACTAACATAGAATTCAGAAAAAATTCTCTGATAAAAATGCTTAACATATCAAAATTAAATGCGTAATTTTATCATTCTTTTTAACAGTAATCTAATAGGATGCTTTACTAATTTCTCATAGCAATAACTTTATGACATTAATTGTGAATTTTTTTATTTGGTTAGAAGCTTAACATTTTAATCATTCTGATCCACATGTTTCACACCCAGTACACCCAGAAGATGGCGTCGAATTGAAGACTCATATCTTCCGGAAAGTTTACATCTGTGTGACCCATGATTAAAATCATAAAACCACCCTTCTCAGCCAACTGCAAGACAGCGAAACATGTTATCAAAGCGCACATTTGTCTACAAATTAAAGTTTCCTTAATTAAGCTGACGATAACTGAACCTCTAACCTTTTCCTCTGACGAATGACAACCCATTACAATCGACATTCTAACCAACCAAGGCATCATCAGGTCATACAGTTTAAATCATTGCAGTTGAACTCGTGGAAAATAAAATGTTGCTCAAATTTCTGAAAATTCTGCCTTGGAAAATAGTGTAATTTAATTTTGTGTGAAATGCAAATATAGTATATAACATAATACTAAAGGATTTGGGTTTCATTATAAAAATGGTTTATATACTTAAGAAATATTAATTTGCATGGTAAATGTTTTAAAATAAATACACGATGTAATAAAACTATAAAAGGAAACAAGTCACTTTAAGTAGGAAACACAAATTAAAAATTATTATCGACTTTACTATTTCCTTGGTTAAAAAGAATACAGAAGTCAAGCAAAATTATCTCAAATTAATTGGAAGTAGGACGAAAATTGTTGCTATTAATACAAACCTTTTCACCATTTATTATTATATATATCTCAATTCTAAGCATTGTAATTATTAGATATATCAAAATAAAAACAATGACTTTTGAGATACCGAAGCAAAATAAAAAAAATCATAATATTAAGTTGCTATATTATTGCGGCTGGGTAATTTGTGCTTCTTTGAATCTGTACATTTATTGTAAGTATCTAGCTATGAATTCATCCTTCATAAAAGGGTCTTTGGTATAGAAATCCTGAATCAAAATCCTCGTTACAGCTCAATTTAGTAGAAAAGGGATACCTCAGACATAATAAAGAGCTAAAGACTGGTCGATTCCCCTCTGAATTCTATGAGCCGGATAATGGCGTGTTTTACTAAAAATATCGGATGATGCAATCTTCTTATTATAGAGCCTCTGACAAAGCAGCGAACTAATGAAGATTTATGTGACTCGTCCATAATACAACCGAGTGAAAAAGCTGTAGTGAGGCTTTACTGTTAGGGATTCATGTTGTCATCGGATTACAATGTCATCTTGCTACCCCAATCGCTCCATTGATTTTATTGCAGCGATCACCCCATCTGCTATTGACCTTTGCTCTATTTGCTGACAGGCTTGTTATTTTGTTTTTTTACGTGAACTGTGAACAACATGCATTGGAACCAAAATTTCTCCTCGAATGCAGCTAGCGAAATGAATGGAATGATTGTTATTTGTATACAAGACCATAGAATTCAGCAATAAAATTGTAATAATAATAATAATAATGTAATTGCTAAAAATATAATTTTTACAGAAGAACTACATATGCTTATGTCATATCACAGAAAACCAAAATTAAGAAGTGACATAACGTCGATAATTGTAACTGTCAGAAACACTAATCATTTTGAACCAATTAAATCTAATGCCATAGAGCGAAAGAAAATTTTCGTTTTTTGCAATATTCCAGGAATAGATAACTATTATCATGATAATTAAATACCCATGCCTGTAAATTCTAAGAAAATAAGTTCTTGTATGAAAAAAAATCTGAACTTGAAAATGTATTCCTATATAGAAACTTACTACATCTGTTATGAATATAATAGTTCTTAGAATAAAGGTTTAAACAATACATATAGTTTATAGCTATAATATGAATACTTGGATACTTTACATAAAAGCAAATGAAGATATTTTCGTTTCATAAATAGGCTATCCCAAGCTTCAGGCATAGCGTTGCAAAGTCATGAAAAGCCATAATAATTCGCGAATCTTTTTAATTTTGCATCCTTCGTATTTCATATCTTTCATTGACCAAAAAATCAATATTTTTTCAACATATTTATTTAATCGTAATTTTATTAAACCTTTTACATTCCTGAAGTCGCTGAATAAAATTAAAACTGGAAAAATGTAAATATTCTTTAGAAAAGCATAAATTTTAAATTTATCGAAGTAATATTATGATATAATAAATGAAGAGATAAAATCAAAATTCAACCTAATAAAAATTTGTGAGCTTCAATTTGTTTGATTTTTTATGCGATTCAGTGAAACAGAGAAAAGGAACCATTCATTTAAACAACAAATTAAAAAGGAAATAGCTGAAATTATTCGTATTAATTATAATTGTTGGAGATTAAAAAAAAAAGAATTAAGAAATACATAAAAGAACGAAGCAGTAATTTTATTTAATAAATTATACATAACTAAACTAAGATTCAATCATAAATATTTAATAAAAATGTTTGTTAAGAAATAAAAAGCAAAGATAATTTTTAAGTTCACATAAATTTATCTTCAGTTTTTTTCTCATATATTTAGAAATTTATCTAAGGCATTTCCATTGTTACATAAAGTAAATAAATTTAAAATTTAAGTACAGATATATTACATAAAAATACATATTTATTCAATTTTAATAAAAAAATATTTGCACAGAACAACAAATAACTAAATTTAAAATCCTTATATCTACATATGTCATGCTCCCAAAAAATTCCAGTTTATTTTTATTTATTGAAAATTTTCTAATTGTGCAGTTTGCATTTATTGATAAATTATGTATAAATAATAAATTTTTATTACATACAAAAATAAAATAAGCGTATTAAAAATTTAATTTCTTAACGTGTTAAGAAAAAATGCAGAAATCTATTTATTTCAATTCAAAGAGCCAATTGTTTCTAATTTCTCCGTTTAGGCTGAAAAATAACATGTAAATCTGTCTACGCCTGAATGTCGGTTTCACTTCGAATAGATTGATAAAAACAGATTTAGAAAAACTGAAACAAAAACATTCCATGAAACAGTGATTTTCTTTCTCGCTTTCAAATAGATGAAATAGGAATTTGACGGTTTTCGTCGGAATTTTCGTCTTTCATTTTGAATCTCTGCTCGCAATTTGATACCTTTTCAATAAGAGGAAACACAGCAAAGTACTTCTTACTGCTTTTTTTCGATTTCGCTATTTGCATTGAAAGTAGCAAAACAGTCTTGTCTGAGCATAGTCTAAAGAATAAGATTTAATTTCTTTTAACAGATTTGCATTTATTGGTTAGAACATTTTAATGAATAATATTTATTTTTAAGCCATAATATAATCCTTTAAATCTGGTCTAAAAACTATTCTTATAATAAAGTGAATTTTCTTAATTTTTCAACAAATAAGTTCTTCAAATAATTAAAAATTGGGAATTTAAATAAATTAATCGGTACTATAACAAAATTATTTTTTCAATACATTAAAACTTAATGTTTTACTTGTGTATGCAAATATCGTCTAACGATAAATAGATAATTACAACATAATACCAAGAATAACTCTTCATTTGTGTTGTAAGCTGCTTTCGTCAGGTATTACGATGCAAGACACAAATGTTGTCCCAATCACCATCGTGCCTCCTCTTTTCTGAAAGCAATAACTACAACGCACGTCTCTTACGGATTTCACATTAGTCCTCCAATTGGAGGGCTAACGTGATGTTGTTAATTGGAATGTTGCAATTGTACCGTAATTGTGATGTTTATTAGTGATTCAATTATGATTAGTTTTTTATTGGGTATAAAATATAACTTTTTTATATTGAGATTGTAGGTATTTTTTTAAACCATGGCTTAACCTTTCTAGGCTTTTGAAAATTCTGGGTAGTTCATACAATTTCGTATAACATGTCTTAAAATTTAGGCTTCCTTGAATCTTTATTTAAAAACGGAACTAGTTAAATACACTCGATTCTTTTACTACAATATGAGTTATTAAGTTAAAGTTTTAATCTTCAAATTCTTTTACATTTATATATTTAAAGTTTTGAGAAAATATGTAATTTTCATGCATACTTAAATAACATTACATTTCGTATATATTTAACACTTTATTTTAATACGTTTTAAATAGAAAAATATTGCAACATTAATATTATTAATATTATTCCTTATTCAGGTACATTAAAGCAATATGTTTTCCCTGTATAGCTGTCATCAATTCAATTTCATCTTGCTTGATGTTTCTGTTTTATTTTCCGTAGCAGTAATGTCCATATTTATATGGGATACATGTTTCTTCTGGCATTGGCTGCTGAAACTACTTAATACTTATGATTGATCGATTTTAATAGTGAGAACGTTATTGCAACCCCTCGCTAGTAATTTGCTGTTGGTATAAGATATATATCATCCGGGCAAGAATAAAAATATGTTATTCTAATGTATTTGTTCATGCAGTAATTGTGAATCTAGAAATAAGCCCTCTAGATTTAATGTCTGATCAAAATATTTTAAGCTAGAAGGAATTTTTCAAGAAAGCTTAGTATAATTTATGATAAAATATGCATTAGAGATAATATTAAGATTTCGAAAAGCGGTTTCTTAGATTGCGAAAATATGAATTGCTATGAATTGCAGTGGTTTTTATAAATTATTTTAATTTTACCAGTCATTTATTTATCACATTAAGAATTATCAAATAATTTGCATGACAATTTTATTTTTATTACACTTTAAAATTATTTAGATTTAAATTTAGAATTGCATAAATGACATCTAGATATGTACATATTTTTATACAATAAACCGATGTGTAGTTGCAAATATTTTCTTATTAGTCAACAATGTGTTAAAAATATTAATATGTTTTTATAGTTTAATCATTATTTTTATGAAAATTATAATGATTATTTTTTTATCAAAAGAAATCTATGATATTCAATAATATATATCAGCAAACACTTAAATGTAAGCATTCAAATTAGGTACATACATATTGTATCCCGTTGGGCGGATTCAGCACGGGTAATCCTTTGCAAATTTTACATTAAATTTGTTCATAAATTTCTAATCATATGCTATGTTTTCTAATCGTCAATTGAGGACATTTAGATTTTGAAGAAAGACTAAAATATTGAGTTGATACAGCTCAAAATTAATAAAAAAAGTTAATTCCAAAAAACAGAATTTGATAAATATTTAATTCGTTGTTTCGAACTGATTGTAAACTAGGAGGCATAAACTTTGTCCAATAGTGATTTAGTCGACATGAAGGGTCTATCTATATTTTTCTTTTTTTCTTACCCTAACACAAGAAGTTCAACTCTGTCAAGAATTTAGAGGCAGACAAAGAGCTTCATTTAATTAATTCATAAAATATTTAATGAGATTGACTAATTTTATAATTCGAAATATTACAAAAGCATGTTTTTTTTTAAAATGGGCTCAGAAAAATAAAAATAAAGCATTAAACTGCGCATACCTCTTCGAATCTACATATGTATGAGAACTAGCTTTTCCGGGTTTTAACTCTGAAAAATTAATTAAAAGAAACACTTTAAATTATGATTTTTGCGATGATTTTCAACTAAAAACTAAAATAAATGCATGGATGAACAGACTAATGCAGGCCGCATATACTCATTGAAACACAGAAATAATACAGATAGATCATATAAAATGAAACTTCATTTCTTTATATGTAATAGTAAACAAAATATAACATAATTAGAAAACAAATAATTTGATGCATTTTATAATATAAAATTAATAAGCTAACTAACAACCGAGCTAGCAGAATGGATTTCAACTTCAAGACAGCAATAAATTAGAAAACATTAAATAAAATGTTTTATATTATTTAATGTTCATGTTTGAATTAAATTAAAGCTATATCATATTTAACTTGGATATGACTTTATCCTTCTTCCGAATCTGAAATTTTGTGAAAAATATTAGCAACTATATTTGATCTCAAATAAATCTATGGTAAGACAGGCCGAAAAAAGCGAATGCGCACGCATCCCATTCATTCTTTACATTATCTCACACTGTATCATTTTTATTACATTGTTAAACACATAAATGAAGAAATGTATAATAACTTCCAAGTTCTGTGTGTGTGCACGGTCCGCGGTTACATTACAATGAATATATGCGACCCAGCGATTTCAAAATCTATGCATTCCTGATTTAAATAATGCATTAAAAATGAAAAACAAATTACTAAAAAAAAAAGGAAATTTATAGTGTAAAAAATTGGGGTACAAAGAAAATATGATATTAACAGGATTTTCTTGTTTTAAAATTTTGTTCTGTTTTGTTTTCTTGTTTTTGTTAAAAAATACTATTTTTTTTCCTAAGCTTTTTGAATAAAGATTTTCAAAATCAGAAGCATATTTTTATAGCATTTATGCGTATGCCTTTGAGAATTCATGATTATCTTTAGGATTAGATAATAGACCGTTTTATATAGACCGTAGTTACAAACTATTGATTTTTTTAGTATTTACGTCTTTCAATCTATTAAATTTCACAAGGTACGTCTTTCATTATATTAAATTATATTTTTAAATTATATTATTCATAATTATATTCATAATTAATTAATATAATTATGAATGATAAATTTCATTCATAATTATATTTAATATAATTCATATAATTATATTAAATTATATTATTCATTATATTATTTTACGTCTTTCATTATATTAAATTTTCTACTCCGGAGAGAAAGCATAAAAGTTTTATTTCAAGAAAAAACAAAAATTATTTAACTAAGCTATAAACGGCTCATATTGTCCAGTAACTTTTTGAATGGATGATACTCAATACAGTAAAACTGCTATAACAATTGCATGCTAAAACATATAAAATCCCTATACAATAAGCAAGTGGAAACTTTTTCCCTTGAAATCTCCTTTGGATGGTATCATCGCCTCGCTAAGACTGTTATCATTGCATACGTCGTTTTATATTCATTAAAAAGTTAAAGTTAGTTTAAAAGGGTATTAAAACCAAAGAAGTTTTTAAAAAATCTGATTTAGCATTAAAATTTGATGCATAAAAGTGCATGATTTATGTCAATAATTTTGTCATTCATAAACTCATGACTTCTTTCAAAGATAAATTAAAGAAAATCGTGTCTTTGTAGAGAAACAAAGAATATGATGGATTGCCAAAAGAGTTTCTCGCTCACTTTATAAGAATTCAGAAACCACTTGCAGATGTACCTTGTGAAGGAGAATTAATAATATGAGAAATTCAGTAGATGATTGAAAGGTGTGAAATGCAGATCGAACATGAACTGGCTAGAAATTAATTACGGACATTCCAGATACCAACACTCAATTTTTCTGGAAATCAATCGCTGAACTTGATTGATTGAGATGACAAGTTGGAAGCTGCCCTAAAAGAATTTCATACTGCAAACTTCAGCGTTTTATCAATCCAATATTTGAGGCTGAAAGCATTGATTTCGGTAACCCTTTATCTTCGCGAAATAGTTGAACATTGCGTAAAAACAGCAGTTTGTAAAAGAAAATGTTTTAGTATTGCTTAGTGGTCAATATGTTTTATTTCCACGGAAAAAATATCCTTTATTTAAGTGAAAAGATGATATCTCTTTTCATTAGATGTTTTTTTTATATCAGCTATTTTTTATTGTTTTTTGCTTCCGTCATATTTTTTTCTGTAAAGGCATTCCACGTCGTCGCATCATCTAAATTGCATGGACTTTTTTATTTTTAATAAAATTTTCTTTATGAACACGAGCATATAATAAACTATTATTTAGCTGTATAACCTTTATTCTAAGAATATGTCAACAACTCATAACTGATTAAAAAACTTGATGAAAATTCAAATACGTTCTAAAGTATTAATGTTCTTTTTTTCAAATGCTGTGGTTATTTCTAAAAATTAAAAAGTCTTCCCTTTATGAGGGAAATCTGAAATATGCTTAAAATTTTCATTAAAATTATATGAAATTTTAATGAAATGATAAGCAATTGATTAACTTATTTAACATTTTACAAGTTGTAATATATATATATTTCAAATATATATTTTGAAAGGCTAAATGAAAAAATACTATTTTTTTTCCCTAAGCTTTTTGAATAAAGATTTTCAAAATCAGAAACATATTTTTATAGCATTTATGCGTATGCCTTTGAGAATTCATCATTATTTTTATGATTAGATAATAGACCGTTTTATATAGACCGTAGTTACAAACTATTGAATTTTTTTAGTATTTACGTCTTTCAATTTTATATAATACTCATATAAAATACTCAAAATCATATAACTAATACTCATATCATAATACTCAAAAAAAGCAAAAAGCATACGATTCCTTAAAATCTCAAAATAACTGAAACATATTAAATAATTCGGAATTAAAGTAATTTATTTAATTTGCAAACCTTAAAGTCTCTAATAACAAATAATGAAATTTGATTCTATGACAGGGTTCCAAATTGATAGAGTTATTTGAAATGGGCATCTGTTCAAATTCCATGTTAATTAAAGCAATCGAATTAACTTATTTAACCGCTGTCCAACTGAAAATGTTTGTTTTCCTTTTAGAAAGACGCGAACCCTTCAGTCATTGAAGATTAATCTTTTATCTTTTTCTTTGAATGAACGATATTCAACAGGAGAGTCTTTTGAAAAGAAGCAGGAATTTAAAGCAATTTGGGAAGTTAAATATTTACTTGTATCAAGTTTTTTCGGTTGAACACTGATTAAAAATTCAGTAAATACCACCGTAAATGTAATGTGTTAGTGTCTGTAGTTTGGCGTTTCTTAACGAATCCTTCAGAAGGAAAAGCGAATTTTTTTTTCTCTCGCGTTTGATAAAACACTTGCGTTTTGAGGATTGCTCATTTATTACGTATATAAACACAAGATTCTCTTCGTCTATATGAATTTGGTGTCCTTTTTTGTTTATTTACTGCTTATAGAGTAAATTAGCTTGCAAGTACTAAGATATGTTGTCACACTTTAAATTATTTCTTTACTGATATAAAGAAAACCTTTTTTTAAATGAAAATGTATAATGCATACACAATTTCAATGAGAACAATCTATTGCCATTTGATTAAGATATTTTTTTTATTTTTAAAAAAGTGAAATATTTAATTATTAAAAGGTTATCGTTAACAACTGAAACAGATTTTTAAATATAATCAATAATATTTTCAAATGGAGGTCTTCTGAACTAGGTTTGCTAAGTTCAAAACCCAATAAAGGAGACGAACAGAAAGTTTCCATGTCTACCACGATAATAGTGATTATAGCATGGTAGCTATATAACTTCGTGGTCAGAAAGTACATCCATTGGATATGAGGTGGAAGATGGGTGTTGTGAATACCTATATATGGCCCCTTGGCTATTCATTTCAAATTGAGGGTAAACTAGATTTCTGACTTCTTTGAAACCATTGCAACCTTTATTCTATGATAAGTAAGGGGCAGCATTACCATAGTTAGTAATTATATATTTATATTCTTATGATAAACTATTATTTATTTATTATAATTACATTGTTATATATTGTACCTTCCATTAATTTAATTTCTTCAATTTATACCATTTCCAATATTTATTATGGAATATAATAAAATCTCAACTCCAGCTTTAAATGCAATGAGTTTCAATTCATATTTCATAGAAATAAGTTATAGGAATTTTTCAAAATGTCTTAAATTTTAACTGACATGTAGAAAAATGTTCATTTATTAATTTTTTATTTCCAAGATGTTGTTTGACCTACCAATCTAAAATTTGTAAAAAGTTTAAAGAGAAAGATAACGTCTCATCTAATTTTCATCCATATGAAATTCGAAAAACTTAATGATGCATTTAATAATAAAACAGTTGTAAAATTACATGCAAGAAAAGATAAGGATTTATATGTTTTTCTCCATTGGATCTTGATGCCTTTATCGAACATTTTGAATCATCTGGTAGATTCACCATCAGCTTCGTAATAAATCGCCTCTTCATCAATTGCTGCCTTTCCAAATACTCATGAGAACACTTCAATATATAATGATGTTTGGATACATGGATTCTATATTGCTTTCCTTCCTTTCTCTTCATTTGTTTTGGTTGTATTCTTAATGGATCAGGGTAATCTGGAAATGATCAACGACTGTTCCAATCTCGTTTCTATGATGCTGCTTTAATAAGAAAAAAGTATTTACTGTGATTAAAGGTCATGGCTGTTCTTTTATATTTTAAGATTTGCTTCTCGCAGTTTTTTTCTTTAATTTAGAAGTCTAGGAAATCAAATAATAATTTTTAGTGAGAATCACATTTCAAAAAGAATTTCATAATTACAAATAAACATTTTTATACCAATTTTCGTTAAAAGATTCTAAAAACTACCAATACAAGTTAATTTATTATTCGACATGACATCAGAAATGACACCAATTATTATGGCAAGTGTCTTGAATCATAATTCCTAACAACGATTACACATATATATGTATATAGTTGTAAAAAGGGACTTTTTGTTAGAAGAATAAATAACCGACTGAAAGATACAGATTTAAATTCAAACACCACATGCAATATGAAGTAAAAATCATTGTAAAAGAATAAAAAGCGATGCTATAAATCGTTGCGACAGATGTTGATATTCAATTTTCATTATTTGCATTGAAATATTTACCGACACAAATATCTTTTTAAGAGTCAGATATTCATTCGCTAGTAAACTCAAATATTATGTTGTATAAAATAATAAATGAAACATTTTAACTGATTGAATGCGAATGCTTATTTTATAAAATATATATTGTGACTTTATGATTAAAAGTAAAATCAATTTAAATATTTTATGTTTCTATATTATAAACATTTCCTATAATTTTATACAGCATTTCTAAAAACAATCAACAAAGCATTTCTATCTTTTTGACAGCAATTTTTATTTAAAAAAATATATATTGTAGTGTTGCGATTGGTGAATATTTAAAAAAAAAATCTTTAAATCAAGACACTGATGCAAAAAACAGTAAAGTATAAATGCCTTTTATCGATACTTTCTTTTTTGAAGCTTAGAGGAACATAAACATACATTTTCCCTAACTTAAATGCGACAGTTGGAAAGATTTTCTTGTCATCTTCTTTGAAGCAAAGCATTGTAAGGAGATATTATACATCTGCTTGCAACGTAAAAAAAGGTATTTTTCTTATGCGCTATTTGCTTTATTTTAAATTGTCACACTATAGGAAGTCTAAATATAGAGTCGGATGCTTCCTTTTCTGTATGCATTCGGTTTTTTTTCCTTTTTTGTCATCCATATTATAAGCTGTATTCCTCGTATCATATACAATTAAATGTTATTGGTTTAGGTAAAGGTTGCAAACCCCTATGACCACCCAATACCTTTTCATTTCCTTATCACATGCCAATTTTACTTAAAAAGAAAAATTTAATTTTTTTTAATTTTTAGATTTTGATGAATGATTATGATAGAAAACATAATCCAGCATTAGTTGGAATGAAAAATTGAAGCATTTAAATTATAAAAAATATCATAAATAATGCTTACTATTTTATTGTAGTCATAAGTTCAGATTTGTTAGTAATATCTTATCTACATAATCTTTTTCTTATGTATACAGTATTTTTGTCGAAAATATCTTCCACTTTTGAAGTACGTAAAACAGAGTAGACATAGTTATTGCAAGCCTGTTGCAAAAATTCATCAGGCCTTTACAAGAATGTGCAAGCCTTATTGGTTCAACAAGACTTTTTGAGCAAACATTTTGAGGCATCAGTTTAAAAAATTTATAAATAAAAAGAGTTTTTATTCAGTTTTATGCTTTGGGACTACGAAATTCAAACGAAAACACTTATACAAGAATGAGTAATATTACTATATCTGAGAAACATTTATTTCCGAATTGATCAATTAATTTCAATTCTTTTCAATATTTTGATCTTAAATGTTAAAAGATTATGCTGTAACAATATTTAAATATTTAATAATTTTGTTTTGTAGGATTTGTCGAGGATCCTTCTCTTATAAGATTATATTTGATTCCTACATGTAGTAACGATCTTTACAGAAATTTCAGTAAATTATGTGTGTATATTTATCGATTGCAATATTACGTAATAAATTTAGCATACGCATTATGTTTTAATTGTTTTTATCAAATTTATGTGAAATAAACTACATAACTACTATTACTTAAATAATTAAATTAACTATTTAAACTACCCACTACCTTCAAGGATATTCAATAAGACTATACAATTAATGGTTGTTACACGAATATCAATCTTTATTCAAAACAGCCATAATATATTGCTCTAGGCAGTATACTATGGCTCTTCACTGTAAATGAAGTGCTTTCAGTCATTGGAAGATACTGAATCATCTTATTTATGCTATTAAAAGGGAGAGCAAAGGCTTTAACTTATGTTTATTCTTATACTAAGAAGTTTATTTCCCCCTGGCTAATATAAATTAGTATTAATTTTTGTGCTTGTATACTAGAGTGATTTAAACTTTACTTAAATTAATTGCTTTTAAATTTAACAAGTCACGTCATCATGATTAAGCTATTTTCTTACTGTATATTATTTTTACTTAATGTGGGATATTCATGAATTTTATAATGCTTACTAATACGTTCTTCTTACAATAAGTTTCATTTGGCAATTCCTGTGCTATTTAATGCTTGACTTTTTCTAAATCAAATGCCCATTTAACTTATTCGTGAAGTATTAATACTTCTCAAGTATGTTAACATTTAATCTACATTACGCTCAATCGAAATTAAATTCGCTTTGAGGGCCATATTTTTAAAAACAGAGTACAGAATAAAATATAGTTATAATCTTGAAGAAAACATCTGAATATTAATTCATTCAATAGAAGTTGTTTCTACAAAATTACAATTAAATTAATTTAAGGAAAAACTTACATTTCTTTTTCCTTTTAATGTGTGCAAAACATTTATAATTGGTTATAGATGGAAACAAGCATTATTGCTTTAATTATAGCATAACTTATGAATTTTAATAATGATGAATATTGACTTTTTAAGCACTCTACACCACCACATACGAAATATTTCTTGAAGCTACAAGAATCTCTATTTATTCACAAAATACTCTCAACTTCAATTCTTGTCATTAAAACCGATGAGCCTGTCTCAGTTTTATCCAATTTTGTAGACATTTATACAGTGCGACGCAGCGCAGAAAAGAAGATGGAATGTGGTTTCAAACAGAAACGATGACAAATATTGTTGTTTATAATCGCGGTAGTTTGCTCTAAGTCCAGAATTTTATTTCTGCAATTCATTTCGTCTCTTATTCCTACCATCATTGAACTTGGGTGGGTGCCAAATGTTCGCTTGTGGAACAACTTTCAAATTCCAACCGACTTTTTTAAAGTTGTTTCTTAAAGTTGGGCTAACAAAATTTGTTATCCATTTGCAATATTCTTTTTTTCAGTTAAAACACTTTCATATTAATTTTTTTTTCACTGTATTGTATGCCTTCTTAATTTTTTGCAATTTCTGTTAAAACGTTACTGAATATTTACGTTACATCTCCAAGTTAACGAAAATTGTGTACCAAGGAAATTTTATAAATAATTTTTAGACTCGACGATCTGGAATGTCTTTAGGTACATAAAACCACTGTCTAGAAACTTTTCTAGTGAATAATTATATCAAACTTGTTTCATTATACATAAGAGAGAACTCGGTACCGCATTAACCATTAACTATAAACTATAATATAAACTGTTTTGATGCAGTCTATATTATAATATGCAGTCTCGTTATCAGAGTATCGAATTACGATTCCTTGCATCTTTTTCTTGATGTTAACATTATATATAAGAATATAAAAGTTTCGTCTTCAAATGTTTTAATATTTTATTAACATTTTACTAAAGCTATCATAGTAATAACTTGCTTTACTACTCCGTCATGACAAAAAGTTATTAGGTTAGTCTAAAAAGCAATAACACGAGGGAGACAAATAAGCCCCATAAAAACATTGCAGAGTTCGCATCATAATATTATATGATTATATTAAAATATTACATTAATGAATCTAACCATTACAATTTTATGTTAGTTAAATTAAAGAAGATATTCAAAGGTTCTATTAAATTTTGATTCTCTGTAAGAAAAGAATAAATTATTGTTACTTATTTTTAATATAATTTAAACTAGTTTTGCAGCTTCTTACCATAAAGATTTATTTCATTCAAATGTACGTTTCCTACTGTCATGAGAGAAATATTGATATTTCGGAGTGAGTCATGTGCTTGTGATATTTTTTATGCAACATTTAACAGCATATCAATTGAACTACATTAACAAAATGTATAATTTTTCTAAAATATCTTTACTTTTGCACATTATGTTGTATTTTATTTACATTGTTCTAAATGAAGGAGGAGGAGTATCCTTAATTATCAAGAGACTGTTTTCTATTGCAGCAAAAACTGAATGAAAGAAAAGGAAATACAATAGCTCCTCGAGCAATCGTTCCGTCATTGTTCGTTTACAAGCATTCATCGTTTTAATCCACTGATCCAAGTAAGATTGCTATTTCAACAACGTAAATAAAATCCTCTTAGATTGTTCCTTTAATAACATTTTTTCGGATCAATCGTTCAAACATTTTTGGAGACTTTGAAAAAAACAATTGTTAAGTAAAACAATTCTCAGAGATATCCAACTTCAGAAATCTGTTAAAACAGGTTTTAATGATAGCTGTAAAGAAATTCTTGCTCTAAGTTCTCTTTGAATCTATTGGCGATGTCCGTTGCAGTTACTGCTTTCAGAAATGCGAATCTCAATGGCGATTGTGATAACGTGCACCAGGATAAGGTTGATCTATGTGAGCTTTTCGGGTTTTTCTCAAATGACACGCGTTATAGTTAATACATATATATAGGATAGGATACTGCAACTAAGAAAATGATGTTTATGATGAAGGGGATGTCGAAAAAGATAACCCTTGTGTTCAACTTCTGCTGAGGACCCGAAATGGAAGAGATTTAATTTATACAAATAAAACTACTAAAACTTATTTTAAAAAATGGTGTAATTTTAAAATTATTGTTTAATGCAAAAAAAAAAAAAAAAATCGACATTCAAACCGAAACGACTAAATATTTTAAATAATTAATTATAGATCGTCATCTAGATTTAATTTCAATTAAGAAATATTTTTTAAAATATTTTTTTTTATTGAAATTACAAGAACTATTGCATCACAAATTAACAAAGTCCAAGTGACTTCAATTTTTAACTTCAAATAAATAATATTCGTAATAAAATGCTTTAATATTTTGTGTAATATATTATAATTTATAGTAATATATTTATATAATATAATATTTTGTGTAATATAATATTTTCGTAATATAATATTTTGTTATTTATATATAAATAACAAAATTTAAAACTTCAAATAAATAATATTGTTAAAATATATAAAATAATATAGAACAACATTATATAAAACAATAAAATAAAAAAGACAGAGAGAAAGATAAAAAGTTTCTTTTTTATTATATTTTTGCAGTATTTATCTACAACATTATATTTGTACATCATGGTATCGTATTACCTAACGCAAATTTGTGTACAGCCTCTTTGATAGTTGTCCCTTATCCATGGCTTCTTTAGAATGTCTTCGTAATCAAAGTTCTATGGTACAATCTTAAAATACAATCTTTTAAATTGGCCAACATTAATTATGTGAGCGATCTATTATTTGTAATATCATAATTTTTTCCCATATTATCCTAAATATATTTCCGATTTTCAGTCCACCAAAGTATCTCTTTAAGAAATGGCTTGTAGATTATTTATTATTAATATTATACAAGTGGCAAATAATGAATACAAAATTTCTTTTGATATATTAAATTGTTTTTAGATTAAAAATTTCTACAAAATTCAATAACTAAAGATTTGACGATGTTAAAAGGGGAACTTCATTTTAATGAAATTCGCATTCTAATTTCAGTCTTCTGCAGTATAAATCAATAGAAAAATAAATAGAAGTCGAATTGTTAGAGAATAAATATTTGTAGGATAATGTTATTAAACAAATAATTTTTTTTTCAAATTGTCTCAGGTTTTTAAATTAGGAACATTTGGAAACAATTATTAGTGTTACTATTTTCAATAAGATGTTGCACTGAAAATTAAATTTTCAAATATACTATTTTCATTTTCCGCGGCGACTCACTCCTGCATTTTAAAGAATAAATATTTAAATATGGAACTTTAATAAATAGAAACTCATAAAAAATATGTATTTCCTAATTTTTTTTTTTTTTTTTTTTTTTTTGAAGTTCCCATTATCTATTTAAAAAAAAAATAAAATAGGAAAAAAAAATTCTCAGGAATTTTTCTCCATAGAGATAAGTCTTTTGAATTAATTTCAGAAATCAGAATATGTGTCAAGAATATAAAATAAACAGTCCTTCTTAGTTTAATCTTATAAAAAACTCGCTTAGATTTGCGTGATTGAATGACTTGGAAAAAGAAAGAAAAAAAATGACAATTTATAACAACTTCCATATCAAAACGCCTTCGTAGATTATAATTTTCATAAGTATAAATAATTTGTTTTTCAGAAGGTTTCAAGTTTAATAAGGCTATATTTGGTAAATCAGTGGAAAATTTTATTTTTAATTAATTTTTTTAAAATCATATATATGTATATACACACGTCCGCACGTGCGTGCGTCCATCCATCGGTCGGTAAGTATGTGAATGCGTACGTCCGTCCGTTGGTACGTACGTGCGTCCTTCCATCCGTCGGTGCGTCAGTACGTGCGTCTGTCGGTAAGTACGTGCGTCCGTCGGTAAGTACGTGCGTCCGTCGGTAAGTACGTGCGTCTGTCAGTCGGTAAGTACGTGCATCCGTCCATTCATCCGTCGGTGCGTCGGTCCGTCGGTCTGTAAGTAAGTGCGTGCGTACGTCCGTTGGTTGGTGCGTGCGTGCGTATGTCCGTCCGTCCGTCCGTCGATCGGTAAGTACGTGCATCCGTCCGTCCGTCGATCGGTAAGTACGTGCATCCGTCCGTCGGTCGGTAAGTAAGTAAGTGCGTACATACGTCCGTCTGTCTGTCGGTCGGTCCGTAAGTGCGTGCGTCCGTCAGTCGGTAAGTATGTGCGTCCGTCAGTCGGTAAGTATGTGCGTACGTCCGTTGGTACGTACGTGCGTGCGTGCATAAGTCCGTCCGTCTATCGATTAGTAAGTACGTGCGTCCGTCCGTCCGTCGGTCAGCAAGTAAATAAGTAAGTGCGTCCGTCCGTCAGCTGCTACGTACGTGCGTCCGTCCGTCAGTCGGTAAGTAAGTCCGCGCGTACGTCCGTCAGTCGGTAAGTAAGTCCGCGCGTACGTCCGTCAGTCGGTAAGTAAGTGCGTGCGTTCGTTCGACGGTTGGTAGGTAAGTACGTGCGTCCGTCGATAGGTCGGTTGGTTGGTCGGTCGGTAAGTACGTGCGTCCGTCGTTCGGTATGTACGTGTGTTTGTCCGTCGGTCGATCGGTCGGTAAGTGCGTGCTTGCGTCTGTCCGTCAGTACGCATACACACACACGTACGTACACACGCACACACGTACGTACGTACACAAACACATACGTACATACACACACACACACACGTATGTACATACATTAAATTTTTAAATTTTTGTTTTTTATCTTTTATTGATAGAATAATTTTATGCAATTTCTTATTGAGAAATATAATAAAATGATGCATTTACAAATAATACATTACACTGGACATTATCTACTTTAAGTAAATGCTTTCAACTTAAAGTAGACAATGTTAATTTTGTTTTATTATTAAATATTATTGATTTAGAACTTATTTTAAAAATTGAAAGGAAATTTCTAAAGATTTCTTTCTCTTTAAATAGAAAAAAAAATCGTTGATCATATCTTTTTATTTCAAGTGAATCTTAAAATGCAACAAAAAAAGTTCACTTTGTTCTTTACTTGAAATCAAAACAGCTTTTATAAATTGAATTTAAAAAATAATTGGGTTCTCCATTTTAACTGTAGCAGATTAGCATTAATATGTAAAATATTACCAAAAATATGACACCAATACTTCGCAGAACTAAAACTATTGAACTACGCACTATTTAAACTTTTCTTATAATTTGCAAGGATACATTTTTGCATATATATATTTAAAGAAACCTTTTGATCAGACACCTTAGAAGAGTTAAAGTGTTTGTCCTTCTTGTAACGTAAGATATCAAATTACACTTCTTAAATTAGATTGGCCAGCAAGATTACTTAATTATGCTGAAATGAACGAAACCATGTTTCTTTTTAAATTTTCAGCAAACGTTAAGATTCAATCAGATAACTTTCACGTTTCACTGAATTCTAGGAAAGACAGTAATTAAATGAAAAAGTAAGATGGCATGATGTTTGCCCAAAGCAAAAAAAAAAAAAAAAAAAAAAAATTATAAAAGGGTTTATGACAGACTAGAAGATAAAGTTTCATTTGAACTAGGTAGTTCTTTCAATAAACCTTAAAAAACTTTGCTTTTTTTTAAGCTTTATTTAATCTTAGGCGTGTGATGAATTCTCAGATAAAAGGAACTTTAAGTTCTCAAAAGATATTTGTTTAAAA
Organism: Caerostris darwini; assembly: GCA_021605075.1. Lineage (NCBI taxonomy): Eukaryota > Metazoa > Arthropoda > Arachnida > Araneae > Araneidae > Caerostris > Caerostris darwini. Next base: position 290,127 of record BPLQ01001534.1, on the reverse strand, counting down.
ATGACTTAAAAATTAGGCTTAACAATTCCTATACAACAGGTGTTTTTACTTGCTGAAAAAAATTTGAGAAATTCGAAAGCATGCTTTTGTTTATAAGAACATATTCTTCATAAACAAAAAAGTTTATGTTATTAAAAATTATTATTTTGTAACTTCAAGTTTATATGAAGATTACAGCGAATTTAAGAATCAAATTATTTTATTTCAAAGGAATACCAATAATAAATAAATGAAAGAAAAAAACATTAAATTTCCCTACTATTAGTAAAACGACAATTATTAAAATGGTGATAAACAATTTCCAAATTAGTTTGAATAAAGAAACGTAGGTTATTTCACGATAGTTTAGATTAATTTAGGTTGCAATAAATATAGTTAACTTTTAAATATTAAAGTGATTAAAGTGGATAAATTCATCTTTAAACCATACAATTTATCACGGCCTTAAATCAGTTTGACTTAAATGAATATTAAAAGTGTTTAATAAATTAAGAAAGGATTTTTCATTTGCCTCTCTAATTAGTTACATTGATTATCTTACAGAATGTTTCATTTGGCATATTGTATAAGTTATGAACATCTGCATCTTTCATAATGTTTACAAATACAACTGCCAAAAATCTCATTATTTTTCAAATTCGAATTTAAACAATTCATATCAATTAAAATGCATTAAACTTAAACGTTTAATTTTAACACACACGCAATATATATATATATATATATATATATATATATATATATATACACTATATGTTTGTGTGCGCGCGTATGTGTAAAACATTTTAGTATAGTTTTGTAAAGTATTTCAGATTTAGATATTTAAGGAAAACCCTTTAGCACTTGGTTTCAGAATTTATTGCAAATTTTTCTTATTTTATTTATGTGCTTTATAACTTAATTATGGTTTTAAAATAAAATTGAAGAGCAGCAAAATTATGAAATTTTCTAATTCACTATTACAATACAATTTTAAAATGAATTGTAAAGTTGAGACAGTATATAACTTTATATACGTTATATATATTTAACACGGAGAGATATGTATGAAAGTAGCTATACATCGGTGGGACTTCCATTCAACTTTTGCGTTTCACAATCAGACATCCAATGAAGAGAGAACTTTTAACGGATAGACTACTTCTATTTTCAAGTCGTTCAGGAGAAATTAGGAGATACGCCTAGTATACAATCTGAGTTTCGATACGAGATGCTCACGTGTGCAGGCTATGAAGATTTTTCGTTTCTGAAATCAGTGCCTACAGTCACCGCTGGCAGTTATTTCGAACCTGATCACTTCTGTACTTAAACTGTATTAGACCATCATTCATATTTGGATGATAAAATATGAATTTAATCTCTCAGTTTGTCAAATCCTCATACATTTCTTACAATTTCATATATACCTTAATTAAAAAATATTTAACAAATTAAAATGATCTAAACTTTGGGTTTTGAAATAAATGAATTCAAACTTAAAAAATTGTTTTATATGAAACAAATACATACAAATGCAATAACCCCAAAAAATGATTTTTTTTTTTTTTGGAGATGAATAATTCTAATAAAAAAGAAAAATGTGAGAACAAAGTTCAATAAAGAATAAATCCGTACAGTTTCCGTCTGAGGCCTTTTTTCTATGATTATTATAAATGACAGTTTCAAGCGCTATTACAGTTTTCAATGATCATCTTTTATGACTATATTCTGGACTCATAACTCCGAATGTTATTTTAATATCGTAAAATTACTTTTTTTTTTCTTTTTTAAAAGTGCCATCCTCAATTTCACATTTTTCAGTTTTTTTTTTCAAGATGGTTGGAATTACTTAATATTTTAAACTTTTTATAATTAAAGTTCCGCATGGATAATACTGTAGGATATTTTTTACGAATAGGGTTAGAAGGTCTGCAGATTTCAATATCAAATTAAATTTCTTAATGACAAAAGGCATCACATTTTCAGTGTTATATCACATATATAGTCATAAATTGTAACCTCCCCCCTCCTCTCCAATAATAAAATCTTTAATGCTTTATACCTACCCTGTGCATTGAACATTCTCTAACTTTAAAGAATTCCTTCAACTTCTGAAAGAATAAGAGGTAAAAAAAAATGCCCATCCAAAAAAAATCTCTTTTTTTTCCTCCATAGAAGCACCTGCGGCAATATAAAAAATGGGTAACTTTCTACAAAAGGTGGAAGACGCTGTGCAATTTCGTCTGCGTCATTTGCCCGTGACAGTGTAAAATGGCAACTGCATGTGCTATTATCTTTTTCAGTTCAATTAAATCAGGAAATTGCTTAGGAAAATAACTACTGGGTGCTTTAATGGATGATGTTTTTCTTCCTAAAGACGACAAGCGCTTAAACTTGTGAAATGGTGGTCAAGTCTAGAAAGAAGTTTCTTTTTTGGAAATAAACACAAAGGTATCCCATAAAAGCTGGACATCAAAAAATAAAATGATCATTTTTGAAAAAGCACTACAATAAAGAGATCCTTTTGGTTTTCTTTTCTTTTATTTTCACATGTTTCGTTTACTCGAATTTTTCTTTTGTGAATTCCGATCTCTGCGTTTTAGTCGATCAACAATACAATGCATTTTTTTTCTTCCGAAAGAATAAGTTACGTTTTATTTGATCACCGTTTGATCTTCAGCAATACTTTAGATGCCAGCAATAAATTTTTATGTGGCAATACACGAATTTTCACGTAAGGGTTTTAAGTAAAAAAGTATAAATAATCATACGCAGTATAAATCCTGCAAGGTTGTATTGCAAATAAATCTTGAAATCATTGTTTTTCTTTAAAACAGACCTATATTCATTTTTGTTCCGATAAATATAAGTGATGATCCAGATTTAATAAATTTTGAAAAAGGTGTTAGTCCATACATCCAAAGTTAGTCTATACATACATTCATTAGTCCAAAAATACTTATATTAACAATTTTTAAAAATACAAAAATATGTTATGAATAATAAAGTAATTTAGTCTCTTAGGCAAATAATAAATTAATTTTTTGAGTTAAAATAGAAACTGTTCAAAATGTAAATGATATCATTAAATTATTTTTCATGAACTATTTATGCATTTTTTAAAATAGTGTTAATTTAAATTAACTACAACTCATAAGAGAACATGATTTTTCATACATTATGATTAAATTTCAATACGTTTCACATGAAATATTCGTAAACAATTTTAATTACTAAACATTTCACAAGGGAATCCAGTTTAGTTTATAAAATTATACAAACGTTACTTTAAATTTGTCTATTTTATTTAATTAAGTTTTCATGTCTAGACATCTAATTTTTACGACATATTTGTTATATTGTAGTTCTTCAGAATATATTACATCCTCCAAAAATTAAATTCCTAATTAATTCATTTTTTTGTCTTTTTAAATTTATTTTATCGACAGCAATTAGGGATATTAACCTTTTATACCTTTTAACTCGTATCCAGTATTTAAAAACTAACTCTTCTTTAATCTAAATTAAGCTTACCCAAAACAACAAGCAATTGTAAATCAAAGATATTTAGAAACAACAAACAACGCATCCTTTATTACTTTCCCTAGCGAAAGCATCCATTCCATCATTTGATCTTAATGCCGAATAAAAAAAAACACCTCAAGTATCAGCTAAATTCTCGATGAGAAACATAAGTATTCATTTAACACTGTACTGGCGGTTCCTTCCTCTCTTCTAAAAATGTAAAGGAAATCGTTTATTTTTCCTATTAAGTGGACTTCAGAGACTCTACCGTATAAGATGTAATGTCTGAGAAACAACAGGTTTTATATATTACGCTAATGTCTCAATTTTCGGTATCATCAGAGAATGCGAAAATCAATAAATAAAATAAAATGAAATAAGAAAAATAAGAACATCTAACAGAAGGATCGACTGATGAAAATCAGTTTTTTTTCTTTCTTCCTTCCATGTCACATATTGCACCCATTTGATGATAAAGAAAAATCATTAAATCTGGAGTTAAGCATAACCTTTCAACTATGTTTTTTAAGTCATTTTAAATAAGGTGGGTTTTTTTCCTTGCATTTTGTGTGGATCAAGACATTTGATTGTCATTTTTTTTTCTATTGCAAATCACTTTTGTTATAATTTATTCATCGAAAACGTTATTTTAAAATTAAAATTCACCTTTTTTAATTAACATAAGAATAAAAGATAAATAAAAACATTTTTATATTTTTTCTATATTAATTCAAATAACAATATTAAAATAATAATATCAATCAATATCAAATAATAATATTAATAATATAACAGTTCTGTCTATAATACATTAAAGGAAATATAAAAATTGTTTGAATTTAGAATTTTTATTTTTTAATCCTTACCTTATAAAACAAAAATAATGTCTTGTGATGACATAAATTTTATTAAAATGCGTAGTGAAAAATATAACTTGCAATGCAGTTAAACGCGAAATATTTGGAAAAAAAATATTTCTTATTAGCTCCTCCTCTATTAATAACTTTATTCAGATTTCACAGTATTTTTACTTTTGTTATGTGTCTATGTCTTGTTAAAACTATAATTTTTCATATCCTAAATATATACAAACAAAATGTAAGTTACTTTATATGGAAATGAAAATTATACATTGTATGTATTTTAAAATTATGATTGAATAATATTTAAAAATTAAATTCTAGGAAATGTAATAAATATGTATAATTAATACTTTCAGTAATTAAGGCATAAAACATAAAAAACTTAAAAATTCAAATGTTTAATACTGATTCTAAAAAGTGACTAAAATTCCCTGATTCTAAATATGCAAATTAAAAATATCAAATAGTATTTCTCATTATATCGAACAGCATTTTTATGATGTTCATTACTTAATTTAAACAATGAATTAAAACTTTATTACCCTTCATAAATTAAAAATTCTTTATAATAAAAAGAAAATAAAAGTATTTTTATTTTGTCGGCTTTAAATTTTGAAGTGCAATTGGAAACATTCCCATTACTGTTAAATATTCGAATTTATTTGCTTCCACCATTCTTAAATGTCCAATTCGTTTCTCTCTACTTTAATTGTCTTTATGCCATTATATCATTTTCGTTTTAATATATGAACAAAATGATCAACTGAATTAATAGAAAAAAATTTGATAAAAACAATCTTTAAATTAACTCTACTGCTACATAATTTAAATGTAATGTTAAGTGGTTTTTAGACCTGTTTTCTTCTAAATAACTTTTCATGAATGAAAGTTTCGATACTTAATCAGCTTCATTCACCCTCCTTGTTCATCATGCGTTTGAAAGCCTGCAAATTACTACTTCAAATTCGGTCGAAATCCATTGAAAATTGTCTTAATTATTCTACTAACATCAGAAGCAGTTCACTTGAGCTTGCAAGATTTAATGGAAGTACATTTTTTCGGCTCTAGGAAAAGCAACTCGTAAAGAATTTAAAGCTAAGTTAAATTTGAATCGATTTCCCCTGCATTGGAACTAAAGGTCTAGCATAATGCATATTTTATGTAAATTGAGATTAAAAAACATTTTCGTTCAAAGTTTAGAGTTTCATCGCTATGATTCACGCTGAGGTATAGAGATAAACCTTTTTTTTTCGTATCCTTATTCAAGGACCATTATATTTTAACTCTCCACTTTCAGAAAGAAATTCCCTTGAGTAATAAAATTCTGCTGTGCTTTGAGTATTACGTTCACAAATGTGAAAAATCTGCTTTTAGTTAGTTGGCAAGAAAAGTTTCAGTTCACTAATATAGACAAAATGATCATTTATTATTCCAACACCGATTGAAAGACTCAATAAACTAAAGTGTTTTATTTTGTTCAAATATAATTACAATCGATGAGCAATTTCTATGCATTAAATAAATACATTCAGAAATTTTATAATCTTTTAATAGATGATTTAATCTTCAGTTTAAAGTGGATCCTTTTTATTTTGTTCCTAATGTTACTTTTTTAGGAATTTATAATAAATAATCAGCATTGCAATTTGCAAGTTTAGGTTGTACTTAGGCAATCAGTTTTACGTTGTACTTTGCAAAATAGGTTTGAGAGTGTAATAATGCAAATGTACTTTCCAAAATAAATTTATTACATTTGTTAATATTTGTCAAATGTGTTGAGTAAATTTAATTTCTTTTACTACAAATTTTATTGAATACAATTATGTTAATTGACGCTCTACTAAAAAACAACCATGTAGTAGATACATCACCGATTCATTTTGAAAATTGCTTTTCGAATATTAATTTAAAGTTTCATTAAAATATTTCATTCTGTAAAAAATTAGCGTTATAATTTTATTAAATTACCAAAATTTAATGAATTTCATTAAAAAATACGTTTTCACAAAAAAGTGAGTGAATGTATATATTTTAATAATTCATTGTAGGATAGTCTTTTCTATGGTTTTAATGTAACTGGTTTTATATGTCAGCATAAATCATTTGCTTAAAACTTGGATTAAATTGTTAATAATGTATGCTGAATTTAATTAAATTTTCTCATTTAATCTTGACTTCTGAGAAAAAATTCTGAAAGGAAATTATAAATGCCATAAGTATTTTCAAAACCTTCATGTGACTGATTGAAGACAATACTCGAAAAGTCATTCAAAAATCAATATATCATTCACAGCCAAAAAAAACGTTTGCACATAACATCTATAATTATTTATACATAAAGTAATTCAAATTAACATAACGATGCTTTGAAGTTTATTCATGTATACTAGCAGTTTTGCTTTGAAGTGTACTTCATGTGTACTAGATTTCTAAAACTTTAAATATTCATAATAAATAAATCAATATAAACTCTTTAAGCAGATTTTTAACAGATTAAACAGATAAAAATATTCTATGGAATAATGGTTTTGTTAAAACACTGGAAAACATCATAATTTATAGCTTTAATTCGTGATGTACAATTTTGTTGTTAAACTAAATGAAATCGTATCACAGTGAATTTTATGACTATCATTATAAATATTCTAAAACTAGCTTTCGACTATTTGATAAAACTGCATAATCTCTTCATTAAAAAAAATATATTTAAAACAATGAGAATCTTAACCTCAAAATTCTAGTAAATCCACAAAAAGGAAATAATTTATCATTATTTATTAATCTTTACATACATTTAGAATAAAATCAATCAAAGACTAATTCATGAACATGTTTTTAGATATGTAAATGGTTTAATTGCATTTAGCCAACCAACAAAAAAAGTTTTTGATTATTTTGGTCAATAACAATATTTTCCATGTATTGTCCACAATTACTTTTTTAATTTGGGATTTTTGAGCTCATTTACTTTTGCACGTTATCGACATGAACTTTTCCCCAAGGTTTACAGTTTCTAAATTATATATATTGTCCTACAATTATTTTAAGTCACACTACTAAAATTCACATAACTCAGCTAACACCTAATTACTTGGTACAAGATGTCCCAGCAGCGTGCAATAAATTCTTACACTTTGAAAATTCACACACCAATTATTAGGTCATAATCTGTCGACCGATTACTTTCTTATTGACCTAACCATCGTATCAATTACATGATTTGGGGTTTTCCAACAATAAAACGAACGTTTCTTCTTTTTTATTGTCATAAACAGTCATGTAGTTGTGTGACGTAACTCACATTTTCCTACGAAACCAGCTGAAATGCCGAATTGTTAATTTTGTTCCTTACCTCTTCTAAACGAAAGGAATTTTGGTTCCTCCGTGACATTGGAATTCGATTTGGATCCTGCCATCTAGTGAACAGAAATATCTTAATTATTATTAATTTCCTATGTTTTTTTTGGTTATTTAACTGATAACTTGTTTTTCATTCATACTGATTGTACGTGTATATATATATATATATATATATATATATATATAAATTTCGCAAATTCAAATTGTGACTGCATTCAAGTAAGAGATCGAAGGTTGTATTATATTAATATATATATATATATATATATATATATATATATATATATATATTTATTACGGTTTAAATATTTAAAACATCCCTTGAAATTTCGTAGCTTTTTTTGGCATTTAATAATATACAAATTTTTTTTAATAAATAAGAAGTATGTATATTAACATTTCGAGGAATTTGAGAAAATCTGTAAACATTCATAAGCAAATAAACGAGTTAGTTTAAAAAGACTCATTTTCTAATTTTGTTACTTAATCTACCTTCCGTAGATGGCGATTAAGTTTTCTAAAATTTTTTTTCAAAATGAGTAATTTTTTTTTTCAAATTATATATGACTTGTATTTTTTGTGTTTATAAATAATAGGTTTCTAATAGTTTTTCCCAGAATTATAAGTTTTCAATTAAAACGTTTGTACCTCTTCAGCAAAATCTGAATAATTAATTAAAGTTAATTTTAGAACATTAGAAAATATCCATAGTCTTATTGAATTAAATAATGTTTTTCTTTGACTTTTATAAACATTTGACTTATTTGAGAAGCAGAAATAAAGATATAAATCGCCATCCATAAGAGAAGCTTCTATATCTATTTAAATTCAGATCATGCAACATTAAAATTTCACCAGCACATTAAAATTCCGTCTCGATGTGTTGCATTAAATCTGCAATAACAGTCACCATTCCTCAGTGGTAGGCAACAAAAAGTTTTCGGAAATAAGATTCAGCAATGGAACGAAGATCGATTTCTTGACTACAAAATCTTAATGATTGCATAAAGTTTGTGAATTATAAGTAATTCTGGGCTACACCTGATCGGAAAGAGTCAGTTATAAAACAAACTTTCTTCCAGATGTTTCATAAGAAGGTTTTTCTTTTCTACCCCAAGTAGCACGCTATTTTGTCTTGCACGTCAGCTTTAATATATTAATGTATTCCACGTTTGACTGTCTTTTACATAAAACATGAAAAGGACAAACAAATTTTTTTCCTATCCCTTGAGTGGATTAAGAGACCAGTCGCTATGAGTTTACGAGCAAAACCATGTTTACACATAAATGATTCAAATCCTGGTCCGTCTGAAAAAAAATTTAACTCAGCGGAACACTCACTTCTTTGTATTTCTTAAAAAAGGATCCAACGATCAGCATTTACTGAAATTTTTTCCACTTCAATATTTGTATCAAATCGCATTTCAGTTTCGCGTTTTACTACAGTAATGAAATCTGAGAGAATCATTGTGTGCTTTATATTACGTAGAAAGATTCTGTGTTTTTCCTATGCTGCAAAAAGAAATCTTTGAGAATGACTTTTTTTTTTATATCGAATAAGAATATAACTATATTCTCCCCAGGGTTTCATAAATGTTTTGAAATTTCTTCTTTTAACTATTTTATTTATATATTCATTGCGTTATTGCTATAGATGTATGAAAATTTCTGGAAATTTACAGGTAAAAAATTTACATTCTAAAAATTGGAAAATTTTATGCTTATAGTTACATAGATTCAAATTCAACTTGTGTTTATTTATTATTATTAAATAAAAATAATTTATTTATTTTCGGGAATAAATAAAACCATTAGAACTGCAATGCTAGATTACCTGATTTAGTCAATAAACTTTTAGATTTATAGAAATTATTTCTATAAATCAATTTTCTATTTATTAGTAACACTGATAATTCATTTTACGTACGAAAATATCTAAGTATATTTGCTAATATTAAATTTCATAAATTATGCAGCATTCAGTAATGAAAATGTTACATAGAATTCATTGAATCCTATAATAATATAGCTTTTAAAGAAATTTTATTTTAAAATTATGTATAAATATTTCTTTTTTTTCTTTTTCTTTTATTTCTGTCATTTAATAAATAATAATTCTGCAGTAATATTTAATTCGTTAAATGTAATCAAATGGCATATCAATGTTAATTGATTGATTTGTTGATATTTTTATCACAGAAAAAAGCGGAACATCATGTAAACTGATTTTAAAAACTCCGCCAAGATATATTGAAGTGTCCAGATAACAAGAGACTGAAATTAATAGATAAAATATACAATAATATGCTACTATAATTATTTTAAAAAAACCTTTCTAAATTCACGACATTGATTTATGAATCAAAGCCTTATATCCAATTACCTTTGTCTTTTGAAAATTTCCAAATAGGCCTTTCAACATTATAAAAAAGTCATTATTTCCCTTCATGCCTCATTTTACATTATTATGATACACTTACAATTCTATGCCATATACCTATTAACTTACCCTGATTTACGAATTTTCAACAGACTCTCAAGAAGATTGTTAAAATGTGAGTATACAGATAGAAACATCATTTTTCTGGCAATATTAGCAGATGCATTCATTAAGATTCTTTCTATTCACAAAAATATCTTTTTTGATTCAGCTCTTTATTGAATGATTTCTTTCAATTCTTATCCAATGCTTCAACTCCCTGACGAAAAAGTGAATATCTTTTATGCAACAGATGCTGCAGTTTTTCCGTTTGATATGTTTGAGCCAAGATTGTTATGAGGGGAAAACAGAAATATTTACTTCTTCCCTGGAGATAAAGTTTTGTTGTGGGTCACAGCCTACAGTGATCTTCTCAGAGCCCGAACTCTAGATAGTAAATATCTAGCAATTGATAGTTTTACGAGCTGCTACTCGGGGGAAAAAAAGAAATCTTCAATCATACTTTTGTGCTTTCCGAAGGACAGATGGTCATACACGTAAATCAAATAAATACACAGCTCTCAAAAGGAAGTGGAATACTTCATGTGTGTATATAAACACCATCATATGAAAGGAATCTAGGCGTTATGAAACGTTAATCAATTAATTACATTTGATTTCGATTGAAAAGAAGATATCTAGAAGAAGTAATAACTACTTAATAAGAAGAAAGTCTTGTTCAAAGAAATAATTGCATAAATTTTTTCATTAAATACTCTAGTTTCCAAAATTTTAAGAAAAAAATTTGAAAATTGATGACTGTTAAATTACTATTCAATTAAACTTAATGATATTTTGCAAAACAAATCCCCAATAATGCTTTAGAAATAAGCACAAAAGAAAAAGGTGGGTTTGTTTTTTGTCTTTAAAATAAAAAAAAAATTATAATAAAAGAGATTATATCTAAACTCAATGTGTGATCAACTTCAATGCACAGAGTAATTACTTCAAAGGATACGACTGCAGTGTTCTATACACAAAATAATGGAGTTGATCAACTTAATTGATAGTAGTACTCATGACAACATCAAAACAGTTCGTTGACCCTGAAGAGGTGGAATTAAGTGTAGAATTAAGAATAAAAATATCCCTAGCCCTTGAGTATTCTAAACATTTTCAATCCAGTTGAAATACAGAGAACGTACTGAAAACCCCATGCACGCAATAGTCTTCTTACAAAGAGGATTTTATACCTATATAGCTCTGTGAAATCTAACGTTATCATCTTTTAATATAAAGTAGTCAACAATTATACCTGCATAAGGATAGACAATTGGATCAAAAATTTTATTTCTGTATAAGTGAGCAATAACGGTGCATTTTAGGACAATATACAGGTCAGTGTGGCAATCCAAAGAAATACTTTCCCACTCACACTCTACACTGGATAATTAATCATTTATTTTCATGTATGTGACTGTTATCATAGCGAGTTCTCAGATACCACCATACCAACCCCGACTTTGGAACCATATTCTAGACTAATCAGCAAAGAGTATAAGACTTCCATTGAGGCTCACTATAACTAATGCATTTGCTTACCGAATTAATGCTTTCATTCGGTGGTTTGTGAATTCTTGAAGGTGAACAAATTTACAAATTGTGAAAAATATGCACAATGCTGGACATATTGCATACAACATTTCTTCTGAATCCTTCTGCGCTACATGTATCTAGATACCAGTAATCTAATGGTTGCTACAAGAATAGGTCTAAGGTAGGTTGGTATAGTGATTTTGTACCTCCTTTCAATTTAGCTCTTCCAGCTATCCTCTGCAGCATTTACTGCTCTATCCTTCCTCGAGTGTACCTTCTAAAAGCCGATTCTGCTTTTTCTGCTGGTTTTATAAATGTATTCTGTCTATGAATTACAAAACCCTTTAGTTTAAACCTTTACTTTGATTTACTTACTTTACCCATTTTCGATCATCTTGCTTTAGGAGCGATTCTGCTACGTTCATTGCTGTTAGTTGTGTCTATTTTATAACACACTAAAAGTACATAACATTTGTCAATAATGTTCTAGCCTGGGTGGATTACTTCTATCTAGTATTTTTTTTTATTCCTACGTTATTTATTGCCCAATACATGTTTCATTTTAAAACTGCACTAAGAAAAGTGCATAGAGTTATTGCTAGATAATGCATTAAAATACGCAAGCCTGTTTCTATCCTTAAATGTTTACAAATTAATATGCATAAATATAAAACATATCTATCAGCAAAAGCTATTTGATTCATCACTTTTGTACTTGAAGATTGCAAAAATTGAACAAAAAAAAACAAAACAAATTCAATATCAAATTAAACTTAATATCAATTATATCAATATGAATTATATCAAATCAATTAAAAAATACCAAATACTTTTACATATGTATGTTGCTCTTACAACTTACTAACACTGTTAGACATAAGAAAAATTGATTAAAAAAAATTATTTGCCTAATAGATTTTGCCTTTTGTTACTACAAAGCAAACACAAAAATAGTTATTAAATTAATGCAATATTATTATTCGATATCTTTATTTGCTGTTTTATTACATCATATTAATATTTTTATTATTTACATACAAACTAAGTAAATGCATATGCATTACGTAATTTTTGGGTTTTGTGTTTTTTTTTTTTAGTACTGCCTGATAATTTTCTGTTAGTACTTACAGCGGCTGCTTTTTTAAATCTATGCATTTCTGATTATACAATATATACTAACCTGATAGTGATATGTACTCAATACATTTGAAAACTTGAAGTGTATTTTTAACTTAGTTACTTCAGGATAAATTTAAATAAAGTAGTACGTCGAATCCCAAGGAAATAATATCATGGGGCTTTTTTTTTACAATTCTCTCTGGAAGCTTTAAATAAATGAATTGATAAAAATTTGTAAAATATTGCCTAAGTTTCTATTCTACTTTAAAATAAAAAAATAAATTCTAAGCATAGCTGTAAGTAGAACTTAAATGTTTACAAATGAAAGTTAAACGTCACAAAAAGAGAATCGTCCATTTTAAAAAGAAAGTGTTTCGTAATATATGCATTTTAAACCCGGCTTTAGTTTAGCATATGTTTAGAATAATTTTTCGAACATAGAAAGGACGAAAATTGTAAAAAATTAAGCAAATATGGGAGCAATATGCATTAATTTTGCTATGAAACTTTTTAAAAGTTTATAAATTCATTTTTCGTAATGGAAATTCTTTAAATATAATTATATTAAATTTCTTATACATTTAATTATTATTAGAATCTCGCTAATATTTAAATCTGCTTTCAATCACCTTTTGTTTTAATTCCTTGTTTTTGATTCGTTACAAATACTTTTTATAACTTAACTAACAATATATTTGGAGACAAAGTTAAACAATTTTATACATTGAGAATCTACATTTTTCTACAAATCTATGAAAATCAAGCCTATCAATCTACAAATCTTTACAAGATTTGTATTCTTTATCTAGATATAGAATAACATTTTTTAAGAACAGAAAATATTTGAAACGAGCACTCATCGACATTGAGAACCAATCTGTCATTGAGATCATAAGTTTTACTTCAGAAGAACTATTCTAACGTACAGTAAGAGAATAGGTAAACCGTGTTTTGAATTTTGCAGGAAGATATACCTAACCATTACTATGTCATACCATGTTTACATCCCTTCCAAAATCTTTGGTACTCCTCTGGTAATGTGTAATTTGTTTAGAATCTAAAATGCGTCTCTTCTCTCGAAGTTCGAATCATTTCCTTCAAGCCGAGCTATCGATTTCTGTCCTTTTAGATTCATTCCCCTTGTGTTCCAGTTTAGAATATTTGCTTTTCTGATGAATGACCGACGAATACTTCTTTGGCGCCCTGTCCTATTTAATGAAGGATCTTTTTTCTTCCCTTCCTAACTTCTTAACTCCTTTAGTGGCATTCAAGACAGAGGGACGGTAAATAAAGTTTATTTGGTAACAGTAGCCTTTGATTTGCAATGGGGCTTTTTAAAATTCTTTTTGCCATCGATTCTTTTGGCGATTTCCATTGGTTCCGATGGAAGGTGGATGAATATTTTTGTTTTTCGATGAGAAAGCAAAGAAAATTAAAATGTGTGAGGGCAAAGTAGATGCCTTTTGCTGTAGAAATGCAACCTATTATCTTATTGAGAAAACATACCAGGCGATTTAAATAAACAAAAAAAGAAGTTTTAATTTCTGTACTTGTTTTGCAAAAGCAGAATAAATAAAATTAAAACTGCCTTTATTTCGAATTCGAACCAGAATTAAGCTGTATTGTTCTTTGATATTATACTGATGCAAAAAACTCGATGATTATATTTTATTACAACTAACATCATTAATAATAAATTCAATTGGTTTTATAATATGATATTGTTCGAAGAAAATAATATTAAATTTTGAATTTTATATTAAATTTCAAAACCAATTTTTTTTCTTCCATTCAATTAAATTTACTTAATAATTTTATAAAATTATATAAGTGGCCATCGCCTCTTAAAATTAATGTTGTTAATATATATATTATAATTATTTAATATGTTCACAAAAATTAATACTAAAATAAGATAATCAAGATATATAACATTAATTATACATAATTTTTACTATGTATCAATTTTTTGTATAGCAAGATATTGCATGAAATATAATTGTATTTATTATATTTTTAAGTAAGATCAGTGTAATGGTTTACTATTACACTGATCTCACTGACTTATAAACTGACTTACATATTAGTCACTTTTTTTAAAATGAGAGAGAAATCCACGAAAAGGTTAAAAAAATATAGAAATAAGTTATATGCTCTTTATAAACAAATTTTCAATTAAGAAATATTTATGAAAGAAAAAAAAAACATTTTAAATGTACTGAAGTTTGAAACTGCTTAATGTTTAGAAAATTTAAGTTGTTTTTTTTTAAAGCATTTTTTAAATATGTTATAATACATTTACAATAATTTTGAAAAGCTTTTAAATATTTTTTTATCATTCTTCTCCCAACCCATATAGATCGTTGAAACATATATATATTTATTTTCTTTGGTATTTCTTGACTAAGAAATATTGATTAATATTTTGATTAAAAGTGAATTAGTGTTACAGCTGTAGTGTTCATGTTTTAGAGAATAAATATGGAGCTCATCTTATTGTAATAAACTATAAATGTTTTCCATAGATATGGGCAACATATATTTTTCAACTGTTTTGAATTTATAAAATTATAACTTTTTTTAAATCAAGTAATCGATTCCCCTTCGACAAAATTTTATATATTTCTTCGTGAAGCATGTCTTATTTCATTTATTTATTTATTTAATTTAATTTTGTCTTCTTCATTTAGAAACTCACTAAAATTTACCTTTGTAAAAGAATAATTACGAAAAAAAAAATTAAATAACGTATCGTGACAAATTAAAAAATATATCTTTTTTGCTCAGTAATTTTAGTTGTCTCATTCTGGAAACCTGTAGACTTGAGGGTTGAATGCAACATGGACGGCCTGAACTTTCTGAAATTTCTCCGTACGGTTTGCAAATGTGAAACATTTACCCCTAAAAGCTTTCTCTGAAGGACTTTCTTTCATTTGTCAAATGACACAAAGCATTGATCCGGATACGAAATAAAAGGCAAATTTGTAATCTTTTACACCACAGAAAGTTTGTATAAATATATATTTTTTTATGAAATTTAATTAGATTTACAATAAGTTTAATCACATACAATATCATATGATATCACATTAGAATAAATAAATAAAAAAACTACTTTTAATAATTTTATGTATAGTTAGTAGTCCTATCGGGCACAATAACTGTATTAAGAACATAACCTGCTTAAAGATATGTAAGTAAAGAAAAAGATTAACTTCAATCTGCTGTATATATTCTAGTATCATTTTCGGTGTAAATAAAGTGAAGGAAACGCTCAAACATTTTTACAAAATCAAAAAAAGTAATATCCATAACTACTTACTGAACCTCGAAAAAAAACTATTTGAAAGTTTTTTTATTTGGTTTTGGGTTTTGTGATTCCTAAATCTTATTGGTAACTTCTCATATTGATTAAAATCAAAGTAACCTTTGAGGGCACCTTTTCAAAACTGCAGAAATATTAAATTAGCTTATAATATAAATATATGTTTACTTTTAATTATTTAAAAGACTAGTAAATAAAATAAAATATTTTATTTGAATTTATGAAAAATTTTAAATGAAATCTTATTAATCCTCAAGAATTAATACAAGCTTTAAAATAATATAATTACTTATTTTATAATACACTTAATACTGGTGACAATATTTCATAAAAATTTCAATGCTATTTTTTGTTGAAGTTTTTTTTTTTATAAAAAATAGCATATCCGATTGCTAGTTATTACAATATACATTTAGCACCTCAATTTATCAAGTATTTTGGAAACAATTTCTTCACTGTAAACAATGAGTTAACTAGCCCAGAATAACACTGAAAAATAAATTTTATACAGATTATGAATTATTTAATTGTACAATAATGTCTAAGAATAAAATACATTTATAAATATAGTTTGTACAAAGTGCAATTTTGAAATGTAATTAATAAATCTTTTAACTCTTATGGTTTTTAAACATTTTCAAAATGCAAATCCTATTAGGTAAAATAAAATGAGACGTTATTGAATTTTATTTTCCACAACTATTATTAATTTGAATTAAGTAGAAAATCATTTTTTATTTTCCCACTGAAAATTAAATATCATAAATATTTATTTAAAATGATAAATAAAACAACACTCTCAGAAAATGAAGCTTATTCAAAGTTTAAGAAAATTGAATGAAGGGCTTTGAAAAGTATACTTTAAGAAAAATTCTTTCATCATCTGTCATAACCTGAATGACATTATCTCCCCTACTTGACTTTGAAATTTGCATTTTAAAGGAACCTGTCTTTTTTGCCGAAAAACCGAACATCATGTTGTTTTTAAATATTTAGAAAAATACCGAAATCAATTATATTTTGATTTTTTCAGATGAATATCATTTTTTAAAGATAAAATATTTGTGCTCATGTTACATAACATGATATTAAAAAAACTATACTTTATACATTATATAAAACACAGTTTGTGTATTATATATGAATATAAAAACAATATAAGCATAAAAAGACTTATAAATTAATTAGCATTTAGTGTTTTGAATTCCCTTTTTAAATACTTTAACATGAATTGTGGTGAACAAATACAATTGGAGATATACGGAACATTTTTTAAAAAATGTGTTCTGCTAAAAATCAACAGAATAATCGAGTATATGAATATAAAAGAGTTAATAAAAGATATTTATAATATTAAAAGTTTTATATAGATTTATGAAAATATGATTAAATAAACAAAAGAGAGTACACTTTTATAATTTTAATATAAACTTTACTTTAGTGAAATCTTATTATTTATTTAAATATAAACCTCGATATTAAATTGAATTTCTATATCTATATATCTATCTGATTTTTCTTATGAAATAATCTATGATCTAATACAAGTAAGGAATATTTTATTCCAATCTGCAAAATTAAATTGGAAAAAAAATCTGTAACTACTGAAATTTTTCATTTGTATTTGTTATGATTGAAATTTGATTAGTTTCTAGAATTCTGTATAAATTTATTATTTCTGAAGATGATTTATTATTAAGAAATTTTGATAGTGTTGAATTTTATAAATAATGATGATGGAAAGTTCTAATGACTATCAGATTTCTCATATCTGGGAAGGATCTAAAAAGAGCAAAGGAGGATGGACCATGTTGGAACAAAGGCAGAACATGTATGGACAGCAGAGTTTTGATTGTAGATATATTATTTAAATTTAAATAGTTAATTTTAAGCAAACTGTATGAATAAATAATTGTTTCCTCCAATGCAAAGAACCAACATCAATAAGGATACTACAAAGTGGCTTTGGCGACAAGATGAAGGAAGGAAATTAGGGAAAGAAAAAGTTCCTGTAGCATGAATGTCTTGAATTGCCTCCTTTGCTGAACGGTGAGGATAAGTTTCTGTGGTGCGTTGTAGGAGGAACGTTTTAAATTAATTGGTGAGCGATGCTGTTTAATTTTCTTCTTTGAGTATTACTTATTCACAAAGCTTCAAAAATAAAGAAGGAGGTAATACTATACTGATTTAATTTTTTTATAATATTTATATAAAAAATGCCTAACTTTCATTGTTCGTTTTTCACATATATTTTACTTGAATACTGAATTTGAGTTTGTGTATATGCCTGCATTTAAAAAATTAAGTTAACCAGATAATGTGCTACTGTGTAGTTGAATATAATTGAAGAATATTAGTTTTCAGAGTAAATGATGTTCACAGCTTATACTATAAAAAATTAGAATTACACTTCAGAAATGATTATTTTTTTGTTTAGATTAATGAAGAAGTATTCTTTGTGATTTATAATTTATATATATACACATATGATTTTAATGTATATATATTGTGCCCTTGAAAATAGAATTTATAGGGAACGATTTTTATCTAAATTAAAATATCTATTAGTTAGGATTATAGTTGCTGTCATCGATATTACTGTTACTGGTTTAAATAGATAACGAGAACATCATGTAATTTTTAAGCAGATAAAAAAAAAAAAAAAAAAAAAGAAGACATACTGAAGCTAGTGATTTGAGAGAGCAAGTCCATCCAAATGATAAAATAGTCCATTAAAAAGCTCATCGCAAAATGTCCAGAATTTGAGGAAGTTTTTGGTAGAGAAGTAATTGAAACTATGGAAAAGTGTTAGATTATAAAGAGAAAGAATAGAAAAGAAAAGGAAGTGGAAAGAAAATGGAGAGAAAGGGAAGCAGTAATAGGAGAAAGCCAATGGACACGGGGACATAAATTAAAGTTGCGTAAATTAGAATAAAATCTAACGAAATTTTGTCTAAATGATAATACGATAGCTCGAATTGTTAAAACAGACATGAATCATTTGGAGAAGCAAGGTCTGAATGGAGTCAGAACTAAAATGAGTAATACTATGTTTGATTGGGAAATTCCGGAAAGAGAAATGAATGGTAAAATCCGTCGGATTGATTTATAAATGGGAAGCTGTAAGTTTCAAGGGATCGTCGATAGTGATGCAAAGACTCTAATAGTGCAGAAGTCGGTGATGCTGGAAGATATGTTACAATGAAGAAATGGAAATATTTTAAGACCTGCAATTGAACCTGTAGAAGCATAGCTGGCTTATATTCTGGCTGGCTTTCACTTGGCCACGGATAAGGCTGATTTTAGTCATTTTGTCCTAGAGCGTGCGGTTATAGTGGAGGGACTGCATGAAGATACTTCGATAACTTCCAATGTTTCCAATTTTAAGAAAGGAGGAAATGTTTGGGAGAGGAAAGAAGAATCAAGTCTAATTAAAGATTTCAAAAGAGATAGTGTTCAATCTGGATAAAAGGGATACTATAGACGAATCAGAAGCATTTAGGAAGTCAGATGACTTGGAAAATAAGGAGCCAGATGTATTCACTGCTAAGGTGGAAACACGAAAAAAGAATGTTTCTTATCTCAAGTAGCAGGATTTGTAGAATCGGGTTTAGATCACACCTCAGAACCAAGAAAGTATATAAAAATGCAGTGAAACCCATCGATAATTGTCTCAATCAAGGATTCAGATAAAATTTCTGTTGATGCAGTTTCGAGTCCAGTTTTGGCGGATAAAACTTGTTCCATGTTGAAAGTATTTAAAGTAACTCATTGAAAAAGGTATATCCATGTGCAGTTAGGATACGTATTAAGGACATGAAAAGAAACTACCAAAGCTTTTACGGAAATTTCAGATCAAACATTCAGCTTTTCACGATATGGTAGAAAACTGTTGTGTAGTTCTGGGTCGCAAACGGGTGAAAAACGTGCCGTCTAAATTTTAATAATGCCTAAATCGGGGAAAAGACAAAATGTTTAATTTAAATGGAAAAATTGATCTTTTGTAACTGGAATTTTGTTAATATATTCTATTCTTTCTAAACGGGTGTTTTTCAAATTTTTATGCTTAATATTTTTAAATATGTGATATCCTGTACGATTAGAAAATTTCCAACATGGAAATATGGTAAGCTAAACTTTCTTTTTGTGTCATAAGATTGCTTTTGTGTAATACATTTTGATAATAAATAAATATTGAAAATATCTATATTATTATAGGAATTGAAATTACGAAATTGCTGATGTTCATTTAAAAATTAAACTTGAAAATTTTCGAAATGGTAAAAGTTATTCCACAGAAGGGAAATAATTGTTTATACTTTATTTGTATATTTTAGTCTTTTTTTAATGGATAACATATTTTAATGTTTTGTTGAATAATATCTAAGTATCATTCTTTCGTAAATGTGTAATTATTTTAATGTTTAATAATGTGTATATCTATTATTCTGATTCTGCCTTTGTTTACGATTAAATTTCTCATTATATTTTATTGCCACCTACAATATGTGAGCTATTTTGTTAGGGCGACACAAAAAAATTTACATATGTGGTTCTCGAGAAAAGATGGGATATTGCATTGTGTTGAAACTGGAAAATGGTTTCTATCTGAGGTACTTCGGGTCCAGCAATAGAAAGTGGGGGAGAGGTGTGAAGTGCAGTGAATTATTGACTTCAACCCCACTTCAGAATATACTTGGCATCTTCCAGTGGCTTTCAGATTGCTCACATCAAGATGGGAGAGATTGGACGGGAGGGAGAGGGTCGGGAAAAAGGCAGAAAGTGCTGGAAAAAGGTTAATATGTGTACAACAAATTTTTTTGAAGCAGATAGATTATTTGATAGCAAATAATTAGTTGTAATTAAACTGTATAAATAGATAACCGTAGCTGTACTTCCTTCAATAAAACGAACCAACGTCATTAAGGAGACGACATATAAATTTTAATAAAACCATGAATATTTATTTTTGAAATAATTTAATGAGCTTACTGTTGTAAAATAATATAATAGGAAATACTTACTTTTTCCTACTGTACATGAATCAAAAGTATTTAAGTAATTATTTTGATTTTATCTTTCTTAAAACTAATATAATACCAGTAAATGGAAATAATTGTTTTGCAATTTTTATATGTGTAAATAGAGAGCATGGTACACAAAATATTGTGAAAAAAAAAAGATTGTTAATAAAATCATTTAATATACTTAAACACATATTTAGGTTAGAGGTTAGAAAACCGATATAAAACATGAATTATATTAACATAAATACAAATGTAAAAATTATTCCTATTAGAATTGATGAAAAGTGTTGATTTAATCAACTTCTTTAATTTCTCACGGTATTTTCATTTACGGATAGTTTCACCAATCCCATTTATGACTGATAAAGAACCCAATAAGAGCCCATGTAATGGGTGAACAGAAATATGGACGCATTGTATTTAAAACGAACCCAAGAAAGAAAATTTCTTCTCAAAGGAATTAAGGAAATTCACTAAATCGATGATGAGAGTAATGCCCACAGCAGTAAAATTTCAACAGATCAAAAGATTGTTTAGCCCCATTTTTTTCAAGATAAAGATAATGAATAGAAAAGGGTGCGATGTTTTTTCTAGAAATAAAATAAATATGTTATTTTTTAAGTAGAAAAATTAGCTGAAAAAAACTGCAAAGGCTTATTGTTCATGAACTACTTTGACTCTCTAAAACTTCAAAATAGCTAACAATAATCTCCTTGATGATTAACTGGAAATACTCAATTTTTAGATTACTTCATAATACCGCAATAACAATTTTATGTGAGTTTGTGCATGTATTTTGATTTTGCCATGCAGTAATAGTTAAAAAGCAATTTTTTTTTGAAGAAATAAAAGGTTGGCGGATGTTAAGTCTTAAAAAAACATTTTTCTTAAAAGCAGGACTTTAACTAACGTCACTAACATTTACTATCACTGAAAATTCCTGAAATATTTAGATTATCTAATTATTTCTTAGTTACCTTTGCATTAAAATATACATGTTGATTAACAGGATATGGTTTGTTCTAAATACCAAAAAAAATTGACACAAATTAATTGCTACTAGAAAAGTAGATGTGTACATTAAGCGTTACTTGGGGGCACTAAGTAGGCTAGTTGCCTTGCATCCCCATTGCTCCAACACAATTTTGAACAAACACCACCACAATGGGATGGGATCTGCGGCTTCGCACCTCAAACAAATAGAAGACATTCCAGCCCTCCTTTTCCCTCTTACTCAAAAGAAAAACGCAGGAGCTTACGGTTTGGCTTTGTTCGTTGGATTTCCAACTTGGAGACTCTACGCGCATAAGGTCCCTTCCTGCTTTGATTAATGGATTGTAACAGAGCTTTCAAATGCTTTCATTTTGTATTGAATTTTGTTTTCATATTTTGCAACTACATTTTTTTTATTATTGAACATCATCAAAGCTTTTGTTAAGTAATAAAAAGGTGTCTAAATGTTTCAAAGAGAGCTCTTATTTAGAAACGTGCAAAAGTAAAGATTGTGGATTGTGAGAACCACTATTCTGAATAACATTAAAGAAAAACAACATTTCAAAAATAAATTTCATACAAAGTTTATTAAATGAACACTACTTTACCGTTAAAAGAAAACAATCTATAACTCAAATTTTGAAACTAGATTGCTTCGACATTTAATCGAATACTCTTTCATCCACAAAACTGAAAAGTTATTAAATTTCAGTGGTGGGATTTTAGCGACGTGACTTAGCTAATATAATAAAATGAATTAAAATTTATATTTAAGCGTATTCTGAAATGCATTTTGCCAGAATTCATTTCAAAACATACCTCAATTCTTTTCCATTCTTTTCCACGCTTATCAATTCTCTTAACAGATTCTCATATTTCATCAGCATTTCATTTTTACGAAAGTTGACTAAAAATAGCCTTTAGATAAAACGAATGCGTCGCTGAAGTAGAAATTAATAGATTATGTGAACAATCACTTGAATAATGTATGGTATTAGAAGGAACTGATAAGAATTTCATTACTATACAGAATTTTCTTATATTGATGGCGAAAACGCCCATCTCTTATGAGATACGGGAGTCAAGATATCGCGAATGAATCCGAAATTGTTTCAAAGCGATCGTAAAGTTGATCTTCTCTGCAGTTAGTGCCATCGCCTTCAATCTAAAACATGGTGGATAATTTGTCTGGTTGCTTTCAGCGTGTCATAAATAAGATTTCAGAACAAGTTAGAATGAAGTTTCCCTTAAAATAGTCGTTCCAAGATTTGCATACTTCAAGGGATTAAATTCCGTTCGTAGCAAGACAGTGAAGTGAACTGTATAGTTTCTTTTAGACACAATGATAAATTATTTGCTTCACTTAAGCATTCGTACTTTCATTGTGTAGTAATTCTCAATATATTCCAGAATATAAAATCTGGGCAAAGAGATTGCGTTGTACTTAATTCAGATTGGACATCCTATTTAGTAGAAAAGCTTAAGATGGAGTTGTATTTGTTAAATTAGCGATTGTTTATGTATAACTATAAAATTCCTTAGATTTTTCTCAATCTTTTTTAAAAAAAATCTATTGAGTTATTCTTATAACTACTTGATATTTTTTTAATTAGATATATTAGATTTATATTTATTAAAGCTATTTTTTGCTTAAAAAATTTCATACTTGCGGTATTATTTTTGTATTGCTCATTCTAATCTCAATATATAGCAATATAACATAGTTCAATTTTACCGTTTTCATTCAGTTATTTTTAATACGTTAATAAAAATAAGTCTTTATTTTAGAGCTTGCTTTAACTTTTATATTAATATTATAATGGACAATAATATATATTTATATTATTTTTATTTTTTCATTCTTTTATTTCTTCATTATTTTTATTATTTCATTTAGTCTACAGAAGTAAAATAAAAGTACATTAAGCAATGTTAAAAAAGCAGGCATGTTTTATAACAAAAATATTTTCAGATTAATTAATTTTGAACAATGATGCTAGATCATTATAAAATATTAAATTCACTACAGATTTTAAATTCAAGTTATACGTGATTACTTTTTAAATTATGAGAAATATATGCATAATTTAAGATAATCAGGGTAAATAATTGACGCACATTGTATGAAAAAAATTATTTAATTTAAAAAGACGTGACAATCGTTAACCTTTGTGACAAAAAAGTAAAAACATTTACAGCATTTGTTTTGGTTGCATATCAGGAATAAGAATCCACCATGCCTTCCCGAGGCAAACTGTATAGTCTACTGGAAAGAGTTCAATGTTGACAGATCTTTCTTTCAAGGACAGGTTGACCCTTCCATTAGACTTTGGTTTCGCACGTTGTTCTTGCCCCCCCTCCCCTCCGGTTCAACCTTGGACAGAAAAGAAAGTGAACAGTTGAGTAAACAATTCCAGACAGTACAGATCCTTAAACGAACTAGCTTTTTAAAATGGTTTGTAAATATTTGTTTTATAATTTCGTTTGGTGTGTTATGTGTTGCAGTTGTGAAGTGCTGACTTTGTAAGTTTTAATAATTATGACAGCTAAAAGTTTCGAATTATAATTTAAAAAACATTTTTTTTTTCAATCATGAAACAACACTGAATCAAGACCACACGCATATCCGACCAAAACTGTACTGGCGCAGCCAAAAAGGGTTCTACATAGCAGGTATTGACATGCGAGATCTCATTTTTTTTCTTCTTATAAATGTATACTCCTACATTGTATGTAAATTTAATTTTAAATTTTGATGTTTAATATGTTATTGTTTAAAATTTATTTTGTTCCACCCGTGAAAAAATTTAATTTCTAGTCCGAGAAAACTGAATACATCAGTGTTCGATTTTGTATTATATTAAAATTTCACCATATTGTATTATTTTATTCACCATTTGATTTTGTATTATTTTAAATATTATTGTAAACTGAATTTGTAGTGTTTTTTGAAGAATTTAGTTCCATCAGAGTTAATTTCTCATCAGAGAAAATCAATAGAAACACCCCAGTGCTTTAAAATAGAAAGATTTATTATTCTTGTTCTGTATTGGAATTATTTTATTTTCATTATTAATTCTAATTTATTATTATTATTTCATTCTTATTATTAAATATTTTATTCTGTTTTCTTATATGATATATTTGTATGTGCATTTTATTATCAATGCATTATTAGATTTGGATTTTTGTGTTGTTATATTATACTAATTATTGGTTATTATTGTTAATATAAAGTTTTGTTGGAATAAATTTGGTAATTTTAATTTTGGGAATCATTTAGTATCAGATATTTTTAATACGAATAAATATCCATTTTGAAATGATCTGAAAGGAAATGATGGCTCTTTCTCATAATTAAATATGAACTTTAGGTAAACAGTTTTGTTTGATATAATTTTATCAGTTGTACATACATGTGGTTGATTACTATACTACTACTGATTACTATTACGATTGAGCTGTGTAATACATGGAGCTCTCACTGAAAAATTTATTTGTGTTATGAAGGAATTACTGGCTTCCAGATTTTTTTTTGAACGTCATTGCCACTTTTGTGACGGATGTGCTTTTCCGAAATTGAATAGTAAGTATCCAGCATGCCTTCCCGAGATAAACTATATAGCCAACGGGGAAGACTTCAAAATTGATAGATCGTTCATTCAATTGACAGGTTGAACCTTACGTTAGACCCTGGTTTAAAATTTTTTTTTTCTTTCCGTTCGATCTTGGACAGAAAAGGGAGTGGACAGTCGAGTGAAGAATTCCAGGCATTACGGAGGGTACAACGACCCTTACACGAACTGGCTTTTTAAAATTTGTTTGTAAGTATTTATTATATAATTTCATTTTGCATGTTATGTGTTGCAGTTGTGCAGTTCTCTCTTTGCAAAATTTTAATAAATATAACAGTTAAAAGTTTCGAATTATCATTTAAAGAAACAATTGCTTCTAACATGAAGCAACACTGAATCAAAACTAGACGAATATTCGACCCAAACTGTACTTCAGGATAGTTTTATTTTAATAATTCCTGAAATTATCAAGATTCTTTTATAATTCAATTATTTAAAAGCACACTTTGGATAGTTTTTTTTCGCTATTTGCTGAATCTTGTGTTTCACTTAAGTATGTCAACAATAGTCAACTAATGGATATTAAAAGAGGACATAGCCTTCCACGAGATTTTTCAGGGTTAGTTTCGCGTTTACGTTGTTTACGAGAAACCTAAACAGGCAGCCTCACTCTTAAAGCGAGATGTTAATTAAAAATTATCAAAAAAAAAAAAATAATAAATTATTAATAATTAATAATTTTCATATTTGTAAGCAAATGTAAATTTACCGTTAGTCTGATACCAATAGAGGTAAAATATAGATTAATTTATAACGAAAAATGCAGACTTCATAAAGCGTAACTTAACTATCTTAATATCGTAAAATTTCTTTAATCATAGGTTTTATATAAGAAAAAATATAAAAGTATATATGTATATTTATTTGAAATAAAATAAATTTATTTTCTATAGAAAAAAAACCTTAAAAATTCAACTTTTAAACAAAAATGTCATTTTTTTTCAGCGATTTAGATAAACGTATAAACTAAAACTTAATATTTATAATATGCACCCTGATTCATGAGTCATTAATTGAAAATATGGAATGTGAGCACTTTTATAGAGTCCCATTTTTATATAGTTCCTTTTTCTTTCTCATTTTATCCATAAATCTCCTGTAAAGACATTTCCTTCTTTAAATTATGCCTCACACTTCCATTAAACAAAATAAAAATGTAAGATATGTTTAAATAGAAAAAAAGCATACATTTTTTTTTCAGAAATTGACGTAGGTTAGAAACAATATCATTTATCTAATTAAATAACTCTTCACATAACTTTCTACACAAATATATAAATAAGATATATGCTCACTTAACTTCATATACGAAATGCTGTTGATCAGCAATATAGTCAATATCTATGCGGCAAAAAGGAAAATAATATTGAGTTGCCTGGTATACCAAGCGTCGAGAAAACAATACTTACTTGTCTTATCTTTTCGATATTTTCTGCTGTAACATAACCTCTGGTAAACGCAATCTGTATTAGGTCAGAGGTTGTTTCACCATCCTTGCCTGATTCATATTTCTTATTAATGTAATAGAATGTGACGATCCAGTCATAAAGAACTGCATGTTATTGGATAAGTGCAACAAATAAACATAAGAAACACGTAGCTACCACAAAGAGTTCGAACAAAATTGCATTACGGAGCATTCCTTACCCATAAGATAATGGCTGCTTTACATCTCTCGAAACGAAATAATTGAGAAAAGCAGTTAATAAGTACTATTTTCATAAATGATGTGCACATATATAAATTCCTTATATACTTTTTTTTGCGTTTCCTTCTTTTGAGCAATACACTGACTGCAAAGAAATACAAGTATAAGATGTAGTTAAATTCAATTAAAAAAGACTTAGCTTTATGTTTGTCAGAAAACTATTGATAGAATATTATAATTTTAGGTACTACTTTCTTCTGTCGAAAATTTTAAAGAATCGATGTAATTTGCTTTTTACTTAAATTTTGATAATTTAGAATGCAAATAAAATATTAAGGATATTCAACAAAACATTCATAAAAATTTCATGCTATCGAGTTAATTTTAATAAGCTCAATCAAAAAAGTATTATCTTCTTTATATTTGGCTATATATCTGTTTTTATTTTGTATTTTGTTCCTTTTTAAATTCAATAGTAAGAGGTACTAAATATAGAAAAGGTGTGTTTAAAAGTCATGAATGATAACTGAGAATGAATGAAGAAGCATTCAATTTCTACTGAATTATTTACATAAGTAAATAAATAAGTTCTTAAAAATACATCATTTATTACTTAATATACTAGTATTTTTATAAATACTTTACTCGTCTTAAATACATACTTATATCAGATGAAAACAAAAACTGATTGCATTACTTTTAAAATAAAGAAGAAACATTATGAAGGCATTTTTTATTGTTATTAATTAAAATTAATATTCAATTTTGCATTTAACTTTATTCTTAATGTAAAAGAAATAATGAAGACAAATTAATTTCTATTAGTATGAAATATAATATTAAAAGTTTTTAAAAGACTAGTATAAAAATTGAAAAAAAAAAAAAAAACTGAGATAATATGTTAAATTTATCATAATGTATTTCAGCACTATTTATTAAATAAATATCTCGTAAAGCTTACAGCCTACATTTTAAAGATTTTAAAATTATACATAGTAAAGGAACCTGATATTTTCTAAACAAAAAATTTTTAAGCGCATAAAAATAATTTGAGAAAAATTTTTATTAAATTTTTCATTTAAAAAATTTGTAAGCAAATTTTTCGTAACATGTCAAAATATCAAATTTAAGAAAATAGGGAAGATTCTCAAAATCAAGTTTCAGAATTCATGAATAAGATGTCAACATTTTGCATCAGCCATCCTTTCTTTTTCAAGTTTGAAATTAGCGCAGATCATTAAAATGAAGCTAAACAAAAAATTCCCGCCTACACTTTGCGAGCGGCTTCTCTCATCTTCTTCAAAGACAAAGGAAAAGGCTCTGCCATGAAAAAACTTTTAAACTTTCTTTGTCGAAAAAGTATAAAGATAATAAAAAGAAGAATTTTTTTTCCCGATTTCGAATTTGATCTGTTTCTCAATTGGCCAAGGCGCTTTTTACCCCAAGTCATCACTTCAGATACATTGGGTAGTTTAATCTTGGGGAATGTTGGCTTCCGTAACAGAACGCTTGAATAAAACGATGCCTCTAGTATCGAATTGTCTTATGGTATGTACAGTTTCTGAGGTGATGGAAAAAAGAGATTGATTCTACTCTTTAGATTTGACTCTGAAAACTGATACGGCTCCAAGACAGGGTCTTTAAAAAAAGGAAAGTTTTTTCTTTAAACATTGGAGGTGATTTACATGAATTAAAGGAATTTTTATTTAAATAGTAAAGTAATATCATTTTTATTTTGGAAATGCCTCGGATATTAAATTACATTTAATTATTTTAAAAAAATATTTTTTAATAAGAAATGTTAATATTTTTTTTAGGTTTGCTTACATAAGACATTTGTAATAAATTTTTAACAGAAATGATTTATTGCAAGCGAAAAATTTCTTTTAGTTTAGTTCTTTTACAGTAAATTGCTATTTTTTTTTTAAATTTATTTTAGACAAAATATATTAGTGAAATGCATTTTTCATAAATGCTTTGAATTTTTTTCTTATAAATATAAAATAGTTTACAATTTTTTACGAAAAAATTAATTTAAATATAATCTGCATTAGTTGATTATTGTTTTCTTCTATGAACACTGCAGATTAGTAACATAAACGAAGTGAATCTTCCTTCAAAAAGTAATATCCTTTTTATTCTGGCGAATTATCTGGATGCCTTGTGTGATAAATATTCAAATATTGTAAAAAAATTATTTCACCATAAGAAATTGAGTAAGGCTAACTTTTTAATGTATTAAAAAAGATATTTATAAATACATTAGGAAATATTTACTTCAATATAAAATTAAAAAATTTTTTTTTTCTTTCGATTCATTGCAAAAATTTTTAACAAAACCTCATTTTACATTATAGTTTTAAAATTGCTTCATAAATGTTGTGTGCTTATAAAATGCTGGCTCAAAGAGAAAGTGACAATTAAATTAATTTAATAAATAGTTCATGTATTTAAATTAATGGTATTTATTAAAAATATAAAAAATAAATAGTTTTAACATTTATTGTTCAAATTTTATAATTTATTATGCATGTATTTTGATAACAAAATATTGAATTTAAAATTTTCAAAATCCAAAGCTATAATAATTTTTTATTTATCATAGCCCTATAAAAAACACTAAATGAGTCCAACCAAACATTAACATTTAACCATAAGTATTTTTGTAAGTATCTTTAAGACATTTAAATTTAAATGCCATATATATGATTATAAAATCAAAAGGCTTTTCAACATATTTTATATACAAAAGAAATCCATACATTCATGATGAAAATTTAAAAATAGTTGTAAATATTTTAGAAGGATTTCATCTACACTTTAAGATATAATTGGCTGTTTTGAAAATTAGACCTTCAATAGTTAAATTTTATTATATTTATCAAAACTAAAAATCAAGGTCTTAGAAAAATCTTTATTTAACGTATAGTTAGTTCTTTAATTATTTTACAAAAGATTCATTCTCAAATAATAATGATATGCTTCATCTTATATATTTTTATGCAACTTTTATCTTTACGAAATTTATTCTTTCCATGCGTATTTCATTAGTATAATAATCTATTATTTTATAATTACACCATTTATATTTCCAATAAAATAATTTTTTTAACTTCAATAATTCATTATCAAAAGATATGATTTCTTTTGTTGTAATGAAAACAAAGCCATCGAATTCTTTTAGAGATCTTAATTTGTGGGTAAAACATATTATTTATGATTAAATTAGTAAACAATAAATTCTTCTCTTGATTTTAGTCAACTAAGCTCTTTATGATTAATTTTCTGAAAGAAACATCTTGTTTCATGCAATTTTTCTGGACAAAAAATTGGAATTTAGTTCATTCATTATTGTCTGTGTATGCTTAGATAAGCACTTAATGTCTTTATAAATATAAATTAATTGTAATAGCACAATTGGATCTAAAAATAATTATATCTAGCTTCTAACATTAATAAAAATAATTAATGATACTGGATAAAGATAAATATAGATGAAAATTGCATATCCCTGATTGACTTCAGCATTTTATCGTAAATAAAAGAAGGAACATAAAGACTGATGAAAAAAATTCACGATATAAACAGCATGGTATATTTCGTATACAAAAAAATCTAATATATACACTGAAGTGACAAAAGTCATGGGATAGCAATATGCAAATTTTCAGATGGCAGTAGCATAGCGTAGAACAGGTATAAATGCGCAGTGCTTTCGCAGAGCTTTCATTTCTGTTCAAGTTATTCATGTGAAGAGGTTTTGACGTGATGATGACCGCACGATGGGAATTAACAGACTTTGAACGCGGAATGTTAGTTGGAGCTAGACGCATGGGTCATGCCATTTCGGAAATCGTTAGGGAATTCAACATTCCCAGATCCACTGTGTCAAGAGTGTGCCGAGAGTATGAAATTTCAGGCATAACATCCCACCATGGACAGCGCAGTGGTCGACCGCCTGCACTTAACGACCGAGACCGGCGACGTCTGCAAAGAGTTGTAAATTCTAACAGACAAACAACACTGCGTCAAATAACCGCAGAAATCAATATGGGACGTACAAGGGACTTGTCTGTTAGAACTGTGCGGAGAAATTTGGCTTTCTTGGGCTATTCCAGCAGAAGACCGACTCGAGTGACTTTACTGACAGAACGACATCGCTTGCAGCGACTCTCATGGGCACGTGAGCATATAGGTTGGTCCCTAGATGAATGGAAAACCGTGGCCTGGTCCGATGAGTCACGATTTCAGTTGGTAAGAGCTGATGGTAGGGTTCGAGTGTGGCGCAGACCCCAAGAAGCCATGGACCCAAACTGTCAGCAATTCACTGTTCAAGCTGGTGGTGGCTCCGTAATGGTGTGGGCTGTTTTTTCATGGCATGGACTTGGTCCCCTGTGCGACTGGACCGAACATTGACTGGAAATGCTTATGTTCAGCTACTTGGAGATCACTTGTAGCCATTCATGGAATTCATGTACCCAAACAACGATGGGATTTTTATGGATGACAATGTGCCATGTCACCGGGCCACAACTGTTCGCGATTGGTTTGAAGAACATTCTGGACAATTCCAACGAATGATCTGGCCACCTAGATCGCCCGACATGAATCCCATCGAGCATTTATGGGACATCATCGAGAGGTCTGTTCGTGCCCAAAATCCTGCACCATCAACGCTTTCACAATTATGGACGTCTATCGAGACAGCATGGCTCAATATTCCTGCAGAAGACTTCCAACGACTTGTTGAGTCCATGCCACGTCGAGTTGCTGCACTTCGCCGGGCGAAAGGAGGGCCCACACGATATTAAGAGGTATCCCATGACTTTTGTCACTGCAGTGTATATATATATATATATATATATATATATATATATATATATATATATATATATAATCTAGCATCTTCTAATATATATAATCTAGCATCATTTTCTACTTTTCTTCCTCTTACATGCTAAACATTAAATGAAAATTTTACTTTCTTAAGAATCCCAACATAAATATCTTTAATTTTTTAACTGTATTCCGCAATGATTGGCATAGCAATTCTTAACTGTCAAACATTTTTATGGTCATTAGACATTAAAAAGTAAAACGTTTACTTCTAATAAAAATTTTTTTATTGAATTTAGATGAACCTTGCTTTTCGTGATTATATGTATCAGTAATCATTAAGAAAATTTGCTAGCAAAGTTGAATGTTAATAATGGAACATATTTACATTTAAACTTGATTTTATTTACATATTAGAATAAATCCATTATTATCGTTCAAAGTTACTTCTATTAACATTTTTTCTGATATGTATTTAGCGTTTATTAATAAGAAATATGCATGAAATATTCAATATAATATGTTAAACATGCGTAAGAAATTATTTCAATCTATGATACTTCGATATTATTATCTTTTTCTTTATATGTATGGTGAAAAAATTGCAAATTATTAGAAATAAATAAAATTTATTTACCTTTGAAATACGAATTAATACTTAGAGATAGAACTGTATAAAAATATTTGAAGTATGGATAAAAGTGGTTATCAGGATCTTTATCAACCATGAGATTTTAACTTAAGTTATTTTGTAGAATAGGTCATGCTATCCACATAAAGAAAAATAGAGTAAAAAAAGTTTTAACTCTTCATTAAATTTGTTAAACTCTATTTTCAATGAAATATTTTCTTTTTACATGCCATGAGTATTTATTATTTTTACAGATATTTAATCTTTTTTTTCCTAGTATCATTGAAAAAAACAGTGTTGGATATTTTCCAAAACACAATAATTTTAGCTGACTGGTATTTTAAGAAAATAATCTGCGGACATTTAAAAACTGATTTTTTACTTCAAATCTAACATCTCCATAGTTTTTTACATTTTTTTTCTTATTCCTGCTGACTTTTAAAAAAAATCGCTTGTAATTCTACGAACTCTTTTTAAAAATGACTAAAAGCTTTACGATAAAAAAACGACAAACATCTTTATTTTCATAAAAACATATTATTAAAAAAAATAAAGGAATTTGAAAGCATATATTTTATTTTTCAAATTTAATTTTATACGCATACTTTATAAAACTTTCCATTGAAATAATAGCAAATTTTCTAATGAAATAATAATCAAAGTAACTGAGACAATTCATTATTATTCATTACTCTGTTTCACAATGCAATTAATAATTTTCATACGTTATACTATACTGCAGGGGGAATGAAAAGTAAATGTTAACCAATGTATGCACATTAATAAAACATGAGATTCAAAAACAGTAAAGGAATTTTACAAAATTGTTTATCCCTGAAAATTATCTATGCAACAATTTTGTAAATACAGGATAAGCAGCAAACTTTAAGAATACTGGCTACACATTAAAAAGCACATAATTTTTTTCCTTTAAAATTGTAGTGGTAAATACCAGAGTAGTATACTAAAGAACATTACCTTTATAGATGCTCGCCAAAACATGTGTCGAAGTTTTGAAGTTCTAAATTGTAGAGAATGCCAAATAATTGCAAGTGATAATTGTAATCATAATATATAATTATATATTATAATCTGAAAATTATTATTACCATAAATTTCTTTTGTTTCTCTATATGTCTAACATCTTATGAGGAAGGCATCCTAAGCCATGCTACGTATGTTATTACTATTTATTTATCATTATCTTATTATTTTCTAAAGCATTTAAAATCCCATTCTCATGTGCAGCTTGGCTATGTTTGCCTGATTACCTTCAAAGTTTGTCTAAAATCACTTGAAATACCTTGTATTTTATAAGCAGTAGTTTTAAGAAAATCAATAATTTTCCTTCAATATTTTTATTTAGTTTTAAAAAACAAAGTTATTGTTATGAGATAAACATGTTTTTGAGGGATAATTATCCCTGTTATGATTAAATTTAAACTTTAGCACTGTAAAATGTTTTAAAAAGTGCCATTAAAAATTTTGCTATCTATCCATTTTATAGGTGCCCGAAACAGTCTTAAAATAATATAAAATTCTTGAAAAATTTCTAAGAAGTTAGAAACAAAATTTTGCAAATTATTAATTATTGTTAAAATGTTTACTATATGTTAAAAGAAATAATATCTGCATTATTTTATTTTTCATTTAATTTAGTGTTTGTTTTAGCCTAATTTTGTATTATAATTTATTTTTTTAAGTGTTCAGTATTCGCAAAAGTTAATGATTAATAACATAAAATTGCAATGTATAATTATATAGTCTTCTTAAGTAAAAACATGAGAAAGTTGAAATTACGTGTTTGCAAGATATATTATGATACAAAATATCTTTAAAATTTATTAAATGTAAAGATAATTAGAATAAAATACATAATTTCAAAATAACTGATGATGTATTATCGTTGTTAAATACATTTATTTAAATGTGGAAGTATATAAATACTTTTGGGTACTTTTTTTCCTTTTTCTTAAACAGGCATACAAATTTATGTTTCCATTTAAATGTATATCCACTTCATGGACAAAAAACTTCACTATTAACCCCAACTCAGTTTAGCTTATATGAAGAAAAGTTATAAATTCAAATCACTAATTCAACATAAAAATTCTACACTCGAAACTCTAATCTTAAAAATAAAAAGAAACAGCTTTTTTCACATTTCAGCGTTACATTTATTTCATACGATGAACATGTGAAAAAACAATATTTCTTAATTAAGAAGAAAATTTCAGCGGAAAGGCGTAGAAGATGAACACTTTGGACTTCTGCCAAAATAACTGCCATTTGAAATCTTCAACAACTGTCGAGTAATATTATTTTATTTTCAGCTTACAAGGGGGAAAAAAGGAAGAAATATTTCTGCACAGAAGGGTTATCCTCATTACACTCCTAAAGACCTCAAGAAAAAACTCTTCATCAGCGGGGTGGCTTCTACTTCTGAAGACAAATAATACTATCAACATGGAATGGGAAATCCAGTAATGAATATAAAGTGGAATAAAGCTGGATGACATCAATAAAGCAAAGCATTTTCCTAGCCCATTGCTACAAGCCATAAAAGATATAGTATTTTTGAATAAAATTAAGTTCTACATTAAATTTGAACTTATGTTCCAAAAATTACGCATGAGTGAAGTTTAATTTTATCTGTTTATTTATATCAGATTATTTCTAGCTAAGCAACGTGGAACAAAAAATATCTACTTTACCTTACGTAACAGAATACAGCTTATGATTATGTTCTAAAAAAATGCTATTTTTTGTATACAAAATTGATATTTGTTTCACAGCTTTAAGAATCAATTTTTCAATTGACTATATCTATCGAAGGATTTCTGACATTTACAGTTTGTATCTCAATTTAAAAGGAAATATAAACAGAAATCCGTTCCTTTATTTCATAGTAACTTCAAGACAATTTTTCTAGATTTAATTGTTTTGTTTTTATTTAATTTTTAACTATTAATAGAATGTAGTCTATTAATAATTATGCTACCAAGAGCTTTATGTTTCCTAAGTTGGGGCACTTTTCATAAATATTGGCAGCTAAACGATTTTCTTATATGGCAGAATGTACATTGGAGTTAACATTCTGGAGGTCTTCTTATGGGATGCTGAATCACAGTTCTGTTATATATAATGAGAAACGATTACAAAATTAGTTTTACAACGATGAATATTTTCCAAAAATATCTTTTTTTAATGTGATCCCCATTATCTGAACAGGTGATGATTATAGCAACAAAAACAGATGACTAATTTTCTTGATAATATTAGCAGAGTCTTTTTAACGTCCATTTAAATATC
This sequence comes from Caerostris darwini, assembly GCA_021605075.1. Taxonomy (NCBI): domain Eukaryota; kingdom Metazoa; phylum Arthropoda; class Arachnida; order Araneae; family Araneidae; genus Caerostris; species Caerostris darwini. The sequence continues at coordinate 253,859 of BPLQ01001534.1, read as the reverse complement.
CTAAATAAAACAGAATAATTTGATGCAGTATATATTGTAACTAATTATTTTTATTGATCTATTTTTTAACTGCAGGCTTTTTATAAAATTTTTGACGTACTAAAAATAGGACGACACTAATACCAAAAGATTATTATAAAAATATTTATTATTGTTTCCTTTGTGACTCAGCTAATATAAAAAATTGATAAATTTACACTGTATCTATAATTTCAAATGTATGTTACGTTATATAGATACAAAGAATATTCGTAACGATTTTTTAACAATCAATAATGTAATAGTGATGTATGCGAATGCTTAGAAGTACAGAAAATATTTAATTGATTTGTGGGTATGGGTTGGTGTAAATTATAATTTAAAATAAGAGGTGAGATATTAGAAAATACAATTATTTTGCTTCCCACAAATAATAAGAATTATATTCCTCTCTTTTTTTTTAAGAAAGTAACATCTCCTTTAAAATAGTTTTCAATAGTGCTTTTAATAGTTATTACAAAACTATCTGGAAGCAAATTTAACGTATTAAGTTGATGTGATTCAAATTTAAAAATATTTTGTTTAATCCAGATAACTTTTTTGTACGACATTTGCTCTTCTCTAGTTAATTTAATAAATCATTTTGTATACTTTGCATATTGTATAATATTCTGTATAATATTGATGCATTATCCGCCACTGATTTCTAGTTCTTCATTTAAATTTTGGTGTATAATTTGCTAAATTATTTGTTCTTTATAAAGTTATAAACATCGACCAGGAAATAACTATGTATTAAAATAATAAAATTTAGTATAATTTGTTTTAAAGGGAAATAGTTTCTTACATTTTATTTAAAAATTTTAATTTCAAGTAACGTTAAATATCAATTTTAATAACTTATAACGAATAGATTTTTCTTTTTTAAAATAAATGAAAAATAAGTCTTGAATGTTTACTGTATTACACAAGCATAGTATGTGGAGGCTATAAATAAGAACACACATTTTACTTATAATTAAATTTCAAATCAAATAACATTTACCATAAAAATTTTAATACTTAAAAACTGAAAATTCTGGAAAATTGTAATTAATGCTAGGATTTCTTGGTCTTTGGCCCAATACCCTTTTTTTTAGTAGAATGTTTCTTTTCAAATGAATCTGCTACTGAAGCAATTTCCAAGGTGTAAATACTGGATATTTTTTGTTTTCGTTTTTTTCTTAAAACTCTAAGGGATACAATTTCCCCGAAATCTCACAAATTCCCCAGTGAAAGCTTTCATTTTTGCTACTGTAACTTCACCATGTCTCTCAGGAACTAATTTTAAGAATCCGGCTGATGGTAAATGCAGCCAGATATTTCTTACTTTCAGAAATATTTCATGTCGTACTGAAGTTTTCGGAGTTCTTATTTCTGCCAATTTTTTCCTGAAAGTAGATATTTTGGTAGAATTATTTTTAGAATTTGTGTTTCATTTATGACATGACATATTTTATTTCGATTCTTTTTTTTTTTATTAAACAGTTGTGTTTCCATTCACTCGAATAAATGCTTTGTAATATTTAATGTATTAGAAGTTCCCTTACATGAAACAGAAAGACAACTTCTTAAACGTTGAAAACCCGAAGCATAAAAAATTAAATGCCACACATTATATAAAATTTTCTGATTATTTTTTAACTATTTAATTATATTTTCATCAAATTTTTTAATGATATTTCATTACGTGCCTTTAGTGAGTTCCTTATGTTATGGAAATTAAATATTCGATTCAGAAAAAACTTATTTGCTAATTGTCAATGTGATTTGGGGTAATACAAACCACCAACAGAGTTTATTTCATGTTAAAATTCATATATCAAAATATAAGATTTTTTATCACTCTTGTATTACCCCATCTATCTGTCTATCTATATATAATCTTATTTCCTCATGCCTAAACATATGTAAATATATTCATATAAAACAAGAAATATATATGTTGTGATAGTAAGAACAAAAATACAGGAAATATTAGCTTTGCTGATTTTCGCCACAAGTCGAAGGTAATGAAGCAGAAAAGGTATGTAAATCATTGCGCATATGCGAATTACAATAGACAACCAGACAGAATAAGTTTGTTAAACCGGCAGTTATTCTGCTACAAAATGAAATGGCCAATGATGTAGTAACGTGTTATTTTTATGATGAAAAACCCGAGTAGGAACTTAAAATAATGCATTTTAAACACTTTGTCTTTCTATTGCCCTGAAAAATAATTCAGTCTGTAAATACTAAGTTCCTTATATGATTCAGTAAATATGTTCATATAAGCAAACCATATTTGAAATGTAAAATATTTTCAAATCAAAACACAACATATTTCATAATAAAGCATATAAGTTTATTAAGATTTAACATTACAAAATTTTTTTGTACATATTTACAAACTAATTTCTGTAGTGAAAATAATTTTTCTTTTTATGAACAACTTTTTCTTATATTAAGATACAATATCTTTAAAAGAACGAAAAGGTAATTTCAATTTTAAATCTAACACAAATCATTCATCGATGATTTAGTTGTATGATTTAAGATAAAGATGAGCATTTTTACAACTATGATTTACTGATTTTAATCAGGATAAAAAATAATTGAGAGACTCAAGGACAATTGATAAATCGCATTTGTGAATTATTTCCTTTCTCATCATGGACAACAAACGATGTGGTCTCCCAGCAATTGTCTTAAATGACAAATGCCATGAGAATAAAGGATAATATCTTTTTCATCGATCCACTTTCCTTAAGTGTAGAAAAAAATAGCATTCTTTAGAGAAGAAAAAAGTAAAGATACAAAAAGTTTTGCAATGAAGACAACGTTAGGAAAGACGGCTACAGTTTTTTTAATATGACTGCCTTCAAGAAATGAACAGATATTAAGCGAAATAAAAAAGATCATCATCGCTTCACTAGAAAGAGTAAGATGTTGCAGAAGTATGGCTTTGGAAAGAGTTGGGTTTTTTTTAGACCAGTCTTTCCTTTTTCAAAAGGTGATAGGGTTACTAATGCGATTGTCTTTCAATTTTGAACGTTGATTCTACTTAATCTCAACATCGAAAAGCTACATTGATGCCACTAAGTTGAAGTTGAGAATAAAATCCTTTTTGTTCGAAAAGGGCTTAGAACTTTTGTACAATTTTTCTTGTAAAAGCATAGTTAGAGACATTTTTGTACGTCAAAATTTATTTCTAATTCATTACTACACATTTTTTTAAAAGTCATAAACTTTAAAAAAAAAATTCCACGTTATTTAAGAAAATTTTTAACTGACTAAATTTTTAACTATCATTTCGTAATTGGCAAGATTTTATTAAAAGTATTGTTCGTTAGTATTTTAACAATTTGTTGTGTACATTTTGAAAAAGAATTAAAATATAATTAATTAAAATATTGATTTACTGGATTTCAACTACCAGCCTAAGTCATTTTTCTATATAACCATTAATAATTCCATTATTAATAGTCTATTTTAAGCTTTACATTCCTTAGATATTATGTGGGGAGTTTTAGAGAAATATGGTATTAACTATTTTTATTACTTATTAACTTATAACAGTGGTTCTCAGAAAGTGCACCTTTTGGTATTCCAGAGAAATATAGCCCTGATATAAAAGCTACTTTTTTTGGTTATTTCTCTTTTTCTTGTCAGTTTCATTACAAACAACTTTTCTGCTTTTTTCCATCTTCTTACTTCACATAAAAAGTGACCAAACAAGTTATCCAAAAAAATTCCTCGATAACTTCTATGGTTGGATACGAGGAGAGTTAGCCTAGCCTATGATACTCCACCATCTGTAAGTTGTCTGTGAAATTGGGTCATCAGAATATATTTCTGTGAGGCATTGGCAGCGGATGTGGTATTCTTGTAGAGTATAATACTTATTTGAAACTTTTGGAAATAGATGTTATGTGCATATTACTTATTTTCAGATAAATACATCCAAATAAAATAGATACATTTCTCAAAAAGAGGCATGATACTGAAGAATGATATTCTTTGAGTGAACAAAAGTTAAATGCAAGTAAGAAAGCAAAAACATGGCCTACTCGGAAATATAATAAACATTACTTAATCTTTCGTTTTATTTGGTACGGAAGTGAAGATCTTCCTTTACCGCTATGTTTATTTTGTATATGTAAAATGGTAAATGAATCACTACTTCCTAGTAAATTGAGTAATCTTTTTAAAACTATACACTCTAATTTACAAAATAAATCTGTAAGAATTTTCAAGAGAATAACAGCAAACAAAAGTAAATTCTTTTTCTATATAAATGTTTCTAATAATGCTAAAATCGCTTCTTATCAAATCTCAGAATATATAACAATAAATATGAAACCTCATATTTTAGGAAAGTAAAAAGCAAGACTCCTCTGCCCAAAGATATAATTAACAGACGTATTATAAAAATGTCTTGATTAAAAAAACTTCAGTATTCAAATTTTGTAATGCAAGTTCAGGAGTCAACAGACATTACCAACCAGGTGTAACTTTTAGCATTCATCCGCTTTAGCAATGAAAACCAAATAGTAAATATATTTAATTGCTTGCAAAAAAGCATCTGGTCTATAAAACATGAGGACAATTGTAACATTTTTAATAACTATCTTGATAAATGGCAGTTACAGTGGAAGTAGTGTGTAGGCATTCTTACAGATGGAAACCCATCCATGATAGGCTGTGTTAAGAGCCTTAAAATTACAATTTAATAACCTCCTTCTGTGCAAATGTTGCGTTGATATGTTACAGTCTTTGGCAGTTTACAGTATATTTCAGTAGCTCAATATTTTGAATACTAGCATGCAATGATAAGAAGAAAATATTATCAAATATCCTGACAAAATGAAAGTGTTTCAAGGAAAACTACAGATTTGGAAAAGAAAAGCTATTGAAGGTGATTTGGATATTTTTCCATTGGTAAGAAACCCTTAGATAAATTAAACACTCCCAGTAATAGCGGAACATTTATCAAGTGTATAAGAAACAGTTCTTATTTTCCATAGCTTTACACTGAGCAATACTATTGGATTAGACACAAATTCGTGGAAACAAGTGATTATGGCTTAACATTAACAGAAGAAAAAAAAATAGTGGCTAAGTATATCCACTGAGCATGGATAATGATTAAATATAAGAAATCTCTTGAAACTTTTTTATTACAATTTTCAATATCATATATATCAAAATTAGGATGTTTTATTCTCACCACAATTAAGCAGAGAAGAAATCTTTAATGCATTGACGACGAAATGAGAGTTCGCCTTTCAAATATATGTCCATACTTTGAAGAAATCTTTAGGACATATCTGGTTCATGTTTCAAAACACAATAGGAATAAATTTTAGGGATGTTTAATTTTTAACGCATTTTTTTTCGGTAATAATTTACATTATTGTAACTTATCTCTCAGAAATGTATATGTAGTGGGCCCACAACTATTTGCAGGCTTTTAAATGCGCCTCGACATTAAAAAGTTTGATAATCACTGGATAATAGGATCTTTTTGTAAAAATACGTTTAGAGATTTAATTAATATTTTAAACATCTAGAACAAGCATCAAATAATAAAAACTGTAAAATATATGTTGCCAGTTTCTAAAAACAATTTGGTAAATAAGTTTAATCAGATGCCAAACCTGAAAAACAACATTAGTAAATAAAAAAAAAAACGTATTATATAAATTTAATCAAAGAAAATTTATTTTGTTTAAGGATTTATCTTTATTGAGTAAAAAGTCAGTTTATGTAAGAGTAAAAATGCTCTAACTATTCATTGCAGACAAAATATAAATATATTTTCTTAAAGCTAGCAAACAAGATACAAGATTAGTTAGTAATAAAAAAAATTTAAATTTTAACTCAAACAATCTTTTTCAAAACAGATTTAAAACAAATTAAAGAAGAAAATACTGTTATTATAACAGTACTTTTAACCATAACAGATCGATAAAACTATCGATATCGATTTATCGATTTGACAACAGATCGATAAAACTATTTAAATAATAAGTTCAGTGAAAACACCTAAAATAAGAAATTGCGTCAATAATTTTATGCTCTTATATTTACATCTATTTTTAGAATTAATGCAAATTCATTTTATAAATATTTTTAATGACACATGAACAAATACCAACTTTATGAATTGTCTATGAACTGAAGAGGGCTAGGATTTACATGAGGATTTACCCACATACTCAAATAATGAAAACATTTCTTGAAAAAAATCGACAAGTGTTAGCAAAAAATTATATTTTAAAGATTAGTAGCTTTTTTAAGTTAAATTTTTTTAATGGAGTGCCATTTTATTTTATACAGCTTCATGAGACATTATATAAAAAAAAAATTCCAGGATTTCCAGTTAAAGGACTGGGCAAGTCAAGCCAACAGAAAATGTTTTTTTGCTCAATCTTCTAGATTTTTTGTTACAATACCTAGACATCTGAACACTACAAAGACCACTGTTTTGTTTACCCAGATAATACTGCCGAGAACACATTTGCCTGTCTAAGAAATGCCATGCATATTAAATACTATAAAACATTTTTGATTAGGATAGAAATTTGAAAATATTCTTTCACAATTATGTAAATAATATCTACTAAACAAAAAAAATCAAAACATTGAAACATTTGAAACAAAAAGTTCAAAACATTTCATTATTAGTTTTTATTAATTTCAACATATAATACCTAACAGTGAAGAAAATGTTTAGACTTATGTAAAATTGTCTACATGAAAAAATTAATTCAATGTATCTTCATAATTTTTCTGAAAGCTATCCAAAGCTTTTTATGCAGAAAATTATACCAGTTTTCATCAATGAATTGTTTGCTAACTTATGGGATTTCTAGTTATGTGAGCCAACAGAATAAATATCCAAGTTAAGTTGACTGATGAACAGTTACGTTAATTTAATCACAATATTTAAAACTTCAGCCATTCAGGAGTAAATATATCAAAGAGCCTATTTCATTAAAAACTTTTTAATGCATTTTTCTTATTGTATTATGAATCTTAGTTGTGAGTAGGGGGAATTTATTTTCGCAAACTTTATATCTCTTTCAATAATAGTGAATAATATGGTAAAGACATTGAAGGATTCATTTTCTGTCTTTAAGAATATTTAATTATTTTATGAGAAACATTTCACTGGTTATGAAATATAATAGTTCACTGGTACTCAAAGCCAGTGATACCGCCTTCTAAGGGACAGAGCAGCGATCAATGATTATCGTAGCTTCAGTTGCATTTAAAGAGTATTTAATAAAAATAAGAGGATGGTAAAACGTAAAAATAAGGAAAGAGAAGAAAATTAAAAAAAAAAAAAAAAAAAACTATTCTTCGACAATTCAAACACAGTTAATAGTCATTCTGGCAACAAAAGTTGAGATATATGGGTTATGGGTTGTAATGCAAATAATTTTAACTGTATTTCAGTCTTTACATTTAATAAAATAGGGTCACAAATTTTTTAATAAAAAAGTTGACTGCAAATAGCGAATAGCGTAGACATAAAAATACTATTGACAAAAATTGAGTCCATTAATTGTTTGATATTAGCACACCTGATTCATCATTTTTATTAGGATCAATTTAATGTTATTCGTGATTTTTATTTTCATATTATCTTTTGTTACCTTAATTTTCTCAGTGTTGTGTGAATGTTATTTGGGTTAAATTTAATGAATAATTTCAAGTTTTAAGGTGTTTTATTTACAACATATTTATGTTATATATCTTTGTACATGTAGATACAGAAGGTGTTCGCACATTTTTTTAATTATTTTAAAATATATATATATATATAGACTTTTGGATAGACTCTTCCCCAATTTTGGAGATAGTGATGGAAGAGACTATCCAATGCTTTTGGATAATGCTTATATTTAGCTTGTTTTGAAATCCTAAATGTACAATAATCCATAATAGACTGGTCGGGTGAATTGGGTGGGATGCAGTGAAATGGAATAACAAGAATTCTGGTTACAAACAAGCTAGATTTAGAGGTGTGAGTGGTAACCCTATCCTTATGGAACTTAGCACAGTGAAGATTGTTTCGGTAAATGATGGAATGTCTTCTTTAAAAACAGATATTAAACAAAGTCTGAATTAATTTTGGCATTTTTTCTACTTTCCCTATTTTAAATTTATCTTTGCTAAAGGTTTTATGATTATTACGGGATTCTTTTATAAACTTTTTCTCTTAACAACATTTTGGTATTTATTTTCTCTTTTTTTCGATAGTAAATCCATAATTTTTATTGCGATCACACGAGTTTATCCAATCAATTGTAACTAAATATTTTTATTTTTCATCTGCCACGTAGTTTTCATAAAAAAATCTGCACAAAGTCTTACATTAAGGAACATGTTTTTGCAGTAATTGTATGCTTTAATAATACATTTTTTTAGCTTTAAATTCGATTTTATAATTTTGTTTATAGTTCCTATTGAAATATTTAAATATTTTGCGAAAGTTTTTAGGAGATTTTAATTTTTAAAAAGCTGAGAGGTATATGTACCCTTGTTAGATACGCATATTTTACCTTCTTCAAAGTCAATGTAAACTTTTACGTTTCTTTGCTTTTTTTTATTAATTATGTCACTTACTTAAAGAGTAGAAAGTTTAAAACCAGGCTTTCACTTTTATAATAATCTCAATATTAAATTTATCGAGAGGTTTTCTGTTCGTAATACAACCTTCAGTCCATTGCTGATTTTCCAGCAACATTTTAAAGCAAATAATGCAGACTAAAATTAAACCCTATTGTGAAATGATACCATTCAGGATTATTTTTATTCATTTAAATTTAATTTATCTAGAATGTGAAAATCGCTACAAAACTGTCTAAACACCGTCTAACTAAGTAGATATATAAGGCGCTATACATTTATTTTTCCCTGGAAAGCTGGTAATGGTAGGTTACATTAGTTTGGAAACCACCGATTCAGATGGAAATGAAATGTTTATTAAATAAAAGTTTATATAAAATGCACATTAAATAAAAAAAAATATATAAAAGTCTATCCATATTATCTATAACAATATTTAAAAATATCCATAGCTTTCAGATATACAAACAGGATTAATTTTCCCTGTATATTACAATTATTGTAATTTAGTTCTGAAACATATCCAAATGTAGTTCTAGTAAAGTGTATACAGTTCATTGTGAAATCCATTGATCAAACCCTTAGGGGATCTATTATTCAATCCGTTGTGAATTTTGTGATGTTTCGACAGTTCCTTATTTATATTATTTATGACTAGTAACAATATAATGATGAAAAGGACAAGAAACATTCAAATATTCGATTGCAATCACTAATGATCTTTTAAACAATAACTATAAAATACTTATATTCTTCTCATAACCAATATCATTCTATAAATAAAATAATAACGTTTAAAATTAATTCTTCCGCATAACATTTTATATGTGAAAATATGCTTACTTGTATTTTAAAGTTCCCTTCTTAATTCCTTTTTTTCACAGAAGTGTCAAATAAATCAACAAAATTTGAGATGGAATTAGCACAAAACAAGTTATCAAATTTTAAATTTAGCAGATCAAAAACTTTTTTAATGTATTTTCATAAATATCTGATGTTATATAATAATCGGAGATGACATAAAATGTATCATTTTAATAATAAATGTGAAAACAAATTTCTTCGTTTAATTATACTTTCAATCTAGTAATTAGAAATGAATTATTTTCATACGCATAATTTAAAGCAAGAGCTATGCAAAATTCCTTGACAGTTGATCTTTATTAAATGACACTCCCCACAATATTTATATCGTATTCAAACTATTTAAAAGTATTTCCAATTTCATAAAAGAAAATATCTTATATATATTTTCATAATTTTAATTTCCACCATTGTATGTTATATTATTAACATTGAAAGACATCCAATACTTTTACGAACAATTCCATTCCACTCTAGAATAAAGAAAAATAGTCATGAACGCTAAGAGCATTCACACAAAGTACAAATGTATCATCCGAAAAATGAACGATTTTATTCAAACCAGAAACAGTCTACTACAGTGAAAAGAACAACTATTGACAACCCCCAAGAAATGGGTGACGTACCTCCCTTCAGCAATATCAGGACAAGGCAGAGTGACAACTGGCTTCCGATGACAAATAGTCGAAGCAGCAACCTTTAAGTACATCGTGAATGCAATTTTTTTGAATGAACCTTCCTTTACACCATCATTTATCACTTTTCGAGAAGGCGATGTCTATTCAGAATAAATTGCTCATTCACAACTTTTACAGAGGTTGCAACAGCAATCACGCTTGGAAGAACACTTAATATAGTAATTTAAAACATGTTTGTAAATATATCATACTTTGCGAAATTATTATATTATGAAAATTAACAAAAAAAAAAAAAAAAAAAAAAATCAGTTGTTTATTGATGTCCAGGAAATTCGTTAAACTGGAAAGAAATTAGTCAACCCCCCAAAAAATAATTATAATATCCTGAGGATAGTTTTATCAAGGAATATGCCTTGACTTGGCCATTAAGGCTATTCTATATTATGCTTCGATTTAAAAATGAAATGACAGCGCCACCCTGCTTTATAAAAGAAAGGCGAATCACATGATCTTGTGACTGTAAAAATATGGCATTTAAGAATTTGATAGTGCGAATAAGATCCAAGTAAAATTATGGTCTATGGTAAACGTATCGCATCGTCCGTTAATTAGCAGCTTAAGAAAGTAGAATTATTGTTGTTGTTGTATAGTACAGTCAGTGAGAAAAAATGGAATACCATTAATAACTTTTGTAATTATCATTAGATCCTCACTTAAGTGATATCTTCGAAAATTGTTCGAAGGTAACTAAATTATGGTGTAATTCAATTGATTAAACAAATTAATTAACAGAGCTAACTATCTGCTAACTCGAAATTTTTCGCTTACGGAAACTGAGATGTTTAGCGGAATCGATTCAATTTCTATCAAATTTTGTGACGAAATTCCGTTAACTTTTAGAGTTACTGAAAAGAGATTATTTATAAAATTACAATAATTTCATTTATTAACCAATTATACCTGTTTTATTATTATGATTACAAAGAGAAAAAAAGCGAGACAAATTTACTTGATTTCATTGAGAAATGTTTATAAACAATGCAACAAATTCAAATTGCTTATTTAAATGATAATAATTACACAGGTTTATTATTTTATCTCAATTATACCATTTATATTCATTAAATTCTTTACTTATATCTCCTATAAAGATGAATGTTTATGAGAAATGTTTGAGAATGTTTATGAGAAATGTTTGAGAATGTTTATGAGAAAGTTGTATAATATTGAGTCTGTTTATTTTTTGTAGATGTCTTAAATTTTCTAAGCAATGACATCAAGTAGCTAACAATGATGGTTGTTATTTGTCTTTGAACTTTACCAATTTAACTAATGATCTTTAATTCAAAACAGCTCTATTAAGCCTTGATTATTTAAATTCATGTACTCCGATCAATAGGAGTCATCGGAACCAAAAAAAAGCGGATATTTCTCCTTCGCACTGGTTATTTATTGGTAATGAGAAATCATTTTTGTTGTATGATTGCAGTTGAATGAAAACCTGTTTAAAATAAAAAAATTAAAAAAAAATTTAGTAAAAATTCTGATAAAAAACTGAAAGAAAATATTAATTGTTTAGCATTTTAAATCATTTAATATAATTTTCAGTTTTAAATTAAAAATATTTTACGTACGAAAATTGCATAAGTAGAATGGAATTAATAAAGACAATTTAATTTGATTGAAATGAAATAATTTTACAGTAATATTTTAAATTATCATATAATTATTAATTAGCGCATTTTATAAATTTATTACGATTTGAAATTAATTCATAAGTAATTCTTCATTAGCACAACAAACTGGCACTTGACACAACAAACCGTCTGACCGAAAACTCCGGTTTTCAAATGAATTCTGTTCCACTGTAAACATACATGGCAACGCCGAGTCTCGAACCTGAAACCCCAGCACAGAGAACCAAAGTTCTAGTCACTTGGCCATCAGGACCCTCATAACCAATTTACTTGGTATTAAATGATTATTTAGTTTGTATTAATATTTTAATAATGAATCATTATTTGTTTATTTACTCAAAAAACTCTACAAATATTTTTTCGATTATTTTATAAATAAACTCTTTCTGCAATAACGATGCAGTTATATTTTTCATTCTTTCCAAATAGACTTACTAATGCTTATAGTTTGTTCTTATGAAGTATATTATTTGTTCTTATGTTGTTCGTAGTTTTCCTTTAAAATTTTAGTCCCTTGTGTTTTATTTCTAATTTTATTTATTTTGTTATCTTTTTATTTCAATCCAAGTATTTATTTAATGTTTATATAATATTTAAGTCACATGCTCTTTTTCATATTTCTGATTTAATGATTTTTCTCATTTTGTACAAAATATAAAGAAAATAAAGGTTTATTTTTCTTCACATTTCAGATTTCGTGGTTGTAGGATAATAAACAAATCAAGTTAAGTTTTTTTAAGCTTTTTAAATTCGAATTTTGTAATTTTGAAATGCTTTATCCACAGTGTTCTAAAATATGTATAATCGTTATTTTAATGAAACATGCATAAGTACAGACCATGTCTGCAAGTTGCCATTAAAATATAATATATTTTAATTATTCAAAGAAATAATTTTTTAATTAATATTAAATAATTCAATTCAATAATCTTAAAATATAAAACCATGATTCTTTTTTATTGTAAAAAGTAAAATTTACTTAAGGACAGAAAAAGCCTTGAATGCTATCTTTGGAAAGAGACTTACTAAATGAACGCTGCAAACTTCTGATGTAGCGGAAGCCTTTTGAAGGGCAACATGTATGAAAGCATGCGGATATTCCTGAAAAGGATAAACAGGTTAAATCCATAAGCCGAAAAGATTCTGTATTAGATTTTAGAAAAAAAAGAATTAAGAAATGAGCTTGTCAGAGCTCTGGGGTCATTTATTCCAAGTTGTGAAGGCATCAGAAACCAAAATTGATTCACTAAAATGGCATCAATTGTTAACTGATCAATAAGTTTCATAGTCAATGGACAACACTAAAAATTCTAATGGATACTCCGCATCGACATTTAATGAAGTCTTTTCATTAAAAATTTAAATTATAAAATATGTTTTAACTTTTTTCTTCAAAGAAAAATTTTTTATTTCAAAATTATTTATTTTCTCGCATTAAATTTATTGATGCTCTAGTTTCGGTGAATGTTAGTTCCAATTCATAAAAAAAAATCGAACGCTTTTTTTCTTAGAATGGCAGATGATATATAGATTATATGAACAGTAATTAAATGGGAAATAATTTTTCAAAACTAAAAGCTTTCATTTAAAGCCCCCCGTATGTATATATATAGAACTATTACATTTTTTTAACAACTGTGTAGTGGATTTTATATCAAACACTTTCACATGAACAATTTTGATTTATATATCACTGAATACTTATCACATTTATAGACATGGTCAAGATACATGAGCTATTTAAATTGAATAAGATATCTAAAAGAGTGAGTTCAGTCACTTAAAGTAGAATTGAGGAAAGATTCTTACACTTTTAAAAGAAGAAAAAGCTATTGAATGTGGAGGATCTGCTTGATGAATTCTTGTCTAGAGAATATCTTCCGGTCTAAAAACATCATAGAAGAGATGATCAAATCTAGTACCGTTATCAAACAAAACAAAAGGAGATTTTTATAAAACTGCGGAATAGTAGATTTTACTGCTAAAAGTGGATATTAAGTACCTCATCTAATTGGAAATAATTATATCATTCTTGGCTTTATAGTTTCCGAATTTTTTTTATAATATAAATTATAGATTATTGCATTGTAACATAATCTAAAATAAATTCTATTCAGTATAATATGTATATTTGAAGAATTGTCCAGGTTATTTTTTTTTATCAATTGTTGACTCAAACTTAATATATAAAGAAAAACGAAGACTAATACTCCAAATTATTTCAAAAATTCTTTAAATCCAAATTCCTTTCTTCATGATATGTTTACTATTTGCTTGTTTTTGTAGAAATAATAAATCGTCGTATATAAAATAAAATATTTTCAGAGACGAAACAAATTTTTCGAGCTTTTTAAGCCTCAGACTACAGAACTTACTATCATGGCAGAGTATTGGGAGAAAGCCATACATTAGCAAACCAAACAGAAAAAAATATTTCCATTGCCTAAAATGTACGTTAAGCAACCAACAGAATTTTGGGAAATATATTTTCTTTCATCCACAAAAATGATAACATTTTCAGATCGGATACAAGCCAAAAGTTTGGCGCACACCAAATACAGCATTGTATAGGAAAATTTTCGGTTCTACTGCAAAATATGAAAAGCTTGCCATGCAACCTAATTTGTCTGGGGTTGCATGTAAAGGTCTTTTGTGGGGAACTTAGATTTTACAGATAGTATAATGAATAAATATGTCTGCGTTGACATTCTGAAGCAAAATTAAAAGCAAAGTGTAAGCAACTTGTAAATCTTAAGTCATTTTAAATTGTACTAGATTAACGACTCAAAACATGCTGTTTATCCTCTACCACTATTTTGATGTGATTAAAACCATTGTCCAAAGTTCAGATCCTGATCTCACTGAACATGTGCGCGATTATTTGCAGCAAAATAATAATAGACCCATTATTTCGAACAAGTAGGAATTAAGAAAACGTCTGATCATAGAGTCAGAAAATCAACGCATCACTTTGTGTAAAATTGATCAAATTCATGTCAAATCAATTGCGAGAGGTCATAAAGTTAAATTGTAATCATAACTGTAATAATATAATTTTGTTTGAAATACTATGATTTGAATTTGTAAAAATGGGATATAATTTTTTTTTTTTTTTTTTGGTACATTTGTATATTTAAGTTATATATTATAATAAAATCATGTACTTTTATTGTGTCCCAATACTTTGAGTGATTATCAAATACCTTATCCTTTCAAAAGCAATCACAAATCGTAATTAGTGTGATTTCAATTCGCATTGCACCAATAGAGTTAAAAACAGTTGATTATAAAATTGAAATAACCAATTAACTAAAGATGATCACAGTAGAAATGCAAATACAATATATAGGTTTAGAACAGATTGAAAATACCAAAACAGAAAATTTGTATTTCTCAATGCAAGGAATTTAGGCATAACCGTATGGCAGTGAACTAGTTCTACATTGTGACCATCATATTGTTCCAAAGGTTAACAATAAAGCCAATATACTTATAAATAAACCATCCTTATCTTGATCCTTGAATATTTGTATGCTGCATCTATTTCCAGTGAAAAATAACATATTTTAAACAATTTTATCTAAGCTAAGTTTCAGCGGATGTAGCATATTCATTATATTGGCACCCTATTTGGAAGCAACGATAACAATTTAGCACTCCTTTGCAAAACTGTTAAATTGGGAATTGCTTTGAATTTGAATCGAGGAATGTCATTCAAGGTACTTGTTAAAGAGCTCGTAATGAAGGCTGTAGGAGCTAGAATTATTTCTCGAATGTGTTCACTTAACATTCCTTCTAATGACTAGTAGATTCGAATTAGGCCGACGGAATCTTCTCAAATGAGATGACTACAGCAGATTAGTACATCCAAAAGCGACATTTCTGTCACTGAATTCGGTAACATTTTAAACTTTCCGCCTTTATTTATAAATATTACAGTTGATCAGTTCAATAATATATGAAAGCTTTAAATCCTGTCTTTATTTACGACTTTTATGCAAAACATTTAACTGATCGTGGTAAAATATTCAAACGAAATTGCTCTTTTTATAATAATATGCAAGATACTTTTAATTAAGATCAGAATTTCTAAATAAATTAATACAATGTATTCCTCTAATTTTATGTATTATTACTTTGTGGTATATAAACTAGAATTGTCTTAAGACAATTCTAAATATTCAAAATATTTACTGTTTGTTATTAATTTGTCTTAAGATTATTATTTGATATAACACAATCAAAAAGTCTTAATTGTCTTAGACAGTTAATAGCCTGTCTTAGACAATTAAATTTAATTGCCTTTGAGAGTTAAAATAATTTATATTTTTTAATTGTCTAAGACGGTTATTTTTTAAAGCTAAAAAAGAATATTCCAATATTTTTGTTCATTTTTAATGTTTGATAGTTATAAAAAAATTTAAATGCTACAGACAATTTTGTAGGCTGCGGAAGTAAAAAAAAAATTGTCAGAAATTATTTGATGGGAATATAAAAATTTGATGTGAAATTTTACAATATTTTAATAATTGCTTCAATATTTGGTTAGAGTTTTATAATAACCAAGCCCAAAACTGATTAGTCAAGTACCTTTTATTTCTCGCTTCTTTTGATATTCTTGCATAAAAATATTTACTCACAAATATGTTTAAAAAATATGTTATTGCAAAAAGGTTTGCTTGGCATATAATACAAACAGACTGGTGTTGCTTAATATATTATTTAACAGCAATCCATTTACTTGGTTTTATTTTAATTTTATAATAGGCGCTACATCCAGATTAGAATGTTATTGACAAAAGGTCTGATCCTCTAGTTTGTTATAGAATAGGAAGAATTTTAAAATATTGAATAAAATAACAAACGTTTTCCTCATACTTAAATGTTTACATTTTATGAAACTAAAATTGATTCCTATTCCCCGTTTTTATCATTCATTAAAATCTTGAAGTGATGGAAACACCTGGACCTTTTGGATGCATTGGTACTAACGTTGCCATTGTTAATGTTTCAGCATTTTCCACACCCACTTCGGAAATAAAGGAATTCCATAAGAATCCCATGCCTTGATGCAGGTGGTTACAAACCCACATCGAAGACGCCTAATTTGCATATACGCTGCCGCAGCGTCCTCAACGGAATTTTTTTGATTGCCCCTTATATATATTTTTAACAGGTTGCAAGAAAATCATCTGTAGTCTGTGTATCCTTGTCTTAAGAATTAAATATTGCAATTGAAATTTTTTTAATTAAAAAAGGGCTTTTTTTATAACATTAAACCACATATTTTATTCCTCCCCCCCCTCCCAGAAATTCTATTCTGTTAAAAAATGTATTGTACAAGAAAATTTGACCATTCTTTTGGTAATCAAATATTACATTATAAAGGTTATCTTCTAATAATTTCCTTTAAATAATTGGAACACAATGTTTACGTTTGATATAATAAACTTCTTAATTTTTTTTTTACGTTTCCTTCTATAAATTTATAAAATTGTGGGAACATTTTAATTAAAAAATAAAAATTTTGCAAAACGTCTTTATTTTTTAACATCTTACTCTTTCTTCACAGATATACAGCAATATTAGCGGTTAAGTTAACTACTTATTTGGAATCATTTTAGAATTCTTGTGTAAAGCAAGAAAGGATACATTTGTGAATGTTATTGGAATGGAAAAATTCAAAACTATATTTTATTATTTTAAGAGTTAATAATCTAATATTTCAAGACTCTTCTAAATTTAAAATTACTTTACAAGAAATCACTGTGCATACATTGAATTTCATCAATTTATTCATGAAGTAAAATGATGAGCTCAATGAAAACCTTAAAATTTGTTTAGAAATAATTTGTGAAATAAAACACATTTGCCTCATTTATCCGAAAATAAATTCTACAATGCATTATTTTAATTCGTTGGCCGATTTGTGACTATTTCATCTACAACCACTCGGCAATGCTCATTTTTTAACCTTTCAACATTGACATCTTTTTTTTGTTCTAATGCAGCTGGCAAACACTTAGACAATTGTCTTGGATGCTTTAAGGCAAGCGCTGCATCGACGTTACTCACTTAGAACTATCCAGGAGGTGAGTGTAGCTTAAATAAGCTACGGATGCAGACTAATAGTAACCCGCAACTCTCTACGATCATGTTAGACAGGGACCGACTGTTTAAAGTGGATTCCGAACCACTACAAACATCCATTTCACCTCCGGGACTCGAACGCGAAACCTGTGGTACCGAGCACCAGGGCGCTAACAACTCGGCTATTCAGGCCCTACATTGGTATTGTTGAAGGGTTAAAAATTGAAAATACAACATACTACCTCTCAGAAATTAAATGTTTTTTCTATGTGTGCCAGCATAGCTTCAACAAGCGGTCACCTTTAATGAAGACCTATTTTATTCTACACTCATCTGCACATTCATCAGCTATATTAGTAGGGCTTTTTTTGTTATTTTCATGAAGAAAATCGGCATCACCACTCAAAAACAAATTAAAGACATCGGCTAACATTTTTGCTAGAGGAAAAGGTTATGTAACCATTGCTCTCATTAGTTGCTATGAAATGAGAGATAGAATATTTAATGTTATTCAGCTAAATGTACGAGCAACGATTAATTCATTATTTGAGTGCTTCACGCTGAAGGTAACAAAATAAGCCTGTCTGATAAGGTCATTACGCGACTAACATCTATACCGCAGTTTTATATATCAGTGGCATAAAATGCCGAAATTTTCTGAATTTATAAAGTTTTCATTTAATTTACCCTCGTGTATTAAGAATTTCTTTACCATCAATAAAAAAAAAACTTGCATAATTGTTTTAAATGCGCATTAAATATCGAATTACTATAATTTATGGAAAGAAGTTCCATTATAATTTGATAAAAAATCGTTCCATAAAATTTAATAAATCAATTTGAAAGCATAAATTTATGTAAGAGATGAATGAAATTTTAAATTTATAAATGCATACTTCTTTCAAAGCAACAGAAAAAAAGGAAAAGTTCTATTGTATTGACTGTTTTAATATAAACTTGCATAAAAAGAGAATATATATGTATTGTTTCTATTTATTTACCAACGAATTACAATCAGTCGTTACTTTATCGAAAATTGAAATAGTTCGGGACCTGCTTTGAAGTCTAAGCAGGTAAATAAAATAAATCTGCCCTGATATTGAGAAAATTAAAGGGAATAAAATACTACTTCCGATAGTAGAAGGAATCTACGGCATATTTAAGGGAAATCGATGTTGAATAACAAACTGCATTGGATATGGATATTCAAATGACATTTCTTTAAATAGTTTTTTCCCTTCAATTTGTTATTTATTCACGCAGAAAATTCATTATTGACTCAACAAGCCCATGGTGGGCCAAGGCAGTCTTCCTACTGGCAGATTTCGAGAAAAGAGGTCTTTTTACGGGGTCGTGTTGTCCCTCCTACACCCAACATTCATATTAGACCGGGACCTACGGTTTAAAAATGGATTCCGAACCACTACAAACATCCATGCCACAGCTGGACTCAAAACCAAAACTTGGGGCCGAAACTTGGCCGAGCACTAGTCACTCGGCCATCAGGCCTCATAAAAATTCTTACATCTGGGTAATATTTTTGTTATTTTTAAAACGAAAGACATCTCAGTCATTTTGGTAATTGATGAGTATACGTTTGAATAAAATAACTGTATGGCTTTTCAAAATTAGTGCAATTAAAATTTCAAGCAATAATCTAGAAGATTGTAAATTAAATATATTACATGGGAAATACATCTCATAAATTATCTAGAGTAAATAATCTTTTACCCGTATAGTCAGTGCTCAAAACTTTGAAGGAAATTTAACTTCCTTATATTCTGGCTATAAATCATCTTCGTGACAGAAAACGTTTAATTATTTGCAACAGATATTTATTGCAACATGTAGCACTTTAGTATGAAATATTTAAAATAAATAAATGACGAATTTTAATTTTAGCGAAATATTTTAGCTTCTGTTGTGAAAATATGAAGAAATTAAGGGTTTTTTTTATTCAGTTTTGTAAGCACGCTATAAAATCAAATGGCATGTCAAAATAATTATCCTACTACTAGTATGAAAAGATTTCATTGCACTAGTAATGCTTTAGTAATTACAGTCATTACTTATATTTCTGCAGACATCTCTTAACTTTTTAAAGTGATATTTAATAGATAGAAAACTCAAAATATTGTGCTACATATGCATTCATTGTCAAAGGAAACACTAAGACATATGGTATCAAGATTTGTGACAAGGACACAGGCAAATTGTCGGAAAATGCCTTGGTGTAAAGTATAAAAGAAGAAGAATCACTACATTTAATTTAAGTTAATTTTTATTATATATAATAAGGTAAAAAGCTTATGGAAACCATATTTTGGTTTTAACTTAAACATGATATCATGCTACCTGAAAAAAGCAGATGGAGGGCTGTTTGCAATAAATCGCTCATACTTCATGGGCTTTATACATCCGTGCCCGACTTCACAGCATATGACGTCGAACTTGGATGTAAACAAAAGGTAAATTTATGGCATATTTTGTTCTTAACATTGGTAAAACAAACCAACGCCCAAATCTATTTTTCTCATACAGTGTTTTCATTGGGCATAGATTTTACACAAACCATAGCCGTGAAATTAAAACATTCGCATACACCATTTTATTCCAGGGAATAAATATTTGTTTTTCATAACAAGAAACACTTAAAATTTTACGATTCAAGACACGTTCAGCATTTGCTTAAAATGTTATTCTAAAACTTCGGATTTTTAAGAGGAAAACAAGTCAATATTTCGGAAAATTCACTAGTAATTAATAAAACTATTTGGCCCCACCTTCAAGATTCAACTGATAATAGACCCCGCACATCCATATGTGGCAGTTGAAATAGTTTAGTGCTTCTTATTAGGCTATGTGTTTAAACGAAGCTCTTTTCGAATTAGCCAATTTACAGTTTTCACAATTTAATTTCTCATTTTTACAGTTAGATATCATCGAGAAAATTATTTACTGCAAAAACTTTGCTAATTTAAACCAAATAATCAACATTTAAGTGGCAAAATCTTTTATGACAAAACATAACGTTAACAGAACGATGAGTGTTTAGCTCTTTTAGCACATTCGAATTTTCTGCGTTTTATACAAATCCTGAAAATCATATTTAGGTTTTAAAAATACATATTGCATCTTTTAGAAAAATGAAGAAAAGATTACCACAAGATTACATTTAAACATTTAAAACTACAGTTTAATTCTTTAAGTAGGGAAACTGACAGTAAATTTCGTCTCAAATTAAGTTTGATTTGGTTTGTCGCTCTAAGTTCATCTTGTGCACACGAGGGATAAACAGACTAGGACCTACAGTTTAAAGTGGATTCCGAACCACTAACAAACACCCATGCCCCCACCATCTCAAATTAGGAGAATACATAAAATTTTTAAAGTAATATAGTGCTTTTTATCATTCCAATTTATATTAAAAGTTATCAGTAGAAATACCTTCTATAGAAATTTCTAAACTCTCTACGGCTAAAGGTATATTTAGCAACTATACTTTCTAGATCAGTAAACAAATTAGCATTATTACAAAAAGTGCCGTGTAACAGCAAATTTATCAGTTATTTCATTGACACAAGTTTTTGTAACTAAAGTTTCACTTTTATTACATTTACCAAAACAATACACTTACTGACCTATTACATTAGACTTATTTAACTTTAACAAATAAGAATTAAATTATTAACAGTCTAGTTTTAAATAACCCTTACATATGTAACAAGGCCCCATTTCCTTTTTAAATGTAGATTTTGTAAATTTAAGCTTATTCTTACAAACGTAAATTCTTGAATTATCCGAAATGTTCCGTATGTTAATTTTATGGTTAACTACATAGGTATCAATACTATTATCATTAATTTCAACTTTACTCATATCACTTTTAAGAAGTTGTCTAATCCGATTCTCCTCTGCAACGAATTCAATTTCAATTTTATAAAATTAAAAATCTTTATGATCATCGATACAAAATTTGAGCATTACCTTGAAAGTCCGGTGGGAGTGTCCGTATAGCCTGAAGAGCACTGTACATGTCTTCATGTCTTCGAGAGGGTGTCCAGCATCTCCTAAACGATTCACCATTTTCCTAATATTTGCTTTGAAAATAGCAATAGAGTCCTCCTTGGCATCAAAGTTTATTTGGAAAAACTCGTCCAATAGTCGAATCGCAGGAGCTCTCGACTTTGGCTCGAATTGTTCTTGAAAGTAAATCCCAGGCTTCAGCTGCATATAATAAACATATCAGCCTTGTGCAGATCAAGCACTCAGTAGTAGATGGTGGAATGTCGGATAGTTGAATCTTTCACGCAGTCTTGAGTTCTCCTTTAATTTCGGCTCATTTCTATCGATAAATAACCAACAGCAACGGATCATCAATATAAACCGCATATTTTTGTTTCCAGGTGCTTCGATTTGATTGATTTAGCAAGGGGAAACGTTCCGTTTTAACAATAACTATATCCATAGCAATCAAAAAGTATAATCAGACAGGCGTTTCCCATTACAAAAATGTCAATTTCCAATGCGGAAAATGTTTTGCTTTAGATTCAACTGCATGACACTACTGGATTGTCTGGGCTCATAACCACTGACGTAAAATTTAGCAGGTTTAGAGTATAGAAGAAGCAAGAATCACTACATTTAATTAATTTATGATAATTTTTTATTATATATTTATATAAAAGAAGAGGTAAAAACTTGAAACACCATATTTTGGTTTTAATTTAAATATGATTAAATCCTGTTGCTGCTACCAGACAGACCTAACTCCTTTTCTTTCTCAATAACACACTTAATGGGCTCTATACATCCGTGGCCGACGTCACAACCAATCATATGCTTTCAGGATATGACGTCGGACTCGGATGTAAACAAAAGGTTAGAAAAATTTGCGTGAATAAAAATTAGAACGAACTTGGCAACACAAATGTTTAAAATTGAGGTATAATTATGCATTCTGTAAAGGCATAGAAGGAGTTGATTTCGAGGTTATTACATGCAACTGATTTCATCAACATCTACATTTTTGAAATTTTTAGATATTTTTTATTTTATAATTTTATTAAATAAATAATTCTCTTTTAAAAAAGGGCATTTAATTATCTATTTTTCTTATTAACTCAAAGGGCACGAGACCACCGCTATGTTTCAACATTTTACAAAGAAGGAGCTAGTGGCCGCTACGCGTCCAAGGATCTCCGTATTAATCTACAATAAGAAGGAGTTGATATGAGTTCAGCCTAAACCGTTAATAGTTGACCATAAATACTCGGTATGCAGTTTATTTGTTTTAACCATGCACATGTTTAGAGGTTAAATATTAATGCTAGCTACTGTTTAAAATACATAATTCTCACGATTTCCTTTAACCTCTGGGCATTGCCAATGTTTTCATTCTTTTATGTTTGTCACCACCGGAGAGGAGGCCCCTGACGGGGATTCTGACCCAATAATCTTCATCATCATCATTTAAAATACACACAACGCTTACGCATGGTGTGTTGGTTTTGATGTCATTGCATGCGACTCTCTATCTCCTCTAATAATATTTCAGGGAGCCATATTAATGATCGGTTGGTGTTTTCTGCAACTCATAATAATTTTCTTTCATTTTATTATCAACAAGGGGTTTTAATATAGCACATAGGTGTTTGATACCAACACATATGCAAAATTTTTATCAGCTATAAAATTCCTTTCTTTGTGCGCTAATATTTATGACAATCTTCATAATATTATCACTATAAATGTTGAACAACAATTATAGTGATAATATTATGAAGTTTGTAATAAATATAATCGAAAAAGAAAGTACATAGTATTATAAGAGGTCATTTTTCAACTGACAACTAGATTATTTCAACTGACAACTAGATTATTTCAACTGACAACTAGATTATAAAATAGATTATTTCTCGTCAAGCTCTGCTTAGGTATTTCGAATATATAACATTCATTATTATTATGAAAAACCATTTTTATTATTTAATACTTAATAATCATCAGAATTTAAAAGTTAAGTAGGTATTTATAATAATCAAACGCATTATTCCTGTAATTCTAAATAAATATTTTTCCATCTCCTTCTGTTAAAGAAACTATAAGTACTTTTAAGATGAATTATCAATGATATATCCTACTATAGCGAAATATTTAGTACAATTACGTATGTTATCAAAATATATTTATGTAGATAAAGATAATTTGTTAGATATTACTGAAAACGTTTTGAACCAGCTATAAACGTAGTCTAATTTTTTTTTTAATGAGAATTATATATATGTTACTTAAAATGCATTGTCGCCAATGCGACAATGCACTTTAAGTAACACATATATAATTCTAAATAAATTAAAAATATAATTGTCT
This sequence comes from Caerostris darwini, assembly GCA_021605075.1. NCBI lineage: Eukaryota > Metazoa > Arthropoda > Arachnida > Araneae > Araneidae > Caerostris > Caerostris darwini. The sequence continues at coordinate 229,558 of BPLQ01001534.1, read as the reverse complement.
TAATAATATGCGTAAAAGTACAGAAATTCCAGTACTAGGACACATCTTTTTTTCGAATTTGATGCATCCTGTATTGTATTTGTGACTGTATTTATGTCCTGAATACAGGTTGGTACACATTATCACCATTAGACAGAGGACATGATATTGGACTAAAGTGTTAAAAGCGGAGAAATAGTTAGGGCTTTCTGCCTACCAGAATTTATAATTAAAATAAAAGATCTTCCTTTTAGTACAGAGATTAGTTTTTTTTAATTGATGATTTGAAAGTTGCAAGTGCCACTGAATAAACAAAAATGTTATATTTAACAAAAGTTGGCTGTAATTCAGCATTCAGAACAAGTTGGAAAACTTGATAATTTAGATAAATCCTTTCATAATTTAGGAAATAAGTTATTTCACCAGTTTTTGAGCATACTTACACGGAGCATCTGAAATAGCTACTTCAAAACAATTGATGATAAAAATATTGCTTACTGTTGTTTCTTGACCAAAAGTAGAATTATTGAAGCTTTTTAATCTTCATGAAAATTTAATATGTTTCTTTCAAAAATTATTTATTATTAACGTTATTTGTAAATATTACAATGCAATAAAATATCAATCATCTATGGTGGGTGATGCAATAGTCGATATATTTAAAATCATCATTTTTTATTATTTAAAGGAAATAAATAAATAATATATGGAATTATAATTAATTTAATGCGATTTACGAATGAAGTTATTAAAAGTGCTTACCATTAAGGAAAATAACGTTTTCAAAACATTTCTTGAGCCCACTGTCTCAAGTGTGGAAATGTTGATCTTTGAAATCCAAGTTTAAATATTGTTATTCAAGCCCGAAATTTAGATAATTGCCCTTAAATATTATTCTTGAAGAAGAGTCCTTCCTATACTCCAATAGAAAAAAATCCCAGGTAGGAAATCGTAGTATTATCATTGTTTTCTGTTTTTCGTATATTTGTTGGTGATAATTTAATAATTTCAGCACTAAAATACTTTTGAATAACGTTAAAGACATTCTTAGTGTCATAAGATGTTCTTGTGATATCAGAAATTTTTGATGGAGTTTATCCTTAGTGTATAATATGGTCTGCTAGAAAATTGTTGTAATCAACTGCTGCCATTGATTTTTTCAAAGAAATATTTCGTCAGTACTCCATCTGCACTGAATGCTGCTTAACTGTCACAATGGTGTAGGTCTTAATTACTAAGATGTAGGCTTTAAATATACCATTGTATTTAGTCAATTATTAAAAACGCAAATGAAAAGATAAACTCAAAACTGCAACTAACTAGGATTGCTTTACACAAATTGTGTTTATCAAAATTATAATATAGTAATAACAAGTAATATAATTTGTTTTAAAGTCAATTCGTACTTTTTTTCACTATATTGTAGAAAAGTCCTTTACAAATAAAGTTGAAATTTTCCTCTTACATCTGGCGCCATCTATTATTAGATACATGCAACTTAAATCTAAAAAAAACAAACTAAAATTAAATAATTAAATTTAATTAATGAATTAATATTTGAAAAAACTGTATTAACATCAATTGTCATCCACTACAAGTACAAAAAAATGCATTTGAACTTGAGTAGATGAATAAAAAGTATTCTATTAACGATTGAAAATTTGAGCAAGATATATGTAGGGAGAGTGTGAACTAATAGTAGGAATTTAAAAAACAAACTTAAAAAGGCCAATTTATATAATCAGCAGTAAAATATTGCAGCACTAAAATACTTTTGAATAACGTTAAAGACATTCTTAGTGTCATAAGATGTTCTTGTGATATCAGAAATTTTCGATGGAGTTTATCCTTAGTGTATAATATGGTAATTTTTCAGTTAATAATAATTGAATTTTGTATGAAAGAAATATAGAAAGCTAAACGAATACAGGTTTTATTTACATAGAATGAAAAAATATACGATTGTTGTAGCATTTATAAAATCGTTCATTGTATCATATAATCATATTACCATTCTAAATCAAAATGAGGACGTTGAGCTTATAAACACTGATGTACATTTAATGATAGAAATTTTATAAAACTACTCTTTAGTAATTAGTCATTAAATATTAAAGCTAAAAATACGACACCATTAATGCATATTTTAATTACCAGATTTATGATTTATTTCGATGTACTTAAGCAAACTTATGACCTCAGAAACAGATCGAGAAAAAATTAATGATAAAACTTATATCAATATCAGAATATGAAGCATTGCATTTAAATATATGCCAGTCTTTCATCTCATTGAAAACGATAATGTTCATACAATTCCAAGACCTTTAATGTTATCGCAAACGGCGTTAGAAATAACGCTTAGCTAGTATCTGTAACAATTTATTCAGTTTTTTCGCTATACGGTTATCGCTAAAAATGAAGAAATATCCTTTTCCCAAATTCTGCAATTACGAATTGGCGATCAGTGCTGTCGTCTGATGAAAATGTTACTGCCGTGCGCTAGCTATATTATGTTCTCAGATATCATTATTTCCCTCTTCAAAATGTTCAACTACCTCATTACTAAGCTCATTACCTTGCAGTAAAAGAGAAATAGTGTGTTGACTGAGCAACTGGTAACTTTTTCCCCTATTCGTATAGCAATTTGTGACTCATATGAACTGTTTTCTAATCGTTTAAATCATCTCGCGATGTTTTAAACCACTTTCGCTTACGAAACGATGCATTTATTCTATTTATTTATCGATCCCGATAAGGCATAATGTGATTAAGAATCTTTCCATTACAAAAATCGAATTTCCTGCGACAACGCCACAAGTGGCAGATAATAACAGTGGAAGTGATTGCACCGTAGAAATTACTTGGAGAAAGGGTTATAGATGATGGATTTAGAGGAATGATTGTCTTAAAAGGCTATTAACTGGGATGCTTTTGCGGTTTTTAATTTTATTTATACTTGTAATAAAATGAAAGGACAACTAATTAACAACTATTTGTTTACAAATGAATGTACAGTTCATAATAACGTTTCAATATTTTAATTTCATTTTATTAAATTTCATGAATACTCATTTCTTAATCGGTTTAGATTGGGATTGGAAAGTTTATTATTACTTAATATGTGGTTAAGATTTTTTAATTCTTTCCTCTTTTTCGCACAAAATATGGAAAAATTTAGACATATTTACTTAAAAATAAAAATTATTTACAGGTTAAGACACTCAATAAAAAGTTAAGCATCTCTGTGGAAAGCGGCAAATTAATTTGCAATGAAACTTTTATTCTCTGAAATGAACAAAAAAAATTACAGAATTATTATATGGGTAAATAATTAATTCTGTTTTACAATGTTCGAAATAGTACTGCTAAAAAATTACGATATGGTACTAAATTATGATAAAAAGCCGTTTTTATACTGGAAAATATTACTCAAGGTCTCCTTAAATGCTTCATTTTTCAGTTAATTAAAAATTGTATATATTTTTTTTATGTCTTCTAAGAAAGGAATGATGTGTTAATAAAATTTATCCTTTAAACACCGAAATTAGAACAACAGCTATAAATACGTATTAATACACAAAACGTATACACATGTCTAGGTATACAAATACGTATACATATTTCTAGGTATGCAAATACATATACATATTTCTAGCTATAAAATATGTTAACATTTAATCGCCTTTTATAGCGAAATAATTGTATCTTAAAAAATGCTTTAGCTTTTTAAAATAAATATGTAATATATGCTATATGTTAAAAAAGCTAATAAATTAGAAACAAAATCTTAGTGGAAGCTTATTTAATTATTTTAACTTATATTGGCATTTAATTTTTGAGTTTGTGAAATATTATAAAAAATTCTTAAAGGGTTTCATTACTTAAATCAATTATGAGAAAAAATATTATGTCAGAACGATGTTATTTTTGTAGTTATGTTTTATATATTATTTATTATCCTGTCATTTTTGTAAGTTATTAAAAAAAGTGTAATAAATTACCTAAATTTGAAACAAATTATTTTCTAAATATATAGCATATAATGAAATGCATAACGTTTCACATTAGATACAAAGTATTCTAATAAATATTCTTGTGGTATTTTATATATAAATATATAGAATATATTGTATATACATAGTATCAATATCATGTGAAAAAGAAAAAGGAATTTTGCTTTTCATGGGAAATTATTCAAAACATTTTAGTGATATTTCACGAGTTTTTCTGAAATTTCGGTATTTTTTTTATTCTTAGATACACATTATCTTCTATATGTATTTATGCATATTTAGCAGCAATATATATATATTGCAAATGTATATGATGTAGTCTGTATTATGATGCAGAAGCTTCTTAGAGCTTTTAAGTCCATGAATACTAAATGTAGTATTTTTTTGTTGGTGAGCATTAGACTATTGTATTTTTACGGAATGTCATATGAGCTTTCTATACTTACTATTCATAAGAGAAAAAAAAAGCAGACTTTAAAACGTGAACTGTTCTGTGCAAGAAAATTTTATATGAGATTTCACCCAACTTTAAGCCTAACATTCTCATCGAGTACAAAGCTTAAATCACATTCTAAATTTCCTCTAAATTTCAAAAAAAGAAAATTCTTTGTCCTCCTCCCTCAAGATATCTGAATTAAAGTTTCATCACCTTCTCACTTTCTCGACGCTTCACACAAAGATCCTCGTAACTCAGCAACAAAAGGATCCTGTGCGAATTGTAAAAGAAAAGACCTTAGGAAATGAGTGGCAATCTGGGTCAGCTTTGCTTTTCCTTTGTTATTGGCTAATAATCAATACATTCCCCGTCCGCTCAAAGACATGTCATAACCCCAGTGTCTTTTTTCCCCCGCAAAATGAAGAAATCCTGAAGACAAGGACAATTGGAGGATTACTACAATAAATGCCACTCAATCCATTTAGATATTTCCTTTCCTTTAAATCTTACACACTCAATATATATCTTTGTGCGAAGCGTCACGAGGAAAGATTTTGTTTATTCGGCAATAAAAAAAGACCAAATTTAAAAGTTTCGTTATTTGGAAACCTTGTGTAATTATTTGCTTTTCATGAATAAATTCTGCCAAATAATTCCAGCACTTTGTTTTTTGAAACAAATGAAAGTATGCTAAATTTTAGTGTTTAACTTTTCCCCAAAAAATAATACTTTAAAGAATTGAAAAACAAGATTGATATTTATGAGGTGTATTTTAATATTTGAAATTACGAAGACGCCACGTTTACAAAGCTCATTTTCTCAGTAAATAAAACACGAATTGGTCAACTTTATTTGACTTGACATTTTCTGTATTTTTTATAATGAAAATGATGAATAGCACTAAAGTTTTTTAATGAGGTTGCTTGTGACAAATTTATTGTAACATTATATCTTTTATTAATTGATAAGATTGATACATTAAAAAATATAAGCAATTAGAAATTTCAGAAAATTTTTACTTTTTTAAAGAATTAATGTGAAGCTTAGAAACATCTCAAAAATATTAAAAAAATTATGAAAACATGTTTGAATTTACAGCTTACATTAGTTAATCAATATATCTCAAATATCTGAACAAAGAATCTGAAGAACAAAATAGTAATTAAGGACTTATGAAGTTTTCCATTCATATTAGTTTTATTCTGATTTAGAAACTTTTTATTTTCTATTTGTTTCAAATAAATATTTTTGAAAAGAAATTTTAAGCATCTAATGTTTACGAAAATGAAGAAGAATCAAGGAATTTAATGAGGGTCACATGTACTTGGTTGCAGTTTGAATTATTAATTATCAGCGATTCACATAATTTGTCACAGCGTTTTCTAAATTTTATAATAACAGATGTGAAACACTAATGCTATATAGTAGAAAGAATAATAACAATATTTATATGAACGTGAAATATTTCCAACAACTTTCCATATGTCTGTCAATCAACTCATATTCACATACACATGGATTTTATCAGCAAATTTAATAGTATTTAGAGATTAAGAGAATTAGAATCAAAAATACTCCTATATTATATTAAAAACCACTTTGTACAATGCCATGAAAATTATCAATCATCAACCAATTTAAGCCAAGTGTTTTAAATCCTATTTGATATTTTTTAAATATAAATAATGCATTTTCACTTTATACTGAATTTCACTCTTGATTTTGTTTTGTTTCTTAGTAATTTGTCTTTCTGAAGTCGCATAATTAAAAAAATAAAATATTTCTGTTTATGTAGAGATTGAATGTTTTTTACATCATTAATAAATCTTGCGAATATGAAAAATCACATTATTTTTATGTACTTAAATTAAATTAGTAACTCGATATGATAAAATAGAGTTGCAAAAAATAATTAGATTTATCTTTTTAAACATCTTCCAAAAAGTTTTAAATTTCTACCGCTTAAATAAATGATTTTGTTTTCTTTTTGAGCAAGCACAAATTTCTTTAGAAATTGCATTAGAGTTCATGTGTTTAAAATCTATTTAAAGTGTCAGCTTAGTTCATCATGCTTTAACATTAAAATGATTAAAGGGTTTATGTTTTAGGATAAATATTATTTTTTAAGATCACATATATTCATTTTTTTATATATTTACAACTATCTGCCCTGAAAAGAAGCGAGGCAATTGTTAAAAATTTCAAAACTTTTGATGTTTACCGTCATAAAAAGATTCGACAAAAGCTACTTTAATATAGCATAAATATTTGCTAAACCTATTTCAATTATGTACATATTCATCTTTGATTCATTCTCATATTCATTAATAATCCCATTCATTAATTCATTAATAATTCTTCTCACGTTCAATATTTAAAAAAAAAAATTATGTATTTTTGTTCAATTCCTACAATTCACATTCTCCCTATATATATATATATATATCTTGTTAAAATTTTCCATCGTTAAAAAAATACTTTTTATTCATCCACTCAAGTTTAAAAAAAATGTATTTGAACTTGTAGTGGATGACACTTGATGTTAATACAGTTTTTTCAAATATTAATTAATTCATTAAATTAAATTAATTAATTTTAGTTTTTTTAGGTTAAATTTGCATGTATCTACCAATAGATGGCGCCAGATGTAAGAGGAAAATTTCAATTTTTCTAACTTAAAAAAATGAATGAAAATTATTTATAAAGGACTTTCTGCAATATAGTGAAAAAAAAGTAGGAATTGACTTAAATTTTTTTTTTTATGTTACTTGTTTTCCGGAATTTGAGCAAAGAAATCAACAATACTGAACATTTCATCATAGAATTCATCATTGAAACACTATATAATATTTAGTGATAAAGGTTGATTGCAAGTAATAATTTTTTTTTTTGTAGTACTTCAGTATCCGTGAAATTATAATTTCGTTGGCAAAATTGAAACCTGTCGTTTGGAAATATTTTATAAATTAAAATAATGTAATAGCCCATAAATGGGCGCCTTTAATTACTTTTACTCTGTAATTAAATTTAATTAAAAACAAAACTAACTACATGCGTCATGAAGGCGAAAAGAAATCATATTCGTTGTTTGAATTTTTAAAAATAAACTCTTGTAATTTGATAATCACTGGAATTTAGTAATTATTTAGTCATGTGGAGTCTGGAGTTTTCTTCCAAACCAGAGAATGGCATTCATTTTAACTAAATGATAACATGAATTTAAAAGATTAAAATTGAATTAGTCAGAAAACAATAGCTAGAAAAGCGTTAAGTATTCCGCAAGAAATAAATAAACAGATTTTCGAAACTTTATTTTTAATGCATTTATATTTTATTTAATGTATATTAATTAAACACCAGATTCTCATTATTGCGTATTTGAAAGAGTTTTGAAGTATATGTTCGAAATTTTACAGTAAATCATACACTTCGTAAGGATGAATACTATTTATTCTGCCATAATATATTTTAAATCTCATTGTCATTAAAATGAAAATGAGTTTAGACCAGTAAGCATGAAGCTGGCTTAGCATTATGTTCTTTTTCTCGTCTGGACTTTTTTAAAAATATATTTTAATTTGAATAATTGTAGTTAATTTGTTATTTAAAATGATTGCCTATCAATGAATTCTCGAATAAGAAAATGTGGTTTGCTTACTATGTTTTTCTATTTAAGTAAATAATTTGTTCGTGTAATGAAAACACTAGCATTATGATTAAAAATCAATTTACTTCATAAAAATTTAATAAATTTGCATAACATAAAAATAAATTATTTTCGGAGTCCAACATTATATTTGTCTTAGTTGATTAGGTGAGGAATTTAAAATTATTTCTTCCTTTTAATTACTTGAAATAAGTATATATGAAAAAATTTATCTAACAATTGTACATTATAAAATGAAAAACAAACTAATTATTTGTTTAGTTTGCAGTACTTATCTATTTCTTAGTTATTTGAGCACTACCTTGAAAAATTTAGACATTTAAAAATTGTATGCATATGTTTAATAAGTAACATAAAAAAAATTTTTTAAATCAATTCCTACTTTTTTTTCATTATATTGCAAAAAGTCCTTTATAAATAATTTTCATTCATTTTTTTAAGCTTATCTGGCGCCATCTATTGGTAGATATATGCAACTTAAATCTAAAAAAAACCTACAATTAATTAATTAAATTTAATTACTGAATTAATCTTTGAAAAAACTGTATTAACATCCAGTGTCCTCCACTTCAAGTTAAAAAAAAATGTATTTGATCTTCAGTGGATGAATAAAAAGTACTTTATGAACGATTGAAAATTTTAACAAGATATATATATAGGGAGAGTGTGAACTAATAGAAGGAATTGAAAAAAATGAACGCGGGAGAATGCATGGTCGAATCCTGCTGGGTTTGTTATGCAATCACTGCTTTTAAAAAACAAGGAGATTAAAATATGATTCTGATTATATATTTAAATGTCTTGCACCAAAAGCCAAGCTGCTTAGTGGAGGATTTTCCATGTGAAACGCAAATGTGGGTTCAAAACCCCTAAAATCTTCCATAAAAATATCCTTTTCCCATATTCATCAGTGGAATATTCTTCTTATACATTAATGAAATCTATAGCAAATATTTCTTATATAGATGTCAAAAAGGCATAAGTATCATTTGAGGTAAAGAAAAGTCATCACATATTATGTGTATTTAAAGATGCACACATGATGTTTGCAAATATTTTGATTAATTTAACACCTAAAAATCTGAAACTATGAAATGTTTATAAGCGTTTCACAATGATTTTAATAACAAGGATCAACTCAAAATATTCAGATTGCACCTAGTGATAGTGTTTGTCGACTCCAATTATAAATATTAGCGTTGTATTGCTGTCATATACAGATACCGGAACGTTAGAGTTAGTTTTATCCATTATTAAAGTAGCACACTATTTTCATTTTCTGGAAAACAATCTAATAACTTCGTTAAGCAAATGAATTTTGGTTTTAAATAGCTTCTTCCGGTGTAAAGTTAATTTCATTAAAGTTAATTTATTAAGTTTTAGTGAAATGAAATAATCTAATTTATTTTACGCTAGGTGGTTTTGTTTTTCTTAATTATATTCATAAATAAAATTAGTTTTTCATACTTGAAGTTTCAATAAATAGAATAACTAATGTTGTCCCATTTAATTACTGCTAATATATTTTCTTTATTAAATATATATAACACGCGTAAAAAGATAAATTATTTAAGATTATAATTTTTGTTGTCACGTTTTCAGGCATTCTTTCCAAAAGAATTTTCAATTTCTAATCCAAATTTTCATTGAAAAAATATTTTAATATTTATATAAAGGCATTAATTATACTAGTTTGCTTTATGCATGCTATTTTTCTTCAATTATTTGCATAAGTATATAAAACAAAAATATGTTACATAAAATCTTCTTTTAGTGTCTGAAAGTCTACTTTCCACATTTAAGTTTAAGTGAAAAATAATATAAATATTAATAATAACAATAATTAACATTAAAATTATATTGTATATTAAAAACAAAAATTTAATATCATAATAATAATAAATTATTATTAAGTTTTATTATATATTAATAAGAAAAATTAATATGTTTATAATATATAAAAATCTAAAAAAAAAAGTTTATGCTACGATTAAGAATTTCATTTGCGTAAAAAATAAATTAAAATACTAAATTATCTGAATACAGAATGAACAATGCAAAAAAAATCTGTTTGGTTTGTCGCTCTACAGTCATCTTGTGCACACTTTAGGCTAAATAGACCAGGACTTACAGTTTAACGTGGATTCCGAACCACCAAGAAACATCCATGCCACCACCAGGATTTGAACCTGAAGCCTTCGGTACCAACGACCAGAGAGCTAGCCATCAAACCGATCAATTTTAATTTATTTTTTATGCAGATGATATTCCTAATCGTAGTCTAAACTTTTTTTTTTTAGATTTTTATGTATTATAAATACATTAATTTTTCTTATTAATATATAATAAAACTTAATAATAATTTATTATTATTATACGCAAAAAAATATCGAATATATTTTTGGATATATTTTTATATATATATAATATCGGATATATTTTTGTAAGGACTGTTTACAGATTTGTTTTTATTATTAATTTGTCACTAAATGAAATTATTAGAAAATTAATTTGTATAAAAATAACTGCTTAAATAAGCGAAGAAGTAATAGAAGTATAAGAAATGGAGATGAACAATTCTAAATGCATCAGGGTTTCACGATTCTTTTTTCTCAGTCACGCTTCTATACTATATATAGTCTCCAAAAGAGTTCTCCGATTTCTAACTTATAGTGTACCTTCCAAGCAGCACTTCCTGCAAAAAATATTTAGGAAACTGAACACGTTTTATTCGCATAAGCCACTGATTTGCAGCAGTGGAGCAAAATTTTCTTCATCAGTTTCTTCGACGACTTTCCATTTTTTGTTCCCCCCTCTGCACCTTGCACTGGCCATGCGCAATGAATTGGCCTTGCTTGAAGATTTGAAACACCGCCTCATCTGCATGAATTCAATATTCGTCTCGCTCCTCCCGGGAAAATGTCACAGAAGTAAAGTTTTCCTTCCACCACTGCCTCGGAGATCTTTGTAGATTCCTTCCGTGGCTCAGTGAACGCGGGAGGGAAAAAAAAGTGAAAGAACATTTCTGTAACCAATTCAAGAAACGCAGCGCCATTTTTATTACTAGATTCGGTGACTTTCAATGGGACGTGATCGAGAAATGTATTTCAAAATGCATGATTCTTCTAATATATGTATGGGATCAATGGAGGCTTTTAAAATAAGCGAAGTATTGAGTGACTGCGGAGCTTTATTTAATTATTTTAATTGTATGGAGATAGAATGGGGCTGGAAATATCGCTATTGTTCAAATGGAAAAAAAATCATAAAAGTCGAATTTGAAAGGATTTTAGAAAGCATACCGAGATTTGAAATGCATATTTAATCATGGATTATCAATTCCAAGTTAAATAACGGTATGCTGTTTTTAAATTAGCAAGCATGTAACTGTGTTATAATCACTTTATTTTCACAAATTTGGTTTCGAAGCATATAGGGACGTTGCTGAAATAAAGTAGTTAAGCTTTCGAAATATTGGTTAAGGTATTTCTTTAAAAAATTTGCAAAAACTCATTGAAATCTTTTAAATATTCCAATAAAAACATCAAAAATATTATGAGCATATAAAGTCTCGAAAATACTTCTTTCTATTTATGAATTCCTGCAAAATGTAAATCTAATTTGTAATCAATTTTATGCTATAATAAAGGATAGAATAGGTATAAAATGCAATAAAATGTAATAAATAAATGGATACTGTACGGTATTTTGAAAATCATTCGAATGAAATATAAAACGAGTCTCAGGTTTTTCTGAGAAATGATATAAATTTCTAAAACTTATATTTTACTTTACATTTTTATTTTAATGTTCAAAACCAAAGAAAGTGTTACATTCATTTTCATTTGTATTACAAATTTACCATGGAGGATTAAGATTGTATCTTTTGAAAGAGAACAGAGTGAACGGAAAAATTGAATTTTTGTAATAATGGCTGTCTTTATAAACTGATTTTTTTCATTAGAATTCGATAGCATTTAACTGACTTTTTTGAAAAATTTGAAATCTTTCAAATTCTTTTTGAAGTAACGTATTTTATTTACACAAGTAATATTTTACCATTAATGTGAAATAAATGAAATTACTTGAAGCACATAAACGTAATAAATTTATTCCCTGAAAAATTTATGCTTTTTAAAATAATCGGAAAATGTAGCAATACCAGAAGCAAATTACTCTCTATTTTATCTTCCTATACTAAACGAGCAATTTTCGACTCTATTTGTTAATAATTGAAGTTTGATTTCCTATCATTTATCTACATAAAGAAATGTTATAAAATTTTATCAAATTCATCCTTACGGTAATATTTGAACAGAATTACTTTTCATTGAATAAAAGTTTTTCTTACATAAGAAAAGTACGACTATTGAAGGAAATATGAATCTTCTATACAGGATCTATACAGGATCCGGTTTGTTTGCACTCCAACTTGTGCAGATTATTTTTAGCACATGTGAATATTTTTGATTTGAGAATACAAATGCACTCTATCCATAATTTGTATCGTTTCTAAATTAAGAATTTTTGAGACAGTAGCTGAAAACTTTTCCTTAAAGTTGAATTTTCAGTTGTCATTAACACGCCGTAGATTTGTTGCAAATAATTATTCATGTTTTGCTGCAAAGTAAGAAAAACAGAAGATCCACTGATTAATTTTAATAAAAATTTCCTTAACATTATACAGGCCTAGACAGGCCGTGCAAATCCTGTGCAAGTAGGAACTTAAGCGACCCATCATAAAAGCAGTTTTATATACTTTTCTGTTGAGCAACAAAGCAGCAAGGGGTTTTTAATTTTATTATCACTATTTCACACTTCCTTTTAATCCCCTATTGTTTATCTACATTTTTTAAGCATTCATTAATTTGTTGCATTTATGGACTTTTTCAACTTTAAGTTTAGTTTTCATATTTCTGCTATTTTTTTTCTTTAAGTTATCTCACAATTCAACAAACATAAAAATAATGTCATACAAGACATTGCGGTGAGAGAAATGGGGAGCAATTATGCTTCTCTTAGTTCTGGAATTGTTGTTGGGGACCATACTTTTCTTACTTTAAAAACTTCACATGAATATTATTTTTTTAAAAAATAATAGCTCAATTTAGGGTTCTATAATTTGACAATGTGTCTTAGAGGTGCCTGAATGGCCGAGTGGCTAGCGCTCTAGGACTCTAGTGCTCGAACCCGAAACCGAGTGGCTAGCACCCCGGGATTCGGGTTCGAGTCCTGGCGGTGTCATGAATGTTTGTAGAGGTTCAGATTCCCCTTTAAACTGTAGGTGGCGGTCTAACATGATCGTAGAGAGTTGCGGGGGTATTGTTGCTACGCGTCCGTAGCTTATCTACAAGCTACACGCACCTCCTGGGTAGTGATAGTGAGTAACGTCGATGCAGCGCTTGCCTTAAAACATCCAAGACAATTATCTCAGTTTTTGCTATCTGCCTTAGAACGAAAAAAAAAAAAAAAAAAAAGCAATGCGACTTATTTCTGGAAAAAAATATAAATCTGTTTTACATATTTTTATATTTAATTGGAAGAAACATCTTTATCGACGCTTAATATTATGCATGTACTTTAATTAAGATGTTACGATTTTTGCTTTTACAATAAAAACGTTAATTTTGAATTTGTAAAGGAAATGTTTTGAATTGATATGAAAATAATTTGTAACCCTGTATGTTTCTTCATGACTTTATTTTGTAATAAAGTCATGAAGCATATTTTGAATAAACCAGAATCGTATAAGAGAAGTTGAAACTGTAGAATAAAATAAAATAATATTTTTTTTTACCTCCGTATTAAAACTATATATATTTTATAAAAACATTGTGTTTAAAAATTTTGACGACGTTCATAAAAAGTTAATAAAATATAAATCTCTTTTAAATAAATGTTATTATAACTTTTTTTCAATTTGATTTTGGTGAATTCTACTAAATTTTTGATAGATTCAATTATTTAGTTCTTTTAACTTATTGGTTTATAAAAGTTTGCGAGAGGAAATTAATAGAGACGATTTGAAATTGGACTTTGAAAGTGCTTAGTTATCGGTAAAATTTATTCTAGTTTGAAATATGAAATAATTAAAAAAATATTTTTGCAATTTCATATAATATATAGATAATTAAATACTGATTTGTTGGTTTTAAAAATATTATTCATTGTTCTGATTCAATATTCTTTAAATATTTTTTTTAATTCTCTACATTTAGACTTAAAGTAATTCGCTATTAAAACAGGAGATATGTGGCAGTTTAAGCATTACTCAGAATTAATCCCGAATATAGGAGGAAAGGCGCCCTCTCCCTCATCTCCTCAAACACAATAGAAGGGCTTTCCAACCTATGAATTTATCATGCCCTTTTCGAAAACTTTGAATTCAGCATTACTTGTTGAATTTCGAAATCAGAATACTAATACTTGCCAGTTCGCTATCCACCAGAATTCTCAGACACTTATATTTGAAATAAAGATATAGAGTGTTTTATTTTCTTTATTTTAGTTATTCTTTTCACGTTTAAAATGTTATAATAAGATAAAACACAAATAAAATTACAATAATTGAATCTTGAAATGAATACTTTTTCGGTAATCTTCCAGTTCATTTATTTGAAAAAACCTTGTTTTTATAAAATGTTCATGTTTGAAATTTAATTGAAAGAAAAGCATTATATATATAAAAGAAAAATCAAATTAAAATTACCAAAACAAATATTTGGAATACATACCAAAATAACCAAAATAAATATTTGGAATACATACCAAAATTACGAAAATAAATATTTGGAATACATACCAAAATTACCAAAATAAATATTTGAAATGCATACCAAATTTTTTTTTTATTGTTTTGGATTATAAAACTGAAGTTTTGTTAGAAACCGTATTAATTTACACTCATGTCCATAAATTAAGGATAATAAAGTGGAGGCGAAGAAAGAGACAGAAGCAAAACAAATTTGACTTATTTGTAAAGTCTATTTATTAAACAAAAGGTAAAGAGCAAAAAAGATGCTATATGTTTGACATAATTAATAAAAATTGCGATTTTTACTCCCTGGAGCAAATTTCAAAAAAGAACCTATTTACAAAAAACAGTATAACATGGTTAGTATGATGGTTAATATGGAGTATGTCTCCCGGACGATGCAATACAGGCCTTACAACGCCTAGGTATGCTGAGTATCAAATTATCAATCTGATCTTGGACTTGGACGCCGCAGGCGTGCCCCTGACCCCATCACACAAGGTGACGCTACAGTGGTTTTAGTACACACCTGCGGAAAGGGAGGATTGTAGCCACCAATGGCCGTGACGGCTTTGCATAGCCGGATGCCTTGTTAGCAATTCATTACTAGGAGTTACCGATTTGGTTGGGTCCCAGTTGATACTAACCAACCGAGCTTTCCAAACCAATACGTGAGGAGCCTATGCAGGCTCTTGTTTTTGGCTTATATAAAACTAAGAGGGGAAGATAGATACGGAAAATTTAAAAAAAGACAAAAATTATTAAAAATTAAAAAGAAAATCAATCTGATCTTGGGGAATATTACACCACTCATCAAGCAATGCCCTCCGAAGTTCCGGTTGACAGGTGGGAGGGGGTTGACGGGCTACAATTCATCGGCCAAGCATATCCCACACATGTTCTATTGGATTCAAGTCCGGTAAGTATGCTGGCCAATTCATACGGGTGATATCTTCCAATTGAAGGCATTCGTCTACAATGTTTACACGGTGAGGACGGGCGTTGTCATCCATAAACAGAAATTCAGCACCCATGACTCCCCGAAACAAACGTATATGTTGTTCCAGAATGACATCCCGATAGAAGTGGCCTGTCATCGTTAAACTCTGAACATGCAGGTCAGTTCTGGAACCAAGAATAATTCCTCCCCAAACGAGCCATCCTGCACCACCGTAACGGTGTCGTTCCATGGTGTTCTCTTGGTGGTAACGGATACCTGGCGCTCTCCACATGAAAGACCAGCGAGAATCAGACTGCAAACTAAATCTGGACTCGTCGGAAAACATCACACCAGACCACTGTTGCGGTGTCCACAATGCATGCTCTCTACTCCAGGTTAATCGCAGGCGACAGTGAGTTGCGGTAAGTGGAACACATCTGACAGGCCTACGAGCATATAGACCAAAGTGCCCTAAGCGTCTGTACACGGTCTGCCTTGAAACTGTCGTACCGGTAGCTGAAGAGAGCTGACGAGACAGGTCTGATGCTGTGCTCCGTCTGTTCCTTTTGGCAGTAACTGCTAAATACCGGTCCTCATGCGGCGTTGTAACTCGGGGGCGACCTGTGCTGTAACATCTACTCACATTACCATCATCTTGGAATCGTTGCCAAAGCCTGGAGATGACACTCTGGGCGATTCCAAGTTCCTCGGATACTTCCAGCTCGGTACGTCCACATTCCAGTCGTCCGATAATTCTACCACGTAAAAAATCATCCAAATGCTTCCTTTGTGCCATAACTATGCGGTTATTGCACTGAAAGGCTTTTAAAGCGCTTGTGGACAATTTTACTTCTTTGCCACCATTCCTTATATACCCCTCTCTTACACTCTCGTCAGTGTGACGTACTATCTGCGCCATCTGGTGGTTTTCTGTAATTTGCATATTCTTCTTCAAGATGTTTGTGATATTTCTACAAGTGAAATTTTTATTTTAGAGTAGAATTTTATTTTAGAATTTTTATTTCTGTGTGATTCTGAATTATCCTTAATTTATGGACATGAGTGTAGTTAAACTATTAACTTTAAGCCAATAAAGAGAAAAAACTAAAGAAAAAAGAAACTTTTAAGTGTGGAAAATCCTACTAATCTGAGAAGAGAACTTTTTTTTCTGTAAATATGAAACACGAAATTTTATGTCATCAAAGCAATTCAGCTAAAATAGCAAACCATATTCTGTGTAATTGTTCCATTTCGATGGTATCATGGAATGATCTCCTGGAAAGATTTTTTCTCATTGCTTATTGAGAATCCACAGTAGGCAATCGATCATTTCTAATGTATTCACACAATATTACCCCAAAACCTCACTGAGTTGGACTGCAAGACGTCTCCTGGCCTAGTTTGGGCTTTGGAAGGAAAAGAAGTAATTACTTAGAGAAGAAGTCAATCCCAATAGAAAGTATTTATCAGATTCTTTGAATGTCAATATAATGTAGCAATTACCTTCAACCGTGCCAAGGGAAAGAAAAATGAAAGTGAGAAACGAAAACTAAGAGGTCATATATAGGATATTTTTAAATAAGTTCAGTGTAACAAAGAATGGTAAATAATACTTTTTAAATTGTTTTTAAACATGGAGCATATTTGTTTAGGCTTACAATTTTTTCTGCACAAACAAAAAATAAATTATTAATCAACCTACTCATTTGTAATAATTTGAAAATTCAATTTCTTAATAATTAAAGGTAAAGGACATTAAGAAATATAATTTAACGTGACAGCGTTCTTACATTTTATAGAGTAAAAAATTACATAGACATTTAAAAAATATGCTCATCAATGTGAAATTTGTTTTTCTATGTAAAAATCAATAATTAATGTAACTATGTATTTATAAATAAGATGAATGGATCTGCCTCTTTACCTAAAATATTGATAAAAATGATTTTGATTAACTTTGACGTGAAAACTGACTTAGTTATATTTAAAATAAACCACTGATTTACATAATTATGTTAACGATAGTTAAAAATATTTTTTATTCTTCAATTATTTAAATACTTTTTACGACTAGAATTTTTCAATCTTTTTATATAATCTATCTAATTTTTAATAATTAAAAAATATATAGTTTCATTTTTTTACATAGAAATCGGTAATTATAATTTAAATAAACAACTTCATCTTTAACGTGAACTAGAAGAGTTACAGTTAAATTATTGACTCAATTAAATGTAAAACATTACTTAATTGATTTTCGTAATTTCTGAAAATGCAATCTCTCAGATGTCATCTAAAGATTGACTTTTTCAACACTTTTGCTTTAATGATCTATCAAATGTACTGATATTTACCGTTGTTATTAATGAAGAAATATAAAAATTTATCGGGTTAGAAAGAATTGTGAAATTAGAAAGAATAGTTAATTTTTAACTTAACATAATTTTTAATCGCAAGGCTTCTTTAACTAAAGCATAATACTGATTAATTTTAAAAACTGCTTATTTGGTGCAATAAACTCTTAAATTTCATAACAAAGAGTTTTCTATTTAATTGTTTATGATATAAATTTCTTTTTACAATAGAACAAATTCATAAAAGCCCTTCTATGAGTGTTTTAAAGAATTAATTGAGAAAAGCTGATGGTAATTCCACAAAAAAAGATTTTAATGAAACTACCCATTGAACTCAACTCATGGCTAGTCGTAATATGCGCAACTCACGTGGATCATGGTTTAGGATTAAACCTACTGGCGCCTTCTGTTGCAGTCATTGTTTTATGAAAGAGGGAGCCACAGCAAATAATGTGATTTATTTATTTTATTTAGATTTTTAATGTATTTTAGCTCACATTTTGAAAATGATTAGGGCCATATTCGATTAACCATTTTTAAATGAAAAATACATTATTATTTAAAAATTATTTATTTAAAAATAAATAAGTAATTAATCTTATGGTGCACAACCACAAATAAAACTTTATACTTTTAAGCAAATCAGCAATAGGTTGATGCTATACCTAATCCAGTAAACATGATTTTACATTTAATGTGTTAATATTTAAATCATTATTTAAATACTAATACATTAATGTAAAATCAAATCAATTACATTTTTATTTCTTTTAAAGTAACACCTAATAGCAAATATAATTATTTATAATGATAAACAGTAAATAGAATTATTCATAGAATAATAATAAATAATTATAATTAGCAAATAATTATTTATATTAGTTCCATCTCAACACACTATTGCAAAAATCAATTAGGCGTATACCATTCTTAGGCATTAGATCTTTTTTGTATAGGACGTGAATATTTGCTGGCTTAAATTCATCGAGGTAGCGTTCCCTTCAGTAAAACTGCGACGAAGACAGATTTTAACTTAAGGCCATACAGATATGAAGACATGCAAGTCTTATCGGGATTCGAGACTTGTAAGGTTGCATAAACATATTATCGAAGGGACAAACTTCTATTACAGCTTATATGGCAGCTTGAAACAGGAGACTGGATTGAAATGTCAACAGCGATTTAAGACTCAGATGTAACACTTTATATTTAAATTTTCTGAGATGCATGTGATGGCAAATTTTTCTCATATGAAGCCAGAATTGTAAAATTGCCTTACTCTCGTGATTGTATGCGGAATAGTCACTTTCACAATTAGTAATCGCAAAAATTGCTGCTTTATGACTTCTTGACTAGAAAAAAATCTACAGTAAAATTTGATTGCTTCTAATAATAATATCCTAAGAAAATACTAATTCAATGTTTATTATGAAATAAAACTGTATCAATACAATCATACATATAATATCATAAAAATGAATTTATTTGAATGCAATTTTACATAAATGTACTAACGTAATCTAGCATTTACTTAAAAAATATTTTTGTTTGTGTTAATAAAAATATTAATTTTTCAATTTACATTTATTTTACATTACTTTATTTATTTTTTATTGTCGTCATACATTAATATAGCAATTAAAATATTATAAAATGAAAGAGTACCACTTTGATATACACATGATATGACTTACTTAGCATGACTATGACTCACTTATTAAAAGAATGGTTTGGATCATTGAATTATGCATAATAATATCTTTAAGACTAAATTAAATAATACAAAAATGTATATTTACTAATGTTAAGCTTCGAATGAAAAACTTGCAATATGACCTTTCTCAGTAAAATAATTAGTTCAGTAATATAATTGTATGCTGTTTTTTCACGTAATTTAAGAAAAGGAAATAAAAAAAATTAATCGTAATTTTCAAATGTGAAATTTACGCATTAAATTGCTTTTTTTTAAAAAAATTTATCTAAGCATAGATTTTTTTAAAATATATACTCAGCAATTATGATTTCTTTATTCTAAAATTTACGAATACTTTTGTATCCTAGTATTAAAAAAATCACTTTTACAGCAATTAAAGTTTATTTCATTTAAATTTTAATGACTTAATCATATTTTTAAGGATAGAATTTTTTGAAAATAAGCACTCCCCTTTTGAAATGTAGTGATTATTGATTGTTCTTTGTTATTTAAAATATTCTTTCTTTTTTAGTGAAATAATATTAGATGTTAAAGTTAACTGCCTTAACTAAAGATACATTTCAATTTACTATAAATCAGCTTTTGTTATTGGTTAAAATATGAAAGAAACTGTACGTTTTACAAAACTAATAGATAACACTTTTAGTTACTTGAAAAATATCTTTATACCAAAACTGTGAATGCGATTTTTGTTTCGAATTTTAATATCTGGTTCCTAGTATCATATATTTATACGGTTCATTCATTTCACAACTTTACTTGACAATCTTCCTTTTTTTTTTTCTTTTAAATGTCCTTCTAAAACGTTTCTGTCCTCAAAGAAAAACCACGAAGTGAAATAAAAAGCTTTTTCATGGGAAGGAGGGATAAGGCAAAAAAGGCAACCAATGAAAACTTGAAGCATCGTCACAATGGACGATAAAAAAAAAATGCGATTAGGAGAGCCCGTTTAAAATGAGTTTCTTGCCTAGATATAATTTTATTACCCCAAGTCTGACAAAAGCTTCTGATTGTTTCATATCCATTCATCCTTTTTTTTTCTAAATTTTTCCTTCGCATTATAGAAGAGCCGAAGCTTTCTTTTTTACCACCCCATTATTATCAAGCATTCGCATCATTAAGAAAGGTCAAGAAAAAAAAAAGCACCCGGGTGTAAAGGATGAGAGTGTGTCCTTCTCACATTCCAGAGGGGAAAGTGAATGGCTCTGCTCAATATTTATTTCCATGCATAAAAATATCTATTGGAATTTCAACCGAAATTGTTTTCTTTTTTCGGTTCTGAATCCTAGAAGAGAAACAGAATGTGAAATCGGGATCTTCGCCTGGTGAGATTTGCTTTTGTGGAAGCCATGCATCATCTTTTCTGACTACACGAATAGCAACACCAGAAGGCGGAGGGAAGCAGTAATAAGAAGAAATATATATATATAGATACATAAAAAGTGTAAATCATCGGATTCTGTCAGACAGTTCTTTCACTTTGAATCTAACGATTTGTTTCCCTCTTGCCTCAACGGAAATGTTGAATTGCTCGGGGTTTTTGTTAATAATAATATAACAATTTTGGCATTTCCCCTGCTGCCTTTGTTGAACTTTCGATAAAAGTGGGGCTCCTGATAAGTTTATTTGCTCCAACTTCAAGTAAAAAATAGTTTTGTTGAAATCTCTTATTAGGTTCTTATGAATGAACTCATGGTGGAATAAAAATGTATTTTGATTAGATGCCTGCAGATGCTTGTATTAAGATTGTAAGCAGTAGAATTTGTATTATACACATTTTATTAATAAAATATCTTATTTTCAGCGTATAAGAGGCCCATTCTTTTTTTTTTCTTAGAAAATATCTCTAAAAAATGTGTGGTTTATTCGCAAATTAATATTTACTTTAATGCCTGAAAAAAATGTCATGTTTTAAAATACGCTACTTTTTAAAATTTTGAAAAAGATTTAAAAGTGATAATTATTTCTTGGATAGATAAATTATTAATGCATATGAAAAGTTCATGATTGAATAAAAAAATTGTAAAACATACGTGTACATACGTGTATTTTTAGGAAGTAGAATTTTTTATCATACATCTTTTGTGTAAATTTATACCGAATTTCACATAATATGATATGTATATTTTCTAAAAAAAAATAAATTTGAAAAATATTGTTATGATGCTAATAGTAAATTTTTGATTAATTAAACAGTGAAAAAAAGTTTCTGTTTTGAAATACTTTATTACTTTTTTATTTTGATATAGATATAAAATTAGTACTTTTTCTTGATATTTCATATTTGGTGAAATTATTCATATTATTACAATATATCTGATATGCTGCAATTTCACTACAGTATTTATTGAACGTTTTTCCTAAAATATGAATTCAGAAAAAAATGCTTATATTTCGGCAAATATGGTAATTTTTACATGTATAAATAAATGTCTTATTTCCAGTTATTGATACTACTTTTGAAATTTCTTCTTACATCTTTTATCTCACTTTCGTAATTGCATAAATTGCAGGAGGATTTAAAAGCATATTTCTTTTTCAAAAAATTGCTATTAAAATTCGTTTTTTGTAAAATAAAATAATTATTAAATAGTTTTAAAAAAATTTGTTGGTATACATTTAATATGCAATAGATTAATCATTATCATATATTTAAAAAAGAACTGATAATGTAATTTTTCTTAATTTCAGTATTTTTTAAATTACTTTTTCAAATATAAAAGCATGCACCTGTCTTTCTAATGAACTTGTTGATGATTCGATTTTATATTCAAAGTGGAATTCTGCTCTAATTAATGTTATGTAGGCAATGCATAAAAAAGTATAAAATATGGAGAGACACTTTATTGGGTATCAATTACAGCCAAAACAGAACTAAACTTGACACTTATTAGTAACTGGACTCGACTAACAGAACTAAATTAAACTTGTAATTTAAAATATTTCACTTAAATTTACAGTTGTTGAATGAATATGAACAACAAAAATTTTAACTAATAGTATTTTTCAATCTTGAATCATATGAAAAGCACTATTTATGGATAAATTGGAAAAAAAAAATCATAAAATTTGCTTAAAATACCTTATTTTTTCTCTTTCTTTTAATAAAAAAGACAACAGAAACAAATAACTGTTAATGCTTGAAAATTTCAAATAATTGAAAAATAAATTGCAAAAATCCTTCTCTATAAAGTATATTTAAAAATATAACAAATGCAATCAAATTTTAATTTTCTAGGTCTAAATAACCAACATTTTCTGTCACATAAAAAGTTTATTGATAATTATATAAATATATAAATACATCACCCAAGTTTAATTGTAAAAACTTGAAATGAATATAAATAGCATTTCTTATTTTATCAATCGTTTAAACTGAATCTCAGAGTAAACGTATATAAGTGACAAATCTCACACGATACAGATGTAAATAACTGTTTTAAATATAATAACATGCATTTATCAAAATTTAAATAGATATTTCAGTAAAATATCTATTTATCTATATTTGTTTATCAATTCCTAATAAAATGACTGATTCCTTCCTGAATGATTTATCAGCACCTAAAAATCATTACTTTACAACTTCTAACCTAACTTCTTTTCTTCACTATTTATAAAATCATCTGTGACCTCAAATGCATGGAAGTTTTTCACAAAATATTTCGCTTTTGAACACGTTGCCGTTTTTATATTCTCAACAAAATCCTGTCATTAATCCCGAGATTTGAAAGGTCGCCTCGAATTTTATTCAGAATAAAATTCTTCACTTTGAATTTCAGAACTCGATTGCACTGAATCACGTAGAAATTTAATGGATCTATTCGACAACCTAAAAAATCATACATCACAAAAGAAACGAATCATGCATGTTTAAACAATCCTTTAAGGCTCCATAATGGTTCTTCTGTATTGATATGCAAGTGCTTAACTGTCTACACAGAACAGAAAATGATTCCTAACGCTCTTTTATCAGTTTATCAATCGTGTTATTTGAAAGAGTATCTATATCATACTATCTACATGTACTAAAAGTCATTCGGGAAGTTTGATCTATTTTCAGTCAGGTATGATAAGAAGGAAATGGTAAGTGATCAAACATCATTTAATGAAAAAGTTAAATTTACAGACCACTGCAGTTCATCGGAATAAAATGAAATATTTCTTTTTGGAGGAGTCTGAGTTAGACGTATTGGATTTGGAATTTTGCTGTTTCCAACTCAAATCAAATTTCATTTTTTTTACAGATTAAAGAAATGGTGAGGTATGCTCAGTAGTTCACCAAAGATAGCGATTTAACTTTAATTAGTGTTTCAGGCGCTTTGCTATTGCGTTTTGCAATGAAAATATTGCACCTCGTGGATTGTATCTGGAGGATTTGGAATTTCTTTAATCCCAAAGAAATATAAAATGACTTACAATTTTCTTATTACCATCTTCAGCATACTGTAGATGCCACTACTTTCGGTTAGAATTAATAAAAATAGAAATTATTTTTTTAACGTAGGTGGGCCTCATGCTCCATTTATGTATATCACGAACAAGTATTCATAGACGGGGAGTGGACAATGCTTTCAGATATGGCATTTTGGGGTAACTAAGAGCGTGAAAAAACGTGACAAATCCCCACCAAGCAGCCTGACTATGGATGCGTTTGCTCGTTTTTGAATGCGGTGACTACAATAATGTCGCCAATGAAATCAAACCTCAGTTCTCCTACACTATCTTTGCATGTTGTCACTGCCTCACAAGTCAGGCTTTGAAAACTAATGATATGTTTCTTTTACTGTGCAGGAATTTTGAACAATCGTTAATTAATATAAAAGTTTGTTTTAATATATATTATTTTGAGAGAAAAAATGCTTCTGATTTGTTAGTACTAATATTTATAAAATATCAAATTATTTCCTATTATTCCATAAATCTTCCAAAAATTTAGGTATACAGAATCTGCCTGAATTCGTCTGACAAACTTTAAAGGAAGTCAAAATTCACATAAAGAAACTTTTTTTTCTGCACAACTGGGTATTGTATTGGGGTCAGAAATGATTTCTTTTTGCGACAGAGTACATTGACTCCGAGCTTCTCTGCAAAAGTACTTTTCAGAGATGTGACTAACTTTATGCAGGGCGGAGTTTCGATTTTCACAATTCCCATGTTTGTCCACCTCTTACCAACATGCTGCATGTCTACATGAGTTTAAGGAAGGGGTTTTTCTTAATGTGTGTGGTTTACTGTAAATCGTTTCCTGATTGGCCCATACATGTTACTACATTCACTCAGCAGCACGATGTATTGAATCTTCCTGGAAAAGGTATTACCTTAATTTATTTGATAATGCTTCGATTGCCATTCGAAATGATATCTGATTTCAGAACGACAATGCTCCTTCCTATTTCTGCATTAGCACTGAGTTGCCAATCTCGCTCCAGCTTGCGATGTGGAGTTATGTTTCAGTTACCAGGAGAGAGCTGCGATGAAACATTTATTCTCTGTTTTAATCAGCAATGTTTATTAGTTGTGTCTGCTTATATTGGCGTTTCAAGAAGCAGTTACGTTGTAAAGATATGTAGTTTCAAATTTATAGCTTTATTATTAATAAAAAGAAATGAAATATTTAATAAAAAAGTAAAAATTTTGCATTTTCATCATTTCTTAAATATCTGATATGAAGAATAAATTACTTAATATAAGTCATCATCCCAATCCAATATATTTTTAATCATTTTCTAAATTCCCCACTCACAAATTTGTATATTACAAACTGCTTAATTTCTTTCATCTAAAAATTTACATTTCATTTTTTTATTACAACCGGTTAATTTAAAGTTGAGTGAGTATGGAATTTACTATCAATGAATTAGTATAGGTAAATATAAAATACTACGAAATGTGATAATTAAAGTCCTACCAAAATTAGTTTTATTTAATAGAAATTATTTTTATTAGTACACTTACCGATTTTAAATTCAACAACAAAAAAAAAAAAGCATTATTTTAAGCTGCTTTGAACTGAAGGAAATCTTGTGATTGATAATTAGTATTTGAATATAGATTCTTAGCAAACAATTTTGCTTTCTATACCATCAAAGTTTATTTTTTTATTTCGCTAGAACTTATAAGTTTTTTGTATTTGATAAAATATATTTAGGGTAAGAAATATCATGTTATTGATTAAAACTTTTATGTTGTATCAACTGAAACAAAAATGTGAATATGATTAATATTTAGAAACAGAAAACGCTTTCGTTACATTTATGACAAGTTTTAATTCAGATGTCTTTTTCAGAAGTAATCTAAACATCATTATATGAAAACTGCAAGCAATATTAATTAGTTTGCAATAATTTATGTGCTACTATTTTATAATATATAATAAAATATTAACACATAAATTATCATTATTGATCATTGTATTTTATTCAAATACAATGATCAATAAAAGCACTAAAATTGCAAAATCTAATAAATGGCAGAAATGTGCCTCTAGGTGGTAGATAGATGAATACAATT
Organism: Caerostris darwini; assembly: GCA_021605075.1. Classification (NCBI taxonomy): domain Eukaryota; kingdom Metazoa; phylum Arthropoda; class Arachnida; order Araneae; family Araneidae; genus Caerostris; species Caerostris darwini. The sequence goes on along the minus strand of BPLQ01001534.1, from coordinate 203,185 downwards.
ATGTTTTGTGCAGCAGTGTTCATTTTGTTGATTTATAGCTAAATTTCAGAATTTATTGGGCTTTAAAAAAAGACAAATTGAAATGGACAAAAGGCTGGGTAATATTATTTTGAAAAAGAAAGTCTTGTCAGTATTTTTGCGATAGTTAATTATTAGCACGTAGCAAACGTTTTTGTAAACAAATTAAAAAGTCATCCGGAGACAAGACGATAGACAGATAAACAATACAGACGTACCAATGATGGCATAAATGAATATAAGCTTTATTAGATTGTTCGTGCTGATTGACGTGCTGCTATTCTCAGTGAATTTAATAGTGGTGATGAAATGAATGTATTGGGACACGCACAGTTCATCATACACTTTTGCCTATGACTGTACAGACGTCGTTTCATTTATGCGCACATGTAATTGCAATTCATTGGCATATTCACATGATGTTGCCACTTAGTCATTATTATTGGACTATTGAGGTGTAGGAATTCTTTTCGAAAGATGAAATTGGTTTTACCTTGAATCTTATGAATGAATGAAATTCAAGGCTACGTTTTCCAATGAAAAACACGGAAATATATGTACGAGCTCCAACAGAACAACCATGGAATTTATAAGATCATAGATAACTTCTATTCCAATCTCAGTGTGATATACAACAAGAAATCTAGTATGCCGTATGAATTTATTTGTGCATAACCAGGTTATCTTATGCTCCAAAGAAAGATTTAATTTAAAAAAACAGGTAGTTTTAATGTTTTAACTAATTGTTGTACATATGGTGTACAATATATATTATTTGCAATAAATTTATCATTATTTTTTATGAATATACTTATTGAAATATAAGTTATTAAATGACTTTATCCAATCTCTCCAAAATAATACAAATTATAAGCAATAAACTGCTTGCACATGCACCGATACTAAGCTTTCAGGCAACTGTAATGAAATTAATTCACCAACAACTATTAACAAAAGCATTTTTACTGAAATTCTTCTTGGCTCTGAAGTACGAAAAATCAATAGAACATGTTGTCTGCTGATATTCAACACAGGGAGTTGTATGCTAGAGAAAGAAGATTACCAATTTTCCTCATCAATTGCTTCCTACTATTCAGTGAAAGGAAAATGACCTCATTTCTATGTAAGAAGATTTGACAGTTATGTATGCACCCTCCAGAATACGAGAAGGAGGGGAGGGGAAACTCAACAGCTTTTCTGCAAATAAAAATTTAAGCTAACGCTCAGATTTCTTATCTAAAATTATTGTTGTTATTCGTAAGAATGCACCATTCATGGTAAACCAAATCAAACAATAGCATCATATAAGCAATATTTTTAATGTTGATCGTATTGCTTTTGTCACATGATTAAAAAATGTCGTTGTGTCAAATATATTATTTTTGTACATTTTTTTTTTTTTTTTTTGTAAATACTTTACAGTTTAAATTTTATGAACTAAAGAGAAAGTGATTTTAAATATTATTGAATAGAAATTTGAACCAAAAGTGATTTGTTGAAAAATTTAGATCATTGCAGTTGATAAAAGTTCTTTGAAAAATATTTAATTAAAATATTTTCAGAAACGTTTCTCTTATGCTCATCAAAATAAATTATTCTTCATTAAACTAAATATTAAAACTAATTATTAAAACTAATAATTATATTAAAACTAATTATTATTAAACTAATAATTCTTTTATTAAATTCAGTTTCTTTGAATACATTCAAATTTTTCTAATTACATTTTGTATATTAAAATAGTTTAATATAATTAGTTATTTTTGCTTATGAATTTGTTCTCGTAATTGATTTCGTGTTTAAAAAGTTACATATGAATTAAAGTTTAATTGTAGAGTAAAGAAAAGAATGTCGCTCTTTATGCAAACACCCGGTGCGTAATAGACCTATATAAACTAATAATCGATTACGTAGATAAATAAAGAACCATAATTAATACAATCTGTTCACTAAAATTATCCTTATATATTTATATTGATCATTACATAATTTTAGAATTCCTATTGAAGCCATTTTCCCTTTCGTCACATTAAAGATTCTTGTTTTAAATTGTTCTAGATGAAAACTGTTAATCAATGAATATTTTGATCACAAATTTCTAATTTTTTTTCAATATTTTTGGAACTAATAAATATAATTAATTTACAGTTAAAATTTGCTGACATGCATATATAGATTTTAATGCTTACTTAATAAATTGGTATATCATTATAAAACAAATAAAGATTAGTTTAGTCGATTTCTATTCAGTTCTATAATTTTTCGTATAATATGGTATACAAAATTCATACTTATGTCACACATTCCCATGAAACACTTTAGGTTGCAGGGATTTTAAATAAATATTCAACGCTTTCAGAAAAAATTATGCTAAGAATGCAAAAATGTATTTAAATACACTTCATAAGTATTTAATCTTTTTTAAAAGATTTGTACATAAACAATTGACAATGATGCAAATAACTCATCGTGATGTTGAAAAGGAATTTTATAGTTTCTTTGTAACTTTGACTAAACTATAGAGATGTCATTGTTAATTAATATATTCAGAGGTTATGATTTATCACTTCTACATAACTATCAAAGAACATAAATATATAGATATGCTAATTAAAGAAATCATATTTATTAAATAAACATAAATTCCTCTTGAAGTTAATGCATATTTATTAGAAACATTGTTGCATGAACTAAAGTAATGTTAAGGAATTTAATATTATTATTTTTTTAAATTATTCAACATGCCAGGAATATATTTGAAAAACAGTTTTCAATTCAGACTAAAAAATGGATTTTGAATGTATATGAATAATAAAATGCACACATTTGATAAACTACTAATTAATTTTTGTTAAATAATATATTAATAAAATAACGAATTTAGCAAAGAAGTACTACTTATGATATTTAATCTAATAAATTGTAAAATACTTTATTTTATTGTTCTATAGTTAACTCTAAAACTATAAACTTCCACTAACTATAAAATGGTAGTGAAATTTTGTTTTAAAATTATTAAGTTTTATTTAAACATATTTACTGAAAAAGATTTGTAAAGTCAAAAGGCATTCTTAAAAGTCTGAAACATAAGAAATAAAACATTGAAGTACATAATAAATATACATATTTTATGAACAAATAATGAGTAATTGAATTTTTCATAATTGACTTCATGAAGTATATTTAAATTTTTTTTATCTATTTATAAAATTTTATTTTTATTTATGTAATATAATAAGTAATATGTAATTTAATTTTTGTAATATATTTTATATTTGTAAATCTACACTATTTTATTTTAATACAATTATTTAATAAATATTACTTATTAATATGCAATGAAAAAATATTTATCTATCGGACATTTCTCTTTCTAATTAATAATTAAAAATGTTTAATATATTTTCTTCAATAAATTTCATAAAATAGTAAAGTAATATACTATTTATTTATAGGGCTGAATATTTTATTTGAAGTATTCTTTAAGCTACTTAATATGAATAAAAAAATCCTTTATAATCATCCGTCATGGTATTCAAAATTTAGTATTTCAGAAGGATTTTAAGTGCACTGCGCAAAACTGTTAAGAATTATTATATTTCATAAGTGCTGTAGCAACACTGACATTTTTTTAAAAGAAATAAAATAATAAAACAATACTAAATAATGAGTCCAATTATGTTGTAGAAATAGTTTTTCGTGTCTTACATTAATAATATTAATCATCTTAAAAATACCACAACACTTCTTTTATTTCTAAATGGACTTAAATAAAAGAAAATTCAAAATACATTTAATTTAAGTTATTGCCTTTAATTAATAATTTTAAGATGATGTTTGTGTAGGATAGTGTTAAAATTATTTTGCATTTCTAAGAATATTCCTATCAGTAAATGTAGACCACATAAAATGAGTAGAAAATAAAAAGGAATCAAATTATGTACACAAAAGAAATTTAATTCAATGAAAGAATCACATACTGATTAGAGTATTCATATTCATCTTTATTTGCCAGTAATATCAATATTTTTAATATTACGAATGTCTTTAAATGCACTAGTGTCAAAATATAATATATTTGATTTACAAGTGAAATAAAATATAATATATATATATGCACTCATAGAGGGCAAATAAAAACTTTACAATTTAAAAAAAATTGATTGACACGAATGAATTTTTTGAAATTCGATTTTGAATTTCTTGCCTGATGCTTGTAAATAATAATCATTGTACAACCAAACAAGAAAGTAATTAAATAATAAAAATAAAAAATGTGTAAGAGAGGTGACTTTAGGCATTAGTACATACTGACCATATTTAAAAAAAACCAGTGAAAATTTTTATAATTATACTATTCGATGAGAATTATTTTAAAGTGATATAAAGAATGTCCCAAAAGGTTATTTCTAAACTCTACTTGTTGATCTATGACATAAAATGTTTGCATTATATGTTATGTTTGGAATCTTGATCCATGACAGTTGGAGGGCGAGATTACATTCACACATTGATAATTGAATAGATATGTCACTCAGCTCCAATTTTCGTCGTGGGTTCTGTTTACTGACGAAGGGTCAGTGTTCTGATTCTGTACAACACGCATGTGTGGCGAAGGACAACCTTAAAGTACACGTGACCGTACAAATCCACAACTCTTGACCATAAACGTGTAGACTGTATTACCGGTGACTTTTTAATTCATCCTCGACGGGGTTACTTATCGCATTTTTTAAAGAGGTTTGGCGAAATTTGAGGAATGACATTCCAACAGGTTCTTGCAGACACATCTAGTTTAAGCACGATGGGCTGTCCACACATTTCATTGGTAGTGTGTGGCAGTATCATGATAGGAACTATCCTCATCACTGAATTAACATAGAACAGCCACATAGCCACCACGATTCATTGAGATAGACGGATTTTTTGATATAGAAGACAACATTGAACATCGACACTTATCCTTCTCGACTGAGGTCGGAAATCTCTTCGTCCATACTGTGCCGTATGAATCGTAGCGAATGGAAGAAGTTTTGAACATGTGATTATGATTTTTACATACACTCATGTTCATAAATTAAGGATAATGAAGTTCAGGCAAAGAAAGATACAGAAGCAAAACAAATTTGACTTATTTGTAAAGTCTATTTATTAAACAAAAGGTAAAGAGCAAAAAAGATGCTATATGTTTGACATAATTAATAAAAATTGCGATTTTAACTCCCTGGAGCAAATTTCAAAAAAGAACCTATTTACAAAAAACAGTATAACATGGTTAGTATGATGGTTAATATGGAGTATGTCTCCCGGACGATGCAATACAGGCCTTACAACGCCTAGGCATGCCGAGTATCAAATTATCAATCTGATCTTAGGGAATATTACACCACTCATCAAGCAATGCCCTCCGAAGTTCCGGTTGACAGGTAGGAGGAGGTAGGCGGGCTGCAATTCATCGGCCAAGCATATCCCACACATGCTCTATTGGATTCAAGTCCGGTGAGTATGCTGGCCAATCCATACGGGTGATATCCTCCAATTGAAGGCATTCGTCTACAATGTTTGCACGGTGAGGACGGGCGTTGTCATCCATAAACAGAAATTCAGCACCCATGGTGCCCCGAAACAAACGTACATGTTGTTCCAGACTGATATTCCGATGGATGTGGCCTGTCATCGTTACACTCTGAACATGCAGGTCAGTTCTGGAACCAAGAATAATTCCTCCCGAAACGAGCCATTCTGCGTCACAGTAACGGTGTCGTTCAATGGTGTTCTCTTGGTGGTAACGGGAACCTGGCGCTCTACATATGAAAGTCCGGCGAGAATCAGACTGCAAACTAAAAGTGGACTCGTCGGAAAACATCACACCAGACCACTGTTGCGGTGTCCACAATGCATGCTCTCTACTCCAGGTTAATCGCAGGCGACAGTGAGTTGCGGTAAGTGGAACACATCTGATAGGCCTACGAGTATATAGAACAATGTGCCCTAAGCGTCTGTACACGGTCTGCCTTGAAACTGACGTACCGGTAGCTGAAGAGAGCTGACGAGACAGGTCTGATGCTGCGCTCCGTCTGTTTCTTTTTGCAGTAATTGCTAAATACCGGTCCTCATTCGGCGTTGTAACTCGGTGGCGACCTGTGCTGTAACAACTACTTACATTACCATCATCTTGGAATCGTTGCCAAAGCCTGGAGATGACACTCTGGAAGATTCCAAGTTCCTCGGATACTTCCAGCTGGGTACATCCACATTCCAGTCGTCCGATAATTCTACCACGTAAAAAATCATGCAAATGCTTCCTTTGTGCCATAACTATGCGGTTATTGCACTGAAAGGCTTTTAAAGCGCCTGTGAACAATTTTACTTCTTTGCCACCATTCCTTATATACCCCACTCTTACACTCTCGTCATTGTGACGTACTATCTGAGCCATCTGGTGGTTTCCTGTAATTTGCATATTCTTCTTCAAGATGTGTGTGATAATTCTACAGGTGAAATTTTTATTTTAGAGTTCAATTTCTGTGTGATTCTGAATTATCCTTAATTTATGGACATGGGTGTATTTCCGATTTCTTAGTATATACACAGGATTTGTAAATGTTTGTAATTTTTGAAAATGTGACAGGAGGGTATAAAAAGGATAATTTTATAAATATTGTTAAATTTGTATTTGCAAATACAATACCGGTAGTACATCTATCGATTTCTTTTCTTTGTGTAACTGTCACTTTAATATAGCATTGTGCGGTTTGATTTTCTGGAGCAACTTCTTGTGTAAAATTTTTCTTCATGTTCTGCCAGATCAGTAAATAAAGAACCAGCCAGACCAGTACGTATTTAAAAATATTATTATAATTTTTAGGCTCCAGAATCAGACATTGCTATTAATTTTGAAACCGAATTTTTTACCTAAATGCGAGCTTTCATTAAAAATTATGAATAGTATGAACGTGTTTTGAATAAATATAATGTGTTTAAATATTTATATTTTGATGGCATTTCATTGGTATTAATGACCAAGTACTCACTGTATATTGCACGGCATGGATTTAACGGCATGGGTAAGAATGCTTGAAACATTCATTAATTAACTTTTTCTGTTTACATTCATTGTACACTTTCCTATGTATGAATACGTTAAGTGATATGGATGGTTGATTTAGTAGCTTTTTAGCTTTGTTTGAGAATTCTACCGATAAGTGTATTGTGATTGGAAGTAATAAATTTAATTTGGCCCTCTTTCTAAAATACTGCAACTTGCTTATTTTTTTAATATAAGTAAAAATGATTACTCATCCGTGTTTAATTTATAAAATAATTAATTTGTGTTCAAGTTTTATGCTGCAACAGGAAAAATAAATGTGTTGATGAACAGCATTCACAATTTTAGCATCACAAGGAGAATTATTAGCTTTCAGTAAATGTTTATATTTTTCCTTTTTTATCTTATTTATTGCAATATGTGAAACCATAATAAATAATTAAATATCCATTAAATATCCATTAAGTTAGTTGTGTAATTAACATCCATTATTCAGTTTATTTTATATGTTTAATAAGTGACCACATATTTTAACAAAATATGTACTCTATAAATGATTCTGACGACATTAATTATAGATCTTAAATGAAAAAAGAATCAACAGAATTCCTGAAATATTATAAAACAAATTAATGAAGTATAGAGGAAAACGTTTTTAAATTGTTTCATAAAATCCGCAGGTTATTTCCGCAGGCAAACAACTGACAGTTTAATAAATTTCGTATATATCAGTCACAGGCAATGTAAGACAAGAGAAATACTGCCTCTAAATATACTTCCTCTTATCTTTCAGACGCACCAGCTACGTAAATTCCCATTAGGAACGTTTCCATTGCAAATCTAAGAATCATTTTATTTTCCTCTTTGTCCGTGGAGAATTACATAACACCTACCCACTTAAAGAGTTGCCTTTTCTGGTTGAGTCCCCAGGATAACCTAATTGCAACAATGCATCCTTCTTCAGCAGAGGACAACAAGGCGAACCTTTGGGATATCTCTGTTTCATTTCCTGCTACCAGCGAAAGGACTTCCAAAGAATTTCTTAGCCAACATTCCTGCCCACATGATAAAGGAATAAGTAAACGTAATGACTGGTGTGGAGTTCCCTACGAGAATTTTTGCTACTGAAGCTTAATCTTAGAAAAAGTTATTCAGTGCTGGGTTATTTAAAATGCTAAATGGGGCTTGAATCTAATTATCTGTAAAAACTTTTAAAGAAAGGATGGGTTTTTTTCCTAATTTTTATTTTAATGTATTCGGGATTAAAGAAGAGTAATGTCATTTGATGACTTAGGTTACCTTACTTTTTCGAAAAATATATGATTTTCAATTAGTCTTGAAATGCATTAAATATTCCAAGTCATAACGAATGATAGACTGAGTATTCACTATGTTTCATAATTTTCACATTGATTAGTTGAAGTTGAACTGCATTTTAAGTCTAGAAAAAGTAATTTTAAGACAAGACGAAGTTTTGGAATGGACCAATATCTAAATAGCTCATTTTATAGTTTTTGTAAAAAATGTAGAAATCTGAAAGAAGCTAATTAAATGTTCTAGAACTGGAAGTTATTTTATTTACGACATTAATTTTGAATACGGCAATAAATTTTCACTTTCCCTCTCTTTTAATTGAATATTATTTGCAGAGCAACAAAAAAAGATCAATAAAAAATTTTATATTCATTTTTAAATAAATTCTATGTAAACAAAATGCAAAATATTAAAATGTATTTGAAAAATGTATTAAAAATTTTTTTTAATATCTTCTTTTAAAGAGTATTAAAATTTGATGTGGATTTTTCACTAATATAATTATCCATTATTACGATTTTGATTTATTATTATGATTATGAAATGTTTACTTAAAAAAACAACATTCTTATTATATTCTTCAGTTACATAAATATAAGTATTAAAAATAAAAATAGAATAATAAAATAATTTTCAGAAATGTAAATATAATGTTTGATTTCTAAAGAAAGAATTCTTGCATTTTATATATATATGTATATATATATACTTATATATATATATACTTATATATATATAGATAGATAGATAGATAAACTGTTAGATAGATCAATTTAAAATACACTTTTGAAGGCACATAATTGTTTTATTAATTATTTTCAAACGCTATTTAATTAACTAAATTAAAACTTAGTAAAGCTGATATGGATGGATGATTCATACAGCATGGAAATAGTTAATTAAAAATTAAATGTCGTTTTAAAATTATATATACTCAAAGTAGAAAGATGATTATTTTATGATTATAAAAAAAATTAAAAATAAATAAATAAAAATAAAATCGCATGATAATTATTCATATTAAAATTTTATTTAGTTTATTTTTTTTCGCAATTTTCATGAAACTCTAATGCAATATTCTTCATTTAAAAATTCGTATCGAGTGACTTTACCATATAATTTGCAAAATTTAATAGTTCTTAAAATGAACTTTTTCGAAATTTGCATTTTTAAAAAGAGAAAAATGAAAATATTAAATGAAATTATCTCTGATTTCCATGACAATTTAATTTATGAGACGAAAAAAACTTTAGTTAAATTTATGAAACCAACAATGTCTTATAAATTCTTCATAACGAAAAAAGCTGACATTAGATAAGAGTTTTCAATTAAAATTTAGAAATTTGTAAAAAATTTTACTGCATATTATAATTTAGATTTTGTTTATCTGTCTAGCGTTCGTTTAATTGTACATCAGTATCATAATATAGTACCTCTCCCCCTACGATCAAATCACTTATGCGTTCGGCAAATGAAGGTGCTTTCACTGTCATTTAAATACAATTTGTAGGTTTAAAATATGGATATATGATTGTGATCATGCTATTTTGAGTAGTATTTCCTAACATTGCAACAGAAAAAAATAGGGGAGTGTTCTTGGACATTTGACAAAGGACATATTAATCGTTTTGCAAACGCGTTTGGGAAAATGTAAATCTTGTCACTTATTCATGATATACATTAGTTATAATTTATCAGAGTTTACTGCAAACAGGTAAATTACTTATCCTAAGACAAAACGTTAGCTGATCAAGACTGTTGAATAAATGTGCCAGTGATGGATAAGTTTATGGATAACGGATAAATGGATAAATTTATGAATAACGGGTAAATGGATAAATTTATGGATAACGGATAAATGAATAAAATTATGGATAAACGGCCTACGGCGAGTGCCATTACCAGTTATTTTAATAATAGTATGTAGTATTTGTGTCGGACACCACAGTTTATTATACACTATTATCTATGGGAAACCGTAAATTTATTCATACGATTTTGCTAATATCGATTCAGGCTGTTGGAATGAATCTGTGTAAATGTGCAAATCCGTATGAGACGATTTTCAAAAACAGGACTCATCTGGCTAAATGCATACTAGTTAACAGCACATTTATTATTATTCAGAAATTTTTTTTTCTTGAGACAGATTGGTTCAGATGGAAAGACATGTGAGGAAACTATTAGTACCTCCACCTAAAAAGACCTCGTAGGTGGTAGCTACATTGTTTCATTTGCAATTTCTTTTCAGGGAACAATGATAATATACAACAAAATAATGCACCTCATGACAAAACTAGTATGGTTCTGGAATTGTTTGACGACTATCATAATACATTCGTTTAAAAACGAATCCTGAAACGAGCTCTTGAATTTTCCAAAGATAAATTGCATACGGAACCTGTGGTTTCATTTAGAATAACAAGTGCGGGCATCAACAATACAACCAAGGAATTGACAAGAAGTATGATGATTTAGGTTGTGAATATGTTGTGATACACCACGAGCATGCTACAAAGGTGGCGATATGCATAACGAAGCCAAAACTCTTTTATGTTCCATGACAGTAGTGGTTTTTAGTAGATATGCGTATATTTCTCATTTTTTAATGCAGTCATACACCCTCATAACTAGATTCTAAATGTTGAGTCATCACATGAATGGCTATAAGTAACAAATGTTTATAAGTATGAGGTTGGCTTATAAAGTTAATTTTATTTGTGTGTAAAATATTGGAAGGTATTGAAATTGCTGAGAATTGCTTATGGCTCTGATTTTACTTTCTTTTTCCAATTCTAGATATGTTTTATACTTTTCAACAACAATCGTTTTTTGTCTGCTGAAAATATATATCTGTTAATTTGTAAATATGACAAGACGCCACGCCCATTTTTTGTGGACTAGATGACTTCTGTGAACCTCTACAATTATTTCAACAGCTATCCGAAATGCCCATAAATAACAATTTTAAACCAGTCTATTAAGACTAGGGGACTATTGCAAGTGATAAGTGTCAAAACACTTTTCTTTATTATTCTTGTCTTGAGCTGCGTTCTTTTAATAAATAAGTTTTCCCAGAAAAAAAAATAATATGATAGAGAAAAAAAAATATTAATCAAATAAAAATATCGTGATGTTATTATCATAATCTTATAAGATAAGATTTGTGATGCAACCAACTTTATCCCGAGGTAGATGGCTTTCATGTATTATAATTGGTATTTTATGATATTTTTGTGTGTTGGGGGACTATGTCTCAGACTTCCCAACATTCTGATCTAGTGCCATGATGAACACCAATGTTACAGATATTAGCTAATTCACGATTTGATTCTGTGGTTATTTCTAGCTATTTTGTGTTTTGGTACTTATATATTTAATTTATATTTAATATATATTTAAAAATGTGCATTTGTATAATTAATTTTATTTTTAACAACTTTTATTTATTTGCATTTACATACATTTATTTTATTTTTAACAACAAACTAAAATCTTTGACTACTACTATAAAGTATTCTGCTGGGTAACTCTATGTAAATGATCCATTATTTAATTTACTTTAGTAATTCTAAATTCCTACTATTTACTAAAGTTAATTAAATAATGGATTTATGATTTAAAAAAAATACAGTATCTTGCCTTTTTTGCAGTAAATTATTTAAACTATCAGATTTTTGTTTCTTATTTTATCAATTAAATTTTTTATATGGGCAAATTGCAATAAAATTACCAAGTATAATTCGAAAACATTATTATTTATGTTTAGTTATCATCAAAGGCAGCAAAATCGTGAACAACAAATCAATAAAATAGCATTCCGAAACATATTTTTATTAACAAGACTTTAAATTTAGATTGCTTTATTTTTTCAACTATTTTGCTTTTGCTTTTTTTAACAGTTATTAAAATTTTAATTCCTTTTATTGCGCAAAGAAACGGACAAATAATGGCTCAGTGTCGGTTTTTGGATGATATTACTGATGAGATACACTAATTAATTAGGGTTTTAGATTTGGAATATCTTTATTATTGGTAAAAAATGAAAGATTATTCACATTATATTTTAATCAATTGTCTGAAAATATTTGACAAAATTTTCTTAAGTGCATTATATTTATATATTTATATATATTATACATTTATAACATTTATAAGCGAACCAATACATTTAGTGCTGTTTTTAAGTGCTATTGTTAAATGACTCAATATAATTCGTCTAGGAAAATTCGATATAGTTGTAAGTGTGGATAATGGCTTATATAAATAATAATTGACTATAAAATGGCTTGGATAAATAATAGTTAACTATAACACGGCTGGTGTAAATAATTATTGCACTAAGCCAGTGAATCTGAATAAATATCTAAATATTGGGTTGATGCATAATTATCAGGCGTTTTTAAATGATATTATCAGGCGTTCTTGAACACTATTTTTTTATTAAAAAGGGAATGACGAATATGAGACGCATGACGAATATGACACGCATTTTTATAACCTAAAAATAGAAGGATATTTTCATTCATAAATTTATAAGATATTGTAAATTTTTATTAAAATATAGCACATCAAAGAAACGCCTGATATTTATGCACCAACCTAATATTATTGAAAAAGTAATTTTATTATGAATATTGAATTATTTTTAATATGTATATTTTTTAATCTAAAATAATGAAGTCATCAGATTATGGAAAATTCAAATCTTAAACAACGCTAATGCAAATAATAAAAAATATTAATGTAGATTATGAAAGAGGCTATTGCAAATTATAAAAAAAAAAATATTAGAAATCTTCTTGAGAAGAGCATAATATAAATATCTGACTGATAGGTATCAGTAATTATCTAAAAATTAAGTTTTTGTCGTCTTAAGTTACATTAATATGCATTTAAAACAGTAGTTTCATAATAAACAATTCACATAAAAAAGCAATAGTAGAAACAATTAAAGATATATTTAGAAGTAATTTGATTTATATTTTTGAAAATAAATCCATGAAAAAATTCTTTATTGATCAAACTGGCCATAAAAGTAATTATTTTATAGTAAAATATAAGGACATAAGTATTAGTATTATATATATATATATACATACTCAATCAATATTTCCTTTACCAATGATATTTGTGTATCCTAGGTATTTTTATGCCTATACAATTTTGTATTCAGGATCCAATTTTTGCAAAAATTTTGTATTAAATTTCTTTTATTAGTATAATAATAATTATATTTTCTTATATACATTTGTATTAGTTGTTACCATACAAATTTTTTTTTCAATAGTGAGTTACGTACCTAAGAAAAAAAGAAAGATTTTAATCGTGTAAATAAAAAAGAACTTTAGTGATAATATATTTACAGTCGAAATATAATATTAATATCTTAAACTTTAAAGAACTCGAGAAATCAAACTTTTTACAATAACGAATAAATAGGCATACAAAAAATTGTTTACTGCAGTATAGGAAATAAAATGGCAATTTAGAAATGCATATATGTAATTACTATGTAATAAATACACAAAGAAAACATACAACGAAAATGTAGTTACATGAATTTTTCAAATAATAGATTCAATAATAATATATATGACGGTATTTCGTATTTATATGAAGGAGATATTTTTTCTTGTGAAAATATACTCAAAAGCAACTCTCTAGCAAAATTTATAATTTACAGAAAAGTCATGTCAGTAATTTTTTTTAAAAACTTTATGAAGAAAATTAGGAAACAAATTTTTATACAAAAAGATTCTCATTAGTGCAGCGTTTTTCATGAACTTTCATTAGTACATGAAGAATACACAAAGAAATGTTTCTCCTACGGATGTTGAACGTTTAGGGAGCATCTGCGTTAAATTTTTTCTGGTTATTAATTTTAAAATGACTCGGTACATTTTACGATTTTAACATTAAATTATGAGGCGCGTATAAAATAAAATTATTTAACATTGTGCAGATAATTTATTAATATGATATTCAAAAGTGAAAATGTTTAGCAATTTGCAATCAGTAAAATCACAATTTGATGAATTTAAGGATTGAATGATCAGATGAATTATTTTTTTGATAAACAAGCAATATAAAAAAAAAAAAATTAAAGTCAATTCCTACTTAGGTCAACAAAGAAAAATTTTATTTTAGTTACTTTTTATTAAATAATTATAATTATAAGATACATTTTTTCTCCCATATAAAAGTAAAATTAATTAATTTAATTTAATTAATGAATTAATATTTGAAAAAACTATATTAACATCAAGTGTCATCCCCTACAAGTTTCAAAATATGTATTTGAACTTCAGTGGATGAATAAAAAGTATTTTATTAACGATTGAAAATTTGAACAAGATATATATAGGGCGAGTGTGAACTAATAGTAGGAATTGAAAAAGAAGCACTTTCTAAGCTTTTGATTGGATGAAGATGTTAATTCTAACATGAATAAGGAACATACATATTTTAGCGGAATATATATATGAAAATTAAATTAACATTTTTTTAACAATTCTTTCTAATCCAGTTTTAAACTGATTTGCACTTAGGAAGGTTTGTAATGAACAATAGAAAACATGTTTTCGTTTACGGATGGAATCAAAAATATTTACGTATTGCGCACAAAGAGCACACATAGGGATACGCAGTTTACACATTTTGACATTTAGACATTTTTCATCCTTAAATTTGTCAAAAAGCAAAGGACACTTTCTTTACTTTCTTAATTTATAAGTAGCAGTAGATAGTAACATTGAGGACAAGAAAAATGAAGCGTTTCCTTTCATTTTGGGACTTAAGACTACGAATACTCCACTACGAGTGTCATTTAGTATTAGGATCTATAGAGTACGAACGTGAGAAACAAAAGCTACTAGACTCTCCAGTGGAAATTGTCACGAATAAGTATAATAGTGTTCAAATGTTTCTGAAAGAATGTTACTTTTGAAATATTGAGAAATGGGGTTAAAATAAGTTCATAAAAGTCATAAAAAGTTTCTTATTTTGTTCTTGTTTATTTTTGTTATTCTTCTTATTTTTATTTTTGTATTTGTTGGGGTTGATTGAAATTTGCTTTTGTTTATAATTAATGACGAAAGCGATTTTGTTGCAAATGAGTAGAAAAATTGAAAATTAAAGACACATTTACCCCGTATGAGCGCTAATATTGAAAAATATAATTTCTATTCTTAAGTACTGTCAATGAAGTTTTCAAATAACAAAATGCTTATAAGCAAACAAAACATTCATGCTACTTTTAACGAAGATGAACATCTAATTAATATGCATCTCATAAGTGATTTATCTAATGAATAATTTTCAATATCAAAGCAAAAAACAATTTCTGAAACACTTTAAGAAAAGACTAAGTAAGTAAAAATTAACATATAATAAATTCACTTAAATATATATTCTATGAAGAGACTCAGAATGAAATGCTGTCATTAATGAAAAAAGATGTAAAAAATAAAACCCTTCCTTACATACCTTTCAAATATTTTTTCTTACTTTATGCATCTTAAAGCTTTTAGAAATAAAGATCTTAAAGGAGAAAAAAGTGTTTCCAGGGTTCCTGGAACAACCTGCATTATCAGACAATTTTGAATACTGTAATACAAGATGAACTTTCTTAAAGCTCGAAGGTATGCTCTCTGAATATAAATGACAGAGCTGCGATGGAAACAAAAAGTACAAACACAAGAAATCTGCAGAGAAAATGTCAGCTTCGAACTACCACTTGATAGGAAAAGACTGGCAAAGAAAAGAGCTACAAGATACACGAACTTTTAGCTGCCTCAGGAAGGTGATCAAATACATGGAGGGAAGAAACAGAAAATAATGTTACTGTATTCTCGAACGGGTCTGGAGTGGCCAGAATAGCACAGAATCTTTTATTATTTCCTATTTCATTCCTTCATTGTTACGAGTGGTATTGTGTTTTACCATCTGAGAGAATCATTGCTATACGACTGATAGAAAATGTATCTATATCATCTATCAATAAATGACCGAATCTTAAGGTTTTCTCATAGAAATTCTATTGGCTATGTGTCAACAAATTTATAATGGATAATAAATATTATGCATGCATAGTGAAAATGTGTATGATACGCTTGAAATTACATAAATTACTTTCATTATAAATTATGAAATTGAATTACATAATTCTGTTTTTTCAGCATGTTTTGTTGTATTATTTTGTTGTTGTTGTATGTTTGTTTTTGCTGTAACTGTTCATAATCTGCCATTGGAGATAAAAAAAATTCATGGATTCTTGTAATTAAAGCACTTTGTAGAAATTTTTAACTATGCATTTTCTTACATGCTATCATGTTTCTTGAATGAAAAGAATTTAAATAGCCATTGAAAATCTTTTTAATTAAATTAGGGTTAATGATTTTTAAAAGCCTCTTTTTTTTAATAGAATTTCTTTATTGTTACGATCTCGTTCAAATTAAAGGAATGATATTTATAGACCATTTTTTAAAATAAGTGCATTTTAGATTCCCGTTTCATAGAATGATACGAGGTATCTTGTATAAGAAATACGAGAGGGATTATTTGGGGGGTTAAAGGAAATTGAGCTGAAATTTATGTATTCATCTAAGCCTTGTTTTACACGATAATTTAATTCTTAAACATTATGAGTAAATGGGATTCACTTAAAAATAACCCTCATGATTTGATTGCATTAGATTCTTCGGTTTATGAAATGACAAAAAATTCAATATATTTTACTATTCATTATTTATATTATTTCAACAAAAATCTCAGATTTTCTTTGAAATATGGATCTTTCTAAGTTAGAATTTGTGTTGGTCGTGCATAAAAATCGCGTAAAAATGTTTCATATACTAATTTACTTAAAAAGAGTTAACAGATGTCAACATTGCTTATAATTGCATAGTCATAAACTATACTCTAGTTCCTATAAATGGTTCTTCGTGAAGTTGATAAATCATCAATTATCAAACGGTTTCTTATGTTTCACTAAGTAGTATTGATAAATTATTCTTTGTTAATGTTCAATAATTTCTTAAGATAACTCTAGGATTATTTTTTTTTTATTTCCTGAAAATAATTCAGACATATACGATAAAACATTTTAGATTCCATTTTAAAAACTCATTACAAAAAAGGCGAAATTTTCACTCTTTCGAGTTAAATAATTATTAATGCATTCAAAAGTTTCTAAGATAATTTTACATAATCCATCTAGCATAAGTAAGTTTAAAATTACTTAGATTTAAATTATAATCATTTTAATCATTAATATGTTAATACGTACAAAAATTAAAACTTTTGAAATTGAACTATTACACATTAATTATTAAAAACTTGCATAGATCGGAATTTATATTTATAAATAGAACGATGCCAAATATTAATTAAATTTTTTTATATTAAAAATTATTTCTTCTAAAAGCATTACAAAGTGAGTAAATTCTAAAATAAAAACATTACAGTAGATTAACTTTAATCAAAGTATAACTTATTGTAATTTGTAATTTATAATAACAACACTTATTAATAACAAACACTTATTGTAATTTATAATATATAACTTTTTTTTTTGAAAATTACTTTACAAAATTATTAAGAAAATCTCTAATTTAATTGTTTATAATTATATATATTTAAAACAGTACTAAGAATTAAATATAAAATTTTATCAATTAAATTTTAAAGCTTAACTTTTTTTAAATTTAATACAAATTATTTATCATTTCTTATATTGCTCAACTTAATAGTTTAATTCTAAGAACTAATTACTTTTTACATCCTAAAACATCAAAAGAATAAAATACAGAAGCTCAAAACTTTTGTATCGTATATTTGTTAAACACATATTAAACAAGATTAGATCTTATGGGATTTAAATTTTATGGAATGTTTAATTAGATATATTTCTAAAGTGAATTTATACATGTATATTAAAAATGTTATACTTAATTCATTTATTGTTCATAAAAATCGATCTTTTAACAAAATTTTATGGTTTTTTTTTATTAAACCAAATCAGGATTTGACGGTAGTAACTGTATTTAAATTTCAAACATAGGAAAAATTATAATTTTAAAGAATAATTTTATTGTTTTAATTGATCTAACATTAATTTGAAAGAAAAATCTGTAAGGCTGACTGGCTTGCATAAGTAACCTAATCTATTTGACCTAACAGTTCCTCTAAATACATCTCATACCTACTTACTCAAATCCTCTCGATACTTATGTGATTCGATCATATTTTCTATTATGTTTATACAAACATCTTTTCTTGAATACTACGAAATATTACGCAGTAACTTTGATTTTACTTATTATTTCTCTCTCCAAATTTCCCTCGCACTAGAGCGATGTTAAAAAATCTTGTGTATTCAACACTTTACAACTTATTAGGTCTAAATTCATGTTGTATGCCTTTTAAGGAAAATTAAGGATTTATTAAAAATATTTATCAGAATATAAAACTTTTTGGAGGATTTAAGATAGTTAAAAAATTGACACTATTTGTCAAAAATTGTGTTTAATATTAACAACAATTTATGCTAAAAGCGTTACTTCACGACTTGAAGTCAGTACATATATAAGAATCAATGCAGTGAAGTATCTAGATATAAATGTAGTATCTAGATATCTCAATAAATTTATATGATGACATCCTATTAAAACTGCTGTTATAAATAAAACATGTATTGTTATTCGAAAATTAAAACAGCGTAAATATAAAGAGCAGCGCTGTGACACTCATGAAAAAAATACTGCAATAAAATTTAAGTGATAATTTAGGTTACAATTTCTTGAAACATTTTTTTAGACAGCAAATATTATATGTTTTTTTTCTCTGTTTTTCCTTTTTTTAAATGATATGAAAAAAATTTGTAGAGTGAAGAATTCTTACAATAATCATTGTCGATGTACACAACGACTTTTTTATTTAAAAAATACATAAAATTTTTAAATTTAATTTAGATTTAATCACAAAATGAGTTTTGCATTTAATGAAAGCATCTTAAGTCAGTCCGTTTTTATTTGAGAGAACCCTAAGTGCCATCTTACAATAGTTTGGCACCTTATAAACTTGCAACAAAATGCAACATTGTTGCACAGAATTAAGATCAAAATACAAGGGAATATTATAAGACATAATTACACATGCATCTTATAAATAAAACCTAAACTGGAAGTATCACGAAATCTGAACAGTAACTCCTCGTAAAATTGTCATGGTAAATCAACAGCATATTGTTTCTCTGTCTGGTAAAAAGTTCCCTTTTTATGACTCTATTCCAAAACAAGTCTTCCATTCTTTCAGCTCCTCCCTATCTTGACACTCTGTCGGTATTATTTGGCGAAAGGAAGTCGCCAGGCTTATTGGAAATCAATGCAACGTGACGGGGGTATCGTCTCCGCTTTAATCCAAACGGCGGCTTTTTAAATGGCTCCACTAAGTTTTTAGGAGGATTTTCTACCTCATTTATTTATGTTACATCAATAAAAGAATAATTTTCGAATGCACTTAACAAAGCTTATTTTATGCCATTCATCATGCATTTGGAATTTATCACCTGGTTTTGATTATCGTTTTACAGCTTAGTTAAATTAGAATATTATGATTTGTATTGCCCATTGCATTTTTGTTTTATTTTTCTATCTGTAAAAGTATTTATGCGTTATTTTGAGAAGATTGTTTTTACGTAGTTATCTGTGTAATTTTAATAAAAGAATTGCTTTTAAATGCGTTAAACAAAGATTTGTGGGAATATTTTACCATTGAACGTGAGTTTGGGATTTTTTATTCATAGTTTACAGCTTGTATGAGTTTCAATATTATAATTTTGATTCCAATAACAGCATATATAATATTACATATTCATGGAAATATTTATATGTGATTTTTAAAAGGTTCGGCAGCGTTTTCTGGCGGTTTTTCTGCATCACTTATATATGTAATGGAACTAATGCTTATATAGCAATAGTTTTCAAATACACTTAATAAAACTTTGGAGGATGATTTATGGCATTCATGTGGTTTCACCTAAATTTGAATAATATTTTTCAGCATGGTTAAACTAGAATATTACAATTTAAAATAAAGTCACATGGGTATTTGTTTACTATAAATCTACTAGAGATATTTGCAGCGGATTTTAAAATAAATCTATAAGCATTATAAGAAAATTTCTTCCTTACTTCTTAATGTCATATCAATAAAAATAATAAAATTTAATT
Organism: Caerostris darwini; assembly: GCA_021605075.1. Lineage (NCBI taxonomy): Eukaryota > Metazoa > Arthropoda > Arachnida > Araneae > Araneidae > Caerostris > Caerostris darwini. Next base: position 182,572 of record BPLQ01001534.1, on the reverse strand, counting down.
TTGACTATTGTTTCGCTGTTCCGTTAAACTAAAATTTTTAAATTATAGATAAATGTATATTAGTACAAATTCTATTCAAAAAATATTTATGCAAACAGGATTTTAAAATGATTTCTTAAATACCTAAGAAGACATTTGCGTCATTTATTAATGTAATGTCCATAAAAGAATAATTTTAAAGTCAATTAAAAAATTTAAAAAAAAATATTTTTATTATGTTTAATTCCTTTTCGTAAATTTTTCCGCCGTGTTTCATTGAAGTTTTTATTTTATCCTATCGTTCTATGAAGTATGATAACTTTAGTTCAAGATTCAGATATTCAAATGATCCTGCTTAGTACTTGAGACACAATTTTGAAATCGACTTAATAAAGCATTCTTTCCTGCATTCCTTTATATGCATCGTTAAAGAACCTATAGATATCCTTCGAAAGAATTTTTAAAAAGCAGTAAATTCTTTTATTAGGATGCTGTAGAGAAATTGAATATGAAAAATCAGTTTGATCATCACTCAAAAAAGGAATTACATTCTTTAAAGACATTTCCTTTTATTCAAATGATCCTGCTTAGTACTTGAGACACAATTTTGAAATCGACTTAATAAAGCATTCTTTCCTGCATTCCTTTATACGCATCGTTAAAGAACCTATAGATATCATTCGAAAGAATTTTTAAAAAAGCAGGAAATTCTTTTATTAGGATGCTGTAGAGAAATTGAATATGAAAAATCAGTTTGATCATCATTCAAAAAAGGAATTACATTCTTTAAAGACATTTCCTTTTATTCAAATGATCCTGCTTAGTACTTGAGACACAATTTTGAAACCGACTTAATAAAGCATTCTTTCCTGCATTCCTTTATATGCATCGTTAAAGAACCTATAGATATCATTCGAAAGAATTTTTAAAAAGCAGGAAATTCTTTTATTAGGATGCTGTAGAGAAATTGAATATGAAAAATCAGTTTGATCATCATTCAAAAAAGGAATTACATTCTTTAAAGACATTTCCTTTTATTCAAATGATCCTGCTTAGTACTTGAGACACAATTTTGAAATCGACTTAATAAAGCATTCTTTCCTGCATTCCTTTATATGCATCGTTAAAGAACCTATAGATATCATTCGAAAGAATTTTTAAAAAGCAGGAAATTCTTTTATTAGGATGCTGTAGAGAAATTGAATATGAAAAATCAGTTTGATCATCATTCAAAAAAGGAATTACATTCTTTAAAGACATTTCCTTTTATTCAAATGATCCTGCTTAGTACTTGAGACACAATTTTGAAATCGACTTAATAAAGCATTCTTTCCTGCATTCCTTTATATGCATCGTTAAAGAACCTATAGATATCATTCGAAAGAATTTTTAAAAAGCAGGAAATTCTTTTATTAGGATGCTGTAGAGAAATTGAACATGAAAAATCAGTTTGATCATCATTCAAAAAAGGAATTACATTCTTTAAAGACATTTCCTTTTATTCAAATGATCCTGCTTAGTACTTGAGACACAATTTTGAAATCGACTTAATAAAGCATTCTTTCCTGCATTCCTTTATATGCATCGTTAAAGAACCTATAGATATCATTCGAAAGAATTTTTAAAAAGCAGGAAATTCTTTTATTAGGATGCTGTAGAGAAATTGAATATGAAAAATCAGTTTGATCATCATTCAAAAAAGGAATTACATTCTTTAAAGACATTTCCTTTTATTCAAATGATCCTGCTTAGTACTTGAGACACAATTTTGAAATCGACTTAATAAAGCATTCTTTTCTGCATTCCTTTATATGCATCGTTAAAGAACCTATAGATATCATTCGAAAGAATTTTTAAAAAGCAGGAAATTCTTTTATTAGGATGCTGTAGAGAAATTGAATATGAAAAATCAGTTTGATCATCAGTCAAAAAAGGAATTAAAGACATTTCCTTTTTCATTTAAAAACCATACACAAATTTAGAACATTTATTACTTTTTATTATTCATTTTTTTATAATTTTTTATAAAAAAATTTTCTTTTTATTTTGTCAATATGCTTATGAATTTTTATTTTTGTTTTAGTATTTAAACAAATAAATTTACAATTTTTAGTTATATATTAAATTATCTTCAATGTTATATACGAAAAAACAACATTCCATGCAAGACAAGATATTTTACAGTAAGAAATTTGATTTACTGAATATCATTTGCAAATATTTGATTAAAATTATGGAAGATAATAAATTATTAACCCTTAATACATTTAAAAAGACTTAATTACAATTTTTCATTGGTTTATTTTGAAAAATGTTAAATTCCATTCTGAATACTTTTAAATCACTCAATATTTTATCACATAAGTTAGAAAATAATTTTAGCTAACGTAAACATAAAAAAAAATATTTATTGTAGATAAAACGAAAAAATATGAATAAAAAGATTTGATATTTAGAGGTAAAATATGCGTATTTTGTGTAACAACTGAGACAGTTTGAAAATCAAAAAAAAAATATATATATATATAGTGTTTGCCTACTGTTAACTACAGTTTTAGAGAAAACAATTATTTATACTTGCTATTATCCGAAAATAATAAAAAAAAACATCAAACAAAAAGATTTTAATGTAAATTCTGAGTAATTAAATAATATTACTTTAAAAGATTAATTCACAGCAAAATGAAACAGGAACATTTGTACTGAAAATGCTGATATCGGAAAGAAATTGTACAAACATGATATCATAATTTCAACTTTGAAAGAATTAAAATCCCTAATTCTTTTTTTAAAAAAAATAATCATAGAATTTTTTTAAAAAATGGCATCCTTACCCGTATTTATTTATGAAAGGATCTGAATTAATCGTGGACAGTGAGTTGGCGTTCCTAATTAGATGATCTGGAATAGAAATATAACAAGCAAAGCCGATCAGAAATACTCCACCTTCTATGCTGAATATAAGCATGACATTTCTTAGGCTCCAAAGTCTTTTCGCAAGGCTCTAATATGAAAGTAAGACCTACATGATAAAGGGGTAGAAATGTTGGTGCAGTTTAGCAGCAGCCACACATAGTGGATTGTAGAAAACGCTGAATCTGCTACATATCTACCGTTCTAGTGGTGAATGACTTAGGCTCAAGTGTGTTGCATTTGAAAACCAAATCGAATTTGAAAAGCTTTCCAAGTTAGTTAACTCAACAGCTATTTTCTTTATTGATCAACGCTAGCATTTGTGAAACAAAAAGCGACTCGGTACTCTGATTGGCGCTTAAGATTCCAGTAGATAAGCATCCCCACTTCAAGTGAGCGGTTTTTCCTCTAAATAGCTCCCACTCCTTCACATTCAATATTACCTTTTCGCAGTAATAAATCGACGATTTAAGGTGTTAGGGAGTTACTGGCATTCTGGGAGGAGTATCAACAAAGCACAAGGGAAATTCGTGCGCAGTAATTGCAAGTTACGCCCTGGTGGTTTTGATTGTATTAGCAGTGATTGCATCTCTCCCTACAGGCACGAATGAACCACTTAACAAAGGGATGGGGAAACTAGGTATAACCGTCACGTACATGTCCTATATAATGCTCTTCTGTATGAAAAAGCGTACATTAGAAAAAATCAAGCAAATTAGTGTTATATCATTGCAATGTGAAGTAATCATTCATAATAATGCTATCTGAAAAAGGATCTAGAAAAAAGGACCTTTTTATTTTGAGAACTTTGTGTGAACATTTATATGCTTCCCATGCGTTGATTTTCTAAATGACTTATTTAAGAAATTTTAATTTGTCGTATATTACATTATTATTGTACATACATTATTGTACATTAATTACAGACATCAAAATGGATAGGAATTTCAATAAAGCAAATAATATATGATCTGCTTATTACTTAAAGTGTTTAACTGCGGATTAATTTAACTAACGAATAATTACATTGGTCCTTTAAACTCAATAAATTAATTTTAAATATGGTTCCAAGAACTAAGACTAAAAGAAGTTTCTTAGAAAAAATACAAAATAATTTTAACAAATACATGAAACAGCATAATACATTGCATAATTTTATCAAAGTTAACCGAGTTATAAAAAATATTTTATTTAAATTCGCTTAAACCTTAATAAATAAAAAAATATTTAAAAATAATTTGATACCTTGATGTATTCTTAAAATTTTAATACATGGCAGGCAAACTAAATTCATTTTTAAGATATAGTCACAACGTTTCCAGTAAATTTAGGAGAAATCTATTTTCAGCATGTCAAAATTCTTCTGATCACAGATAGCTGACGAAGAGAATTTAGGCGATATGCAACAACTAATAATAATAAGCTGGATGTATGTCTTAATTATGTGTATGAAACTATTTTTTCTTTCGTGATTAGAAATATTTTAAGAGTTATTTACAGAATCGATCATCAACAAATAATTTACGTTACTTTAATTTCGATAATAATACAACAATTTAAATGATTTTTTTTATTATTGTAGAGACGAGATTATAACAAGTGACATCATTATAAATTGGGAGAAAATTCCGATATTTTTCAACAGAATGAAAGAATGTTGGATGTACTTAATTACAATCAAAAACTGCAAATAATACACTAGTCTGTTAAATTCAGTTTTTAGTTTTTCTGGATATTTATTGAAAAGTATGCCACTTTGTCATTCGTAGTACATGTCAAGCGTTCAAGTGGATTAAGTGGATAAGGTTTTTATTTAGGCTGTCCACAGATTTAACGTCTCCATTCCGGCGTAGAGACGAGAGCTTTCGGTTTTTCAATACTTGTCGGGTATCAAATTAAGTTACCAGGATTCGTCAACACAACTTTCTGTCAATGAATGTCCAAAATCAATACACGTAATTTGAATATAGCAAAACAGATGGAGCTTCTGTTCATATTAAAATTAAATGGATATTTTTTTTTTTCCATTTTTGTTTTGTTGATTTTCAAATGCCCTGCTCTTCCACTTGAGATTGATTTTCACTAGAACATCAGATATGTAGTAGCTTGATATTTGCTCAGAAAGCACCACGAGGAATCTGTTACGTTAAACCCACATCCAACCTAACAAGGGTGGAAGTTGTGGGTTCACAACCAATTTTTCCTCCTCGAGCCTAAAGTAAGAACTTTCCGGCTCACAGATTTTCTAGTCGTATACAAGAGAGCTTTCGATTTTTAATAGTTTTTAGGGTTTCGAACGGAGTTATCGGAGGAACCCAACATTCTATCCACCAATACTTAGAAATAAGTACGGTAGTACTCCGAATCCCATGAAATTGGGGTTAAATAGTTCTTTTTCAGTGTTTCTCTTGCTGTGAACGCGTTTCATTAAAAGGACACTTCAATTCAGACACTTAGTGCTTATGTTTTATTCCCAGCCACTGCTTTATTTATTTCTCCTTTTCTGGTTTTATATATTTTTTGTTGTCTGTGTCTATTTGTTGTTAGTTGTCTCCTATATATATATGTTCTTTTCTCAATTTGCTTTTAAATTTGGCTTATATATTTCCTCTATTCTAGAGTTTTTCTATTGCAAAAATTCTTCAAAATAATCCATCTATGTTTTTCTCTAATTTTCTTTTTCTGTTGTGAATTTTTACGTGATGATAAAAGTGAAATTTTTTTAAAAATGAAGAATTTTGCCGGAAAAATGGTCTGCCTTCAAAGTAATTGGAGAATATTTTAGGGGGTGAAAATATTGTAGAAGTTTCCCTGCCTGAAGATCTGCACTTTTATTACATTTCTTTAAAAAAAATTTTTTTTTGTAAATCCGTCGTCACAATTAAATACAATACATATGAATTTATGTGTATAAATTTACTTCCCAACTTGCCCGAATTCGACTTAAGCGATTTTCGTCGAGAATTTGAGATGTTACTAAGAATAGGGTTAAATAAGAGAAGTAATTTCATTAAATAAATATTAGTTTTAAATGGTGTAGTAGTATCATCGATTTTCAGTTTGTTGAATTAAACAGGTTTACACAGTTTTATAAAAAATGTTTGACAATGAATTCTTACTATACTTAATAATATTACTTTTATTTCTTTTTTTGTTACAATATAGAAATTTAAATTTAAAACGCATAATTTTTATAAATAGTTCAACAATATCAGCAGTAAGTCAATGGGCAACCGGATGTGAAAAAAATAAATAGCTCAAACATTCAAAAATGAAAGCAAATGAAATTTTTCCTGAAACAAATGCCCAAGAAACAAATTATTTTTCAGAACACTTTTCCTGACAATCATTCGTCTCCGACGCAGACCCAGGAACGTCAAAAATGAAAACATTTTCTCTTTTTATTTTCAAGTATTTTGCTGAGAAGCCTTTGATCATTTTTTGAATTCTGACAATTTTGAAAGTGAAGTTTTGTAGTTGAAGAAGAAAGGTTTCAGATTTTTCAACCTGAAAAAGATAACATTGTTGAAACCTTTATGAATGCTAGAAAGAAAACGTTTTTTTCTAAAAAACATTTTACTTTAAAAACACAAAGTATTTCAAATTTACAGTGGAAGTTTGTATTACTTCTAAATATTTCCTTTAAAAACATACCAATAGGAAATTTTTGATCGTTGATTCAAAAGAAATTAGAAATTACAATAGAGAAATAGAAATTACCATCTTATTTTTTTAAATTTATTTTATTTAGAATTAATGACAAGTATTCATATTTTTTCGTAACTGTTAATATTAAATATACCTGTTTGATAATATAAAAATAAGCAATAAAAATTATTCCCAATAATTGAATGTAATTTTATTCTAAGGAAGGAATTTACAAATTTTCATAATCTAATTGGTTTTTTGGCCTGTATATTCCGTTTATTTTGTTATTTCTGAAGAATAAGGCGAATGCAGCTTTAGAATTGAGGAAGAGATATTTCTCGTTTGGTTCCTAATTTGGATGTTTTGTATTAGAAAAATATTACAAAATGATCATAAATAAAATTTCATGTATTTCTTTAATTATTTATAGTTATTTAATATAGATGTATAGCAGATATAAACAAATAAAAGGATTATAATATAAAATCCATTAAAATAAATTTCATTTTTGCAAACTGGCCAACTAAACCAGAAATATTATTAAAAATATTTACATCATAAAGGTTGCTTATATACTGCAAAAATCCAAGAATTATGATTTTTTTTTAATTAATTGTTTTTTGTAAAGAATATAAGGACTTTTCTGCATTAATCAGATTTACGGGTTATAAATTTCTTCTTTTTTATCTCTAAGATATCTGATACAGCAATGTGTAACTTTTGAAAATTTATGTTTTGAGAAATATTTTTATTAAATTAATTGATTCAATATTTTATTTATGGGATATTTTACTTTAAAGGATGTAATCCCTTTAAAACATAACAAACTCTGGCTTCATATTTTGAACTTTATTTAAATGATTATTTTTAAACTTTTATCTGTTATTGATTATTGTTCCAAAATATTTTTGATCACACCATTAGAAATTAGAATACCAAAGTTTTGAAAATTCGTCGTATTCCGTCCTATTCGTCCTAATTAGTTACTCTTTTTAGTTGTCACGTTCAATGTTTAAAAATTGTAAGACCTAATTATAAAAAAAAAAAAAACATTTAACACTCAATTTACATGATGAATGCATTTGGTTTAATTGTAATGAAATTTTTAATTTCCCTCATTTCATTCAATAATGCATATTTCTATGTATTCCCGTCATGAATATATCATGCACTTTGTGTTTTTCATATTCCGAACACGATCTAAATAATTCTTGTTCTCAAATAGTTTCATTCTTATCATCAGCACTTTCGCTTTGTCCAATACGGACTAGAATAAACATTACCACTGAATCTGCCTCGTTACTTCCAAGTTACTACTACCCATCCCTGACGTTTCGAAGCAAAGCACGTTTCCCTTTCTTAAACTCACGTAGCATGGAAGTGCCTGAAAATTGATTAAGCACACACCCCTTCTGTAGAAGGCTATGAACCGACGACATTTACTGTCTTAGCTGAGCTTTCGGATAATTTAAAGTCTTTTGAAGGATATTTACTTTTCGAATCGACATATCTATTGCCATATCTTCTTATTTTAATAATGGGAAATTCGATACAATCCCATGCTTTTAAAAAAGAAAAATACCATAACTTAAAAAAGTCTCCTAACCTTAAATTCAAATATTTACACCACATAATTCATTATAATTTAGTTCTTATTTCAATTCCTTCTATTAGCTCACATTCTCCCTATCTATATCTTGTTCAAATTTTCAATCGTTAATAAAATACTTTTTATTCTTCCACTCAAGTTCGAATAAATTTTTTTTGAACTTGTAGTGGATGACACTTGATGTCAATATAATTTTTTCAAATATAAATTCAGTAATTAAATTAAATTAATTAATTTTAGTTTTATTTAGATTTTCAGTTGTATATATCTACCAATAGATGGCGCCAGATAAACTTAAAAAAAATGAATGAAAATTATTTATAAAGGGCTTTCTGCAATATAATGAAAAAAAAATAGGAATTGACTATAAAATTTTTTTTTTATTACTTGTTTTTAAATAGTACATATCATATGTGTTTTTTTTTAAATTTAATGTTTTTAAACAGGTAATAAATTTTTACAAATTGCAAAAAAAAAAAAAAAAAAAAAAAAAAAAGTTGCTTAACTATACATTTTAATGCTTTCTCATTCCTAACTAGACCTTATATATTCTATATATCTTCATTTCTAATTGAAGTGACAAAATAGCTCGCGTCAACCGAAAGTGTTCCAGAATTTTCCAGCTAATTTTAGGTTTCTATCCTCGAGGTTTTATGAAAGTACTTTACAACTGAAGTATAAGTTAATTTGTACAGCAAAAATTATAAAAAGGTTAAGTACTGATGTATACTGTCGTTTGAAGTATAATGTTAATTTAAAATAATTTAAATTGCTCTTTCTAAAATATCTACTTATTTTAAATATTGAATATTGAACCTAATTTGGTGCTTTGAAAAAATACTTTGAAAGGAATATCCATGTCTTAATCCAGCAACTTGTCTTGAAAATTTCAATATAACTGGTACTTGTTGTTTATTTTTAAATCGATATACACTCATGTCCATAAATTAAGGATAATGAAGTTCAGGCAAAGAAAGAGACAGAAGCAAAGCAAATTTGACTTATTTGTAAAGTCTATTTATTAAACAAAAGGCAAAGAGCAAAAAAGATGCTATATGTTTGACATAATTAATAAAAATTGCGATTTTTACTCCTTGGAGAAAATTTCAAAAAAGAACCTATTTACAAAAAAAAATATAACATGGTTAGTATGATGGTTAATATGGAGTATGTCTCCCGGACGATGCAATACAAGCCTTACAACGCCTAGGCATGCTGAGTATCAAATTATCAATCTGATCTTGGGGAATATTACACCACTCATCAAGCAATGCCCTCCGAAGTTCCGGTTGACAGGTGGGAGGGGGTTGAAGGGCTGTCATTCGTCGGCCAAGCATATCCCACACATGCTCTATTGGATTCAAGTCCGGTGAGTATGCTGACCAATCCATACGGGTGATATCCTCCAATTGAAGGCATTCGTCTACAATGTTTGCACGGTGAGGACGGACGTTGTCATTCATAAACAGAAATTCAGCACCCATGGCGCCCCGAAACAAACGTACATGTTGTTCCAGAATGACATCCCGATAGATGTGGCCTGTCATCGTTACACTCTGAACATGCAGGTCAGTTCTGGAACCAAGAATAATTCCTCCCGAAACGAGCCATTCTGCGTCACAGTAACGGTGTCGTTCAATGGTGTTCTCTTGGTGGTAACGGGTACCTGGCGCTCTCCATATGAAAGTCCGGCGAGAATCAGACTGCAAACTAAACTTGGACTCGTCGGAAAACATCACACCAGACCACTGTTGTGGTGTCCACAATGCATGCTCTCTACTCCAGGTTAATCGCAGGCTACAGTGAGTTGCGGTAAGTGGAACACATCTGACAGGCCTACGAGCATATAGACCAATGTGCCCTAAATGTCTGTACATGGTCTGCCTTGAAACTGTCGTACCGGTAGCTGAAGAGAGCTGACGAGACAGGTCTGATGCTGTGCACCGTCTGTTTCTTTTGGCAGTAACTGCTAAATACCGGTCCTCATGCGGCGTTGTAACTCGGGGGCGACCTGTGCTGTAACATCTACTCACATTACCATCATCTTGGAATCGTTGCCAAAGCCTGGAGATGACACTCTGGGCGATTCCAAGTTCCTCGGATACTTCCAGCTTGGCACGTCCATATTCCAGTCGTCCGATAATTCTACCACGTAAAAAATCATCCAAATGCTTCCTTTGAGCCATAACTATGCGGTTACTGCACTGAAAGGCTTTTAAAGCGCTTGTGAACAATTTTACTTCTTTGCCACCATTCCTTATATACCCCTCTATACTATCCGCGCCATCTGGTGGTTTCCTGTAATTTGCATATTCTTCTTCAAGATGTGTGTGATAATTCTACAGGTGAAAATTTTATTTTAGAGTTCTATTTCTGTGTGATTCTGAATTATCCTTAATTTATGGACATGAGTGTATTTTTTACTTAATTGCAAAAAGTCCGGTTAGAACATTTCTGAAGGATCATTTCATGTTTAATCTATAAAATTCCTAAAATTTTGGGTTTTCATTTTTGAATGCTTGAAATTGTACTGAATTATTCCCTAAAGCTGTGCTTTAAATACTTTTGAATTATAAATTTATTAGGATTCACACATCTCCCATGTACTGCTACCAGTCAAAGAAATTGGCTGACTTAACAGGGCTTTTAGAGCTAGGTTTAGTTAACTAAAATTCTCTCGGAGAAAGAATATTTTCTCATTCTGCCATTATTATGGAAAAGAGATATAATTTGGTGCTTTGAAAACGATTGATGAAGAGAAAACCTTAAAGGACTACATTATGAATTTGAAATCCTGCAAAAAAGCATTAATCCTCGTATTTTAGTCTAATATTTTATATGTAGTAATGTAATAATTTTATAATATGACATTAACAACTCAAAAGACTAGATAAAAAAGTTATTTTAATTGTCTTTTCATTTCATACATTGGGATTTATTTAAGTATTTTTAATTAATTAATAATAAAGTAATCCTTTAATATGAAACGAATTGTTTGAATGGCTTCGTATAAACTATTCAAGAAATCACTAATTAAATTTGTATTTTTGTTTTTGAATGTTTAAGAAATAACTTCATCATGAAAAGCACATTCATGAAGTAATTATTAAATTCTAATTCATTGTATCCCGTAGATAATTTTAAGTAAGAATTAATAAGTCTTTCTATTCAATATGTTGCATTCCATTTGAAAAGGACAGTAAATTTAATTGAAAACTAATTGTAAAAAGTACTCCTAAACTTATAGTACTTTTAAATATTGTAGTACTCCTAAATACTGTACTAATGAATGCTTTGGATTAATGAATTAATTGATTGGGGGAAACAAAAGAATTACTAAAGTTATTGTATGCAAACTTGATTAATTTATTCAAAAAATGAAGACATTAAATAATAAACTAAATTACTAAAGCAACATAAGTAAATGTCTTATTTAAATAAATCTCACTAATTTTTACATTAGAAAGGATTTTAAGTCTAATAAAAAATCGTAATCGAAAATCACACATAATTTAATCTGTTTCGAAATGACGGCAACAAATTAAACTATGTTTTGAGCATGTTATTTAGAAATCAGTTTATCAATTTATCTGAATTCCATGCCATAATAAATTATTACTCAGTCTTTCTAAGTTATCTAAATTAGATGTAGCGATTTAAAATTACAATTTATTTATTTAATTAGTTAAACTTTTTTCACATTAATAAGTCTATAACTAAAAAATTATTTATTATTACTTTATAAGAAATTTGTATTTAAATTTTAATTTCATTATATAAGGCTTTTGGATTTTTTTAAAAATATCTCTTAAAGTGAAATATTATTAAGTAAACCTATTAACAATATAAATACAATGTTATGTTACCTAAATGCAGTATTTATTTTTAAAAGAAAGTTATTTTATGTCTCATGCAATAAAACACAAAACTTTAAATGGAGCAATTATCAGATACTATAAAAATGCTGGAACTTATTTTAAGCCAACTAAAGTTCTTATGTGAATCAACAAAACTTATTTGTAACCTCATAAATGCTATGAAAAATGCGCAATGCATTCAAAGCATTATCAAAGAATTTTTCTTAGTTTATGAAATAGTGATTGATGTTTAGGAGGGACTCATTTTAATTTAGAAGACTAACTAGGCATAGTCGAAAGATTGAATAGCTATAAATCGTGCATTTGAGATTATCTGCGAAAATGTATATTGATTACAAACTACTAATATAAGTAAGTTAAACTATTGAAAATATACAAGAAATATAGAACAATGCAAGATTTACTAAAATGAATAAAATAAATTTTATTAAGAATATATTTTGTCGATTATGTACTCATTTAAGCAATACATTAATAATTAATTTTTCTGTAATTTCTAATTTTTCTTTCATTCCAATTCTCATCCTATGTGCAGTTTTATGATCCAACCATGTGTGTATCATATTAATAGCACGTTGAAATATTTAATTATTATATTTGACAATAATTCGTTAATTTCAGATATAAACACTTGGATTTAACATGATTTAAAAAATTTAGAAATCACTATCAGTATTCAAATACATTAGAGATTTCATTATATGTATAAAAATAAAATATTGCATCAATAGTAATATAACTCTTATTGCACTATAAGTATTAAAAAACTCTTAAACTAATAAACTTATTTTTAAATTGTTTTAAATCCCTGTTTAAGTATTTTATTGCGATAACAACGATAGAAATAAATTTATTAAACCTATCTAATCTATATCAATTTTAAAAAAAAATATTCATGAATTTTCCCTTTTTAATGTTAATCTTAATATTTATATTAGTAATTTCTAAAATGAGACAGCGAAGTAATGTTGTTTTATGATTGCTAAAACCAATAAAATGCTAAATTGGTTTATATAAGTCAATTAATCTAAAATAAGTTTGACTTCTACGAAATAACAGCTGACTTTTGTTCAAAATAAAACAAAAATTAATTATTATTTTAGAAAAATTATGAGAAAACTATTTAGTATTTAACATTAATAAATGTGTTTCGCACTATTTTCGTAATATCTAATTTGTATTTATTTGAAAACACAAGCAGCAAAAATTTTATTTATTAGTTAAAAAGTAATTGTTTTCCTTTAAATGTCACTTCGCTAAACCACTTTGCCATTAACCACCATTCCAAAGCATCGCTATAAAAGATAGTGGTAAGCGATATTTTTATACAGTACAGTTGAATCTCAATAAAACGCACCATTTATAACGAAACCTGAAAATTAGCTGTTTACAAGTGGTAGTGGGTCACGGAATCCCGCTACACATTGGATGTTGGACCATCTTTTGTTTCAGTAAGCAAAATTAAAACGACAGTTCATAGGAGGTAGTTAATACAATATGGGTGTGAAAAATTAGGGAGTAATTAACTCTTTGTTAATATGAAATAAAAAACATTTTTTATGAAGAAGAGTTTTTTTTTAATATTGAATATTTTCATACTTTTTTATGTTCAGTTTATAACTACGTCTTGGGAGATCTCATTCCAAATTAAGGTGACATCAGGTTTTAGTAAAGAAATGGCATGCCTTCTTTCATGTTAAATCTGACAAGGATTTAGGTGTAGAACTCCATCAAAAAAATCTGCTCAAAAGAAAATAATTTGTTTGGAATTTAAAAATAATAACTAAAAATATAAACTTTTTCATACCAGTTAATCAAACAATAAGGGTTTGCTTGCATCCGTCCATCCATCCTTTCTTCCTTCCGAGGGGCCGTTCGTCCGTCCTTCCTTCCCTCCGTCCATCCTTCCTACCTTCCTTCCGTCCTTCCATCCTTCCTTCCATCCTTCCTTTCTTCCTTCCATCCTTCCTTTCTTCCTTCCATCCGTGCGTTCTTCCTTCATTCCGACTGGAAGGAATGAATGAAGGAAGGACGAATAAAGTACAGATAAATTATACAAATAAGTTCGAATTTATGTTTTAAAAGGGTTCATTAAAAGAAAAATCACGAATTTCAATATTAATCATACGTAGATCTAGTACTACGAATATTTTCAACAACTTTTAATTAAAATAAAAGTAAAAATTTATTCGGTGAATAAATTGATTCGGTATGTATTGATGAGTCCTTTCTTTGAAATAAATATTGTTTTGAAGTGTTTTTAATAATAAAAAAATAAATAAAACAGTTAAAATAACTTAATTAAAAATATTTTATAAAATATAATTTTGCACTCGGGTTAACTTCTATACTTGAATATCCGTGCAGTTAATGTTATTATGTTTTCTCGATTTTATCATATTTTCTTAATAAAAATATATCTTTCTCTTCTGATTTTTTATTCGAATTTTAATATCAGCCAAGGAATCACTTTAACATAAATTCAGTTTATTATATTATTTAAATCCTAAAAATGATTCTGTGTTTATGATATTTTTCCAGTTAGTTTGTCCCATTTGACAAGTGGTTTTTTTTTTAACTTGTATTAAATATACGACTTTAATGATATTTGTAATATTATAATAATGTTAATAATATTGTTATAATATTATTAATTAATAATTGTAATAAGGTTCTACCTACGTAACCATATTTCGTCCTACGCACTGCAAGAGCACCCCTTGTGGTGTTCAGAAGAAATCGTCAGTAGGCATCCGGACTCTCACCCGAGAGGACGTACGGTGTAACTGGCGCTGCCATTAGTAACAATCTCTCATCCCGAAAGCTGGTAGTAGAATCTTTCCACAAATCTTTAATTGTGGTGTTTATGTGTTTGTAAATAAAGTTGTGTCTCAACCCGACCATGCCCAGATACAGCTGCACAAACAACCGACAAACACTACATAATATATTTCATAATATTGTTATTATCCTTGAAAAGCTATAAAATAATGACTTGTTTCAAATAAACCAACATCTGTTTTGAACATTTTTTAAATCTTATTAATGAATGTTATCAAATTACATTATTAGTAGAATTAATGAATTGAGATGCATTATATCTTTGATAAATAATTCATTTTTGCAAGAGTATTTCTGAATAAGTAATTTATGAATTATTAAAAGTATACAGCACCTTAAAACTGCGCAAATTATATTTTTCAGGGGATTTCGGTGTTTGTGTCTAATAATTTTCCATCTGTATGTGAGAAGCTTTGTAATCCTATGAAGCATTTAAGTGGGTTTTCAAATTTATATTCTATTCATTTGCAAGTTGCAAAATAAATTATTTATTTACATATTTATCAGGAATCCATTTATTTTTCTGCTTTTAAAATTACAATAATAATGATCATAGAATTTTTTTTTAACAATATGAGCTGGTTGTGCCGAAAATTCCATGATTATACTCTTAAAGATGTTTGTTTTATGAAAATATATTTATAATAAATTTAAATCAAAATTCCATTTTCCGATTTATCATTAAAATACTGTTCCTTATTTCAACAAAAATCACCTAAAATTTAATTTCTGAGATTTCTGGTATTTTTACCATTTTCATTTACATTCCCATTGTTGTTCATTTTTAAGAATCCTATTTAAACTAATTTGCATTTTTGCCTTAAAAAATGATAACCGGATTTCTTATGATGAGTAACGCATTTGATGATGCATTGATGTTTGCAGATGAAAAATGCATTCATGAATAATCTGTGAAGAGCTATCTTTCAGTTTTAATAAAACATTAAAGAACAAAAGAAATCCTCCAGGCAACTGTTTGATCAATATTGACTGAAATCCACCTGAATCAAGTATGTCACACTAAGTTGCATTTGATTATAAGCGTCATTATATTCTAAATAAATATTTAAAAAGGAGACTCATAAAGCAATGAAATAAATTATGTTTCTCAGCCTTATTAGCTTCGTGCAACCTTGTTATTTATCAGTTTCCTCTGGTTTATTTTTCATTTGCCTCTTTAAAATAAATGCATATGTTCTTTCACAGAAATCCGAAAAGCAATAATGGTGAACAATAACACAACTTAAAATGTCAATTGGCCATTTATGATGCTATTCATGAGGCACTTCTTGGCATACTTATCGATTTTAGATATCTACAATGTTATTTTAGTAAAATTAAGAAGCAAAAAAATATATATATATTTCTATTTTTTTTTCTCCATTCGATTAATTGGAAAAGAGTGGCCATAAAAATTTTTTTGTGTTTAGATAAAATAGGAAAGAAATATATTTCCAGCGGCTATGAATCGTGCAACTGCCCAGAAAAAGGCTTCTATCATCTAGCATAACTACTCACCATGGACTTCATTAGGAGCTAAAGTGACTCTTCCTGGTGGGCAAAGCACTTATCTCTCTTTCTGAGTTTCCCTTTAGATCTCAGTTTAATTTACCTATAATGATTTGCAGCCTCGTTTCATCTCATCCGAATATTCCATTACCTCTGCAGTATTTTCTTCAGCGGGTGAATGAGACTGCGACAAACGTTGTCCTCGCCCCGTTGCATTTTCTTCTGGCTGCCTACATTGCTACATGGCTAATCTTTTCGCTTGGATTGCTTGTCGTATACTTTTCTTTCTGGCCGTTGTTAGTGTCAGAAAGGGGGTCTCACATCTTTCTCGCACTGCTATCCTATAAAACACATCATTCGAAAGAGATATTAAGCTACGGGATGGGAAGGAAGTGGCATGCAGGCATAGTTCACGAAACGGTGAACTGCATCGATTAGCAGCCGGCAATAAAATTGCCACGCTTATGTCAACAGTGTCAGTTTCTTATTGTTACATACGGTGAAAAGTAATTGGAAATGTTCCTCGTTCATAAAAATTAATAGCTATTATACAAAAATCCAAGAAAATGGTATCAAAAATATTTTCACCTGCATTGGATCCAGAATTAAAATCTAAAAATCAATGGAATTAATAGTAGAAAATGAAAGGTAAACCATTAAACATTAATATAATCTCAGTAATATATTCATAATAAAAATATACACATAATTTTTATAAGATTTGAAAATTTTTATTTGGCCTTCAAATGAACTGTAGATAATACATAATTTTAATTATTAATGGTGAAGGACTTTTCCTTCTCATAACAAATCAACATGAATTTCATATTCATTCAACCAAATTGTTTTTATTGTATCGTATCGCATATAGTGTTATGGTTGTTGAATTGGAATTTGTAATTGTCTCTTTTCAAATAGGCTTTACCTACACTTAAGTACATTATCTGGTTTATTAAAATGACATATCTGATTTTAAATACACGAGGAAAATTAACTCTTTGTATTAGTATTTGATTTGCTGAACATGATTTTTTATTTATATCTTGACTTGTCCTTCATTCATTTTTTACGTTTTTTTTCCATATACCAAAATAAGCAGCTAATTGAATTAATTAAAATTTTCTTAAGAATTGTAGTAATTAAAAGTATTTTATCATATTCATCTAAACAAAATATAAATATTGCAATAATGTAATTATAATAGTACAATGTTTCGCCTTACAGATATTCTAAAAATAAATTCAAAGTAGAGCCTTAAGAATTTTGAAATAAATATGTATTTTTATGGTTAGTCATTTCAAAAATGTTTATTGCATTCAAGAGTTATTTAAGATCACCGATAATATAAAATGTGTTTTTTGATTATAAAGATCTGGTATAATATTTATAAGAATGAATACAAAGTCATTAGTTGTAAATGTATTCATTATGAATTTAAAAATAAATACTTTATATTGACAACGGAGACATTATTAGATTTATTATCAATGTAAAACATTTATTCTATGTAAATATTTTTAATTAAATAAAAATTATCAGACAATAATATTCGCATAGAGTAAAAATACGCAGATTGCAAACAAGGGGCCCACTGCTGCCCACCTTTCTGCGGCACGTGTCATAATGTGTCCGTTTTGCTAAGATTAAATCATGGAAATTATACGGATATAGTTGGATTAAAAAAATAAGTATTAGAAAAATGTTTTAATCGATGTTTTATAATTTATTGTAAGCTATGACATTAACATTTTTCAGTTACGAGCTAGATGGATGAAAGATCCCTGTCGGCATTATTTATTTTATTCTAACACTAACACTAGAGTGTTAGGAAAGAATTGTCATTACATAATCCATTGACAAATGTTTGTTTCAAGAAATCATTTCAAAAATATGTTCCATTTTTTAAATTACTTCAACAAATGTATGTAATTATAACTAGATAATATATTAAAAAGTGTAAACTTATTGGGATCAATACATATTTGTGAAAATACATTTTTTTAGCATGAATATTAAAATATCAAAAACCAGAATTCATTTGACAAACCACTTTTACACTTAGGTTTTATAAAAATTGAACCAAATACTGAATAATTTTTAAGTCATTTTTAATATCACACTTCAAAAATCTTGATTATTTAATAAATTGTATCCTTTATTTTTCATCATATATTATTTATGTAAGCAAAATAAATTCATGATAGATAAGTTTGAATTGTTTTTTCGTGTTTTTCAAGCAATGTGAGAATATGCAGTCCATGGCCTTCCATTATGTGTATATTGCGAATAAAAAAACAATTTTTTTTATTAATTAAGAGTATTATTCGAATTGTTGTATCTTTTGCACTAAAAATAAATGAATGGTATGGAAAATTAATAATTCCTAAAGAAGGATAAACTGAACACAAAGAATTATGTATCTTCAAATAACAGTAATTATATATAATAGTTAAATATAGTAGACACCCCTCTAATATCAAATTATCAACATCAATTTAATAGGGACCATCACCAGCTCGGATTACCGAAAATTAGGACTAAAACCAATATTAAAATGGTTGATTAAAAAAATTACCTTGAATTTTGAAACAACTTTAATTTTCATTTATTTAGCATTGTCTTCAAACTGATAGTAGTCATAGACATGACTTATTGGTCATTCCACGAAAAATTTTCAAAAAAAAACTGTTATAAGATATATTTTTCACAAGTGACTGAAGTGACAAAAGTCATGGGATAACTACTAATATCGTGTCGGCCCTCCTTTCGCCCGGCGAAGTGCAGCAACTCGACGTGGCATGGACTCAACAAGTCGTTGGAAGTCTTCTGCAGGGATATTGAGCCATGCTGTCTCGATAGACGTCCATAATTATGAAAGCGTTGATGGTGCAGGATTTTGGGCACGAACAGACCTCTCGATGATGTTCCATAAATGCTCGATGGGATTCATGTCGGGCGATCTAGGTGGCCAGATCATTCGTTGGAATTGTCCAGAATGTTCTTCAAACCAATCGCGAACAGTTGTGGCCCGGTGACATGGCGAATTGTCATCCATAAAAATCCCATCGTGGTTTGGGTACATGAACTCCATGAATGGCTGCAAGTGATCTCCAAGTAGCTGAACATAAGCATTTCCAGTCAATGTTCGGTCCAGTCGCACCAGAGGACCAAGTCCATGCCATGAAAAAACAGCCCACACTATTACGGAGCCACCACCAGCTTGAACAGTGCCTTGCTGACAGTTTGGGTCCATGGCTTCGTGGGGTCTGCGCCACACTCGAACCCTACCATCAGTTCTTACCAACTGAAATCGTGACTCATCGGACCAGGCCACGGTTTTCCATTCATCTAGGGACCAACCGATATGCTCACGTGCCCACGAGAGTCGCTGCAAGCGATGTCGTTCTGTCAGTAAAGGCACTCGAGTCAGTCTTCTGCTGGAATAGCCCAAGAAAGCCAAATTTCTCCGCACAGTTCTAACAGACAAGTCCCTTGTACGTCCCACATTGATTTCTGCGGTTATTTGACGCAGTGTTGCTTGTCTGTTAGAATTTACGACTCTTTGCAGACGTCGCCGCATTTATACCTGTTCTACGCGATGCTACTGCCATCTGAAAATTTGCATATTGCTATCCCATGACTTTTGTCACTTCAGTGTATATTTCTTTATATAAAAGACTAAATTTTGTGGATTGAAGCGTGAAATCTATAAAACAGAAATAACTGTGTAATGTCGGGATGGGTAGAAATATAAATTTCTAGAAGTGATACAAATACAGGATGAACAAAAATTATTTCATGCTTTACAAAATGATATATTAAAATAGAAATAAATTGTCTTTATAAACTTACAATTTAACTAAAAAAACAATAAATTTTGAGCAACTACAAGATCTCTTAGTTGCTTGTAGTATATCCAAACGATACTCGACTTCATGCAACACCTGCTGAATATAGGTGTCGTTGCTTCACATCATATAGTATATTAACAAGCACATGAGATGTAAGGAGTTTTAAGATGCTCTCCATATTTAAACCAATTGGAATATTTTCATCTTTGGTTGTGTGAGTGATCGTGTATGTCAGATGCCTTTTATTAATTCACAGAAACTGAAGCAGAGTATCACAGCTTTTATTAATTATATATATCAATAGATGCTTTATGCCAACAAATTGCTTGAAACGAGTAACTCTTGGATGTACTACGGTCAACAAAGGAATCTTACCTTGATATTTATTCACATTTGTAGTTTCATTACAAATTAGTAAATAATATTTTACTAATTTGTAATGAAACTTGGATATACTATCTATCTGTGCTATTTTTAAAGATTTTGTAATGTCTTTAGTAAATCTGGGACGACTAGCATATTTGTTAGCGTTATAAAATCATTGAAAATTTCAAAACATTCAGGTTCTTCAATATTCTAAATTTAAAATATTTTGTTTAAAAGTCTTTTAGATATTTTGTGTTTCCTTTTGGATCGTGTTAAAATTATTGATATAAATCTACTTTAAATTTTTTAGACTTAAAAAAACTATTCTCAACAAACATTTAACATATTGAAAGCGATTAAATTTTTTTTTAATTTGCTAAATCTCTAAAGGAAAATTTATCTTCTGGAAGCAAAAATAAAAAACCTTCTTTGAAGAAACTGCTCCATTTGTTGGCTTGATCGGTTGTATCTGCAGTTGGCAGGACTCTATAGAATTCTTCTAATGAGCCATACAGATCAATTCGTCTTACCATTAGCGCTAGAAAATTGATCTTTTTGTTGCAATCCTCATTAATTGTACCCCGTCCTTCCCTTTACTAAACGATGCGTACAAATAGATTGTTTATAGTTTATTTAACTAAACAAAAGAACAATCATTTAAAGTTACTTTTTTTATATAAAAACGCCTTCCGAAATCAAATTTAGCGAAAACGCTGAGCAGAAAATGTTATTGTTATAACTAGCCACTGGCTTTTATTTTCTTTGTGCAGTTAATGCACATTTTTGATTTCTGTGAAAATATGTTTCTTTCTTAAAAAAATAATTAAATTGTAAACAAACTTATCTTAAAATCGAAATCATTATATTTTTTTTAAATTTGACAAAATGAAAGATGGAGGAATTGAGCATAGTTTAACTGTTTAATTAAATCTGTTTATTATATTATTTTGATAGAAATTTTAATTCTTAGAAGAAGTTAAGTCGTAAATTTATTTTTAATTATAATATAATGAAGTCGAAAATTTAGTTATGTCGTTGATGAAATTTTACAAAACAGGGACATTTTATTTCAATTATTAAAAAGAATTAAAAGGGTTTACACTCTCAATGATTTAGCCAGCAGTAAAAATGCTTCTTCATTAAGATATTCCAAATCTGATTTAAAATTTGCATTTTTTTTTCATTTGACAATTTATTGCTATTACGTAATTTATCTCATTGCCATTACTTCTAAAGGTTATTAGCCATAAAATTGTGAATATAAATATAAAAATAAAATATACAAATTACTCAAATATACATACGATAGAAATTTCCTTATTTTTTTCTTCTAATTATAAATCTCGATTAGACTAAAACAGTTTGTTATTTACTAGTTTAAGCTATGACACGAACCATGCAACAATATGATTTTATTGTGGGCTTGAAGGTAATAACAGAAACTGAACTGACAGCAAAAATAAAAAAAGTTCTACAAGTGTTTATGTTATTTTAATGGATATTTAAAAGATACTGGACGCATATCTGTATACGCTTCATTTCATGATTATAGTTGCGATCTACCTCAAAAATGTCACTATTTTTGCTAGGTTGTAATGCAGCATGTGTCATGAAATGTAGCCTAGGTAGATATTATACCTCTATATCATTAGTAAATAGAAAATGTGAAATTCACTGAAATTAAAATGTTTAGTCATTTCTCTTTTTATTTAAAAATTTCTCATTCCATATTTATGCACACATCATCCTAGAAAATTTCCCGTTGCTCTGTAGGGTGTAGTGTATGGAAATCTATCATTATTAATAATAAGTAATCTATTATTATTCATCCATAACAATTAAATAACAAAAGTCGAATTATCTATCAATGACAAATTAATGTTTATGAATACTGCAGTGTAGACAAATTTTATTTTGTGTAAGAAATAAATTATTATGTGTAATACGCAAGAAATCATTGATATTGATTGTTTTATGCATAAAAAGCTTTTTTCATATATATAAGCATTCAAGGACTTGGTGTCACCTTAGACTTTTAGACTTTCCCTCCTAGTAAAATTGTCTGAGGCTATACATTTAGAATTAACGATATCCGGTACTGGACATCTGGTTAAAGGGTGTTTTTCGCTTGAGAGAATGAGAGTAAGTGTTTTTTTAGACTAAATACTTAATTATCGCCATTGATGGTCAAAATTTATTTAATGGTGGGGTGCAGCTTTGAAAAGATAGTATTACGTCTGATAGAGTGTGCTTCATAATATTGTCCTATTAAACGATATTTATGTTACATGGAAAAATCGACCAACTGTGACATTGAGTGGGAGAAGTCAACCTTTGACCCTCACCACGGCCCTTGTCCAGAATGATGAGTGAAGACAGAGCACTGATAAACTGCTTGAGTTCAGGGTGTCAATCTTATGTAACGTCAAAGAGGATCTCTAATCCAAATCAACTAAAACTTAGAGGTAGTCTTTAGATGAAAAGGCTAACCAATCAAACAGACTCAATGATGATTTTAAAAGGGAAGAAAAAATGTCAAAATAATCATCATCTAAGATAATAAGAGAGATGTAGTAAAATATGTCTAAACAAAGTAGAAAAATCGTTGGGGAAGAATGTACTGAACAGAGAAGCCAGACAGAGACCCCCTGGATGACTTCAGAACATTTACGACGAAATCCGCAAGACGGGTAGGATCTCAATCACCAGCATTAAAGGAGACTGATCTCAATACTTTTGACCATTTCTCAAACATGCTTTTCTATAAGTGAGTCACTATTTTCAAAATTAATTTTTCTTTGGTGGACCCTCAATGCTCTACTGTGAATAATACAAATTTAAGTCAAAAACTTTATGGCCTCGTTCAAAGACATTCGCCATGGTGGGAAAGAGTTTCTTTTTTCTTTGATTAATGTTATTTACATATACTACTATTTTTTATAATTAACTTATGTAATGCAAAACGGGCATCTTCTGTTATAAAAATATTATTGGTTGCTTATTCGTTGCTTTGCCTTTGATATGTTTAATGTCATATGCTATTATTTGTATTCTTCAAGTAGAATATTTATTATTTATAGTGGGTTGATGACAAATATTACAACCGTATATATGAAAATAAGATAATGTATTTTATTAAGAATAACATTAATTACATCAAAATAAATAAATCAATAATTTTATTTTAAATGAGAATTATTCCATGCGAATATATTTCTCTCTTCATAATTGTAACCCCTAAGGACTCTAGATCCTAGATAATTTGTGATAATGGTGATCTGAGAAAGTTATTGAGGCTCACAACGCAAGAATTTCCTTTTGTGAAATTTTGATATGTTGGGATAATGGATTATATGTGAGAAATGCTTATCTTTTATGTATTGAAAATTCGCGATACTTTTAAGTATTCTCCAGCATTATTATATAAAAATTTATACAAATTAAGATATAAAAATAATTTTAAAATGCCAATGATTAGTTTTAATTGTTAATTTAATTTTGTAGGCATGTTGTAGGTTTGTTTGTAGGTTTTGTTTTTTTGTTGTCAAACTTTATAAAATCTCATTAGATGAAATTGTTGTTTCTTTTTATTTAAAATTTTCTATTTCGGATCTTTTATAAATTATAATGAGTATATGATCATGCTAGTTCTTGTTCTGCATGCGAATTATACATCCTAAAAAAATGAGGTGAACTTACTCTATTTTTATACAAATAAGACACTGATTTCTTTCCTTTCATAGATCTATCATGATCTCCCGAAAATAATAGAGTAGCACTTCTTTCGAGTTCACTAGCGTAATAGTAAAAAATAATGAAAAATAACACACACAGTCAAACGAAATTGCTTTCCTGAACTCGTATCCAAGCAGGAGATATAATTCATTTCTTACAGAAGACTGGGTTATTTTTTGATTCCCTTTCCTTTCAACGGGATTTTTTTCTCAAAGCTTGTAAATTACAGGTCCGATCGGGAAGTTCTATCTACGACAAAAAAAAAGTTCTTTACGACTTTGTTGCCCACTCTCACCCCTCCTGGCTCTATCCATCAAGAAGATAGCAGGTTCGAAAAGCAGTGTTTTTTAAGGACTACTTTTCACCTGATACCAGGGATATTCCCATCTAGTAGTACCGCTTATCAACTGTCTCCGGACTCAATGCTCCATCAACATTGTGTAACTCGGTAAAAGACTCCAAGTTTTAAAATCGGTATTCATTGCTCTGATGTAGGCCACTCGTTTCACATTTAACGCTATCTCCCACTTTCATCTCGTACGTCATGTCAAGGACACTTTAGCAGCTTTTGAACCTTAAGTGAGATATGACTTTTCAGAGGGAGATTTTTTTTACTTCTTTTGGTTAGCTTGTAAGCTCGTCCAGATTCACAGCCTTTTTAAAGTGAACAATACGTTTTCTGTTAGGAGGACATTAGAAATGTGTATACATTCATGCTGCTCTAGGATTTTACAGATTTCTATATTACTGTGTCTTATGAACTATATGTAAATTATTACAAAATGTTGTTTATGCGTTATTATGCGTCCTACTTTGACGATGTTATTTTAAAAGCAGCTAAATACTACCGCAATGACTAATAAAAGACTAAAATTAATTATTTTTACATGTTTGAAGAAATTAAATAAATCGGTTTAAAAATAAGAAAAATTTTAAATTACCCTTTTATAAATGATATCTTTTACCATGGTTGTCGAATACAAGGACACAGCTCATCATAACCCTTTTATTTCCTTAAAAGTTTAAGATTTTAATGCGTTTATTTTTTTAAGTATATATATATAAAATAAAATAAGTTTGGAAAGTGTTTATTTATTTTATTTAAATGTCAACGTACATTTACAATTTACTCGTCACTTGTTCAATGATAAAAAATGCACAAAAAGAGATCAAAAGTTATTTCTCCATGAAAATTTTGCTTATTTGGAGTAGTAAATAAGCTGTATTGTAATTTATGTAATAATCTTTTTGCTTTACGAATGTCACTGAATTTGCATATTTTATGTTTATGTGACAGTTTTTTCTCCTCCAAATGCAGCCCAAGTAAGGAAGAAAGTTGACGCCTCTGTCTTACAAACTGTCTTACTCTGTCTCTGACTTATGCCTCTGTCTTCATTTTGAACATTAGACTTTGAATGATAACTTAACTTGGAATTTAAACTTTGATTGATATTAACCTTTAAGGAGGATAATATATTGAAGTTGGGTGTTTTGTCTAGTTGATGTTCATTATATTAAAATTAATAAATGATAGGTTTCAAATTAGGGTTTAATTTGAATTTTTTGCATCGGTTATCATCACAAAAATATCTTTATTTATTGTTCAAGTATCCCTACACCTCATTGTTTTATTTAACTGATGTTATTTTGTTTTCTTTAAATCAAATTAAACGTTTGTATATTCTTTAATGCAAAAAAATACAAAATTAACGGTTTTAAATTTTTTATTATAGAACGACAAACTACAACATAGTAAACAACAACACACAAAAATATTGAAACATAATTCATTTAACAAATGTAGAACATTCTTCCTAATATTTCAGTTATTTGGAAAAAGTTTAAAAAAAAAAAAAATTTTTTTCGGAAGGATATTGAAGCTTATTAAATTTAATAATATAAACGTCGATTTAACTAATTATCACACTAGTTTAATTTATTTAAAAAATATTTTTGAATGAAAACTTCATAAATTACGTAAATTAAATTTATCTGTGATTTTTTTTAACGAAATTATCTCAAACACTTGTGAAAAACCTGATGTATTGAATCGTTACGGTCTTTTTTTCAATCTCTTATTAATACAGCATATAGCAAGCCTTTTTTAACTAATTCTGAAATTCTTCATATGTAATAATTATAAACCTATGACGGTTTTGAACCTAAAACTCCTTTTGGAATTAACTTCATTAATTAAATAAATAAATAAATAGGAGGAAGTCGTAAAGATAGACTCTTCTTCTAAGTCCTTAAGAAAACATCAAGTCAGGCATTTGTTTGGAGGAGGCAATATTAACACTAACTAGTCCTCCCTATTTAAAATGTCTACAACTTGGCGAATTTTACAGAACAGATTATTAGTCATAAGTATTTTCTACACTGGGAAAAAACTCCAAATATGACGATTTAGCACATAAATAGTTTTTGTATAAGTACTAGAAATATACACACTTTGTGTTATTTTAGTTTATTCTAAATTTTAATTAATAATAAAGTTTAAAAAAATAGTGTACATTTTTCGTGATGTTACAGATTCCATTGCTCTATAGGTATGTTATATCAAAAAGAATGAAGTGTAACATGCTTGTTCTTTCTAAATATCTCATATAAAGTAAAATAAATCACAGCTTATTCTGTACTCTCGCAGACTCAAAGTGAATTTCAAATTACCTTAGATGAGTCTGGTTCAGTTTTATAATTCATCAAATTTACTGAGTTTCTGTAAATAAATAGAGGCATTATTAAATAGTGAATAACTTTTGGTGAGAGAATATTGGAGTATTACTTTTATTGTATGGAATATCTGTCCGACGACATAATTTATAACTAATTTATCATTGCGAGTACTCTTTTAAGTACATGAAGTAATGTAAAATTGTTTGAAAATTAATGAAAAAAAAAATAGAAGAGAAATACAGAATGTCTCAAAAAATTATACACTTAAAATATTTCTAAATTATTTTTATATAAAAGGGTCATATGATAAGTAAATATTTTTTTCATTTCATTTTAAACCATAAAACATTCTGTATCAAAAGCATAATATAAGCAAATTAATTTTTTTAAACTCTAGGAATGAGTTCAGTTTTCAATATTACACATTATTAATTGTATATTTTATATTAGTTAAAGTTTTCTAACACATCACGGAAAATAAGCACGATTAGGATTATTAAATATTATATTATGATTAAGCAAGAACGATTAATAAAATTCGAATTTCATAACATCAGTATCAAAAATATTGCCTTAAAATTAAATTGAATAGATATGTAAAGCATAATAATAATATAATACAGCCCTAAAATGGAATCAAACTGTTTTGAAATAAATTAATTTTTTTTCATTTAACAGGCGGGATTTGGAATTACGCAGTTTCAGTAATTAAGGTAAACAATAACTTAAGAATATTTTACTGAGAACAAAAATATTTATGTATAACTTAACATATAATCCCGGATATTTTTGCCTTTCTATTGACGAATGTCTAAGCCAAAGTTGTTGGTATTCGAAAACAACAACAACTATAATTAAACTACTTCAACTGCTCTATTTAAAATAATAAATAAAACATGACAAGA
Organism: Caerostris darwini; assembly: GCA_021605075.1. Taxonomy (NCBI): domain Eukaryota; kingdom Metazoa; phylum Arthropoda; class Arachnida; order Araneae; family Araneidae; genus Caerostris; species Caerostris darwini. Next base: position 154,662 of record BPLQ01001534.1, on the reverse strand, counting down.
TGTATAAATCTGCTTTACTCTACAGAAAAATAAAATAAATTTTTTTCTTTGCTAAATAATTTTTTCCCTGATTTATGACTGCCGTGAGCTGTTGGTTTACCTAAGAACTTAATAGTCCAGCATAAAAATTTTGATACTATTAAAAACATATTTTTCTTAGAAATAATATATTCGAAATTAAACACGAAGTAAAATATTAAGTATTAAAGCTATGCATTCTATTTAACATAGTAAATATAGTATACCTTAATTTCATTTGTTTTATTAACGTAAAATCTGTATTATTTTTGTTATTTTTCGTATTATTTTTGAAATAAAAATGCTTAATTTATCTTGTTTATAACGTCTAAAAAGAATACAGGTCGAATATTTATATGTATATATATATTTGTGTGTGAGTGTCTAATAACACCCGTTTTACTCTCAGTAGAAAATGGAAAACAAACATCTGATAATGATATTGAATGCATTAAACAGATAAAAACACCTACAAATGTAAGACAGTTCTAGAATTCATTAATGTGCCCAATAAAATCATTCCACAATATGCACAAAGTAGATCATTAAATCAATTGTTAAAAAGAAGGTTCCTCGACAGTGAACTGTCAAGTGCCAAGAATCACTTGCAAAACTTAAAATTTGCTTAATCTCTAAACCTGTTTTACAAATCTATGATACCAAAGTCCATGTCCTGTTTATGTTAATGCATCCCAATTTCAAGTTAGCGGTATTTTAAAACAACCAGGTGCCTCTTGGAATTTTATACCCCATCCCATTCCATTCTTAAGCCATAAAAGATAATGAAAATACTATGCAATTACATAACTTAAATTTTTGACAAATATGGATACTCTTAATAAATTTTATCATAACCTCCACGGCTAAAAATGTATCATACCTACTGACCATGCTGCTCTTGCTTGGCTCAAAAATGTATAACAATTAAGAAGTAGATTGTGTCCGCTGGTACTTCAAATTATGTGTGAGGAGGAAGTAAAATACAAGAAGGATTACACCAATATTGAAGCTGATATGTTGTCCAGATATTTTATTTCACTATACGTCCAGCATGCTGTGCATTTATTAAATATTGTTGAAATTAAGCACAGTAAAAATTTTGGGGAAATAAATATTAAGATCTAAATTATGCTATTGTATTGAAAAAGAAAATACCTACACAATATTGTTGTTCCCATGCCATTCATACAAATATTACTACAAAATGTTCCTCAATAATTTGGACGCCCAGAAGAACAAAAAAGCTCAATATATATATATATATATATATATATATATATACTAATATATATATTATAAATTTACTAATATATATTATATATATATATATATATATATTGTAAGATTTAAAAATATATTACAAACGATTTAATAGTAGTAATATGGTGTAATCTATTACAAAAGCAGCTGAAGTAGTTCTTATGTGCCCCGATAAATATCAAAATATTTTTAAATAGCAAAATTACTATTAATGACAGTTTTTCAACCATTTAATATGGCATAGACAAGAGTTTACGGCTCCATCAGGACAATGGCATATAGTCATGGTTATAGTTCCTTTGGGCCTCGGCCATCTGATAAATAAATATTTCTCCATAACATACAAAGCATTGTGAACAATAAATTTACTAATGATAAATTAAAAAAAAATCCAACCGTCGTTCCAACAAACGTTTAAAAAAGTCATAAACTGTAAGGATAAATATCTTTTATAAACAAAAAAAATCACTATGTCAAAATGATTGTATAAATTTGAAAAATGCATCCTTTATGTGTCATTAATATAAAATAAATAGAGAAAACAAATGTAAATTATTGTATTATACAGAAAATAATTTTAAAAATTGTGAAGAAATTCTCATTGAAAGGAGTTGATTTTAAAGTGTTATCTATCTTCAGAGATCTTTTGGGAACGGAATACTAAACAAAATGCCTGTCTGAGAAATTGTCCGATTTTCTAAGGAAATGCAGATTCGCGGTCAATATATCGCTAATACTTCAAAGTAAGGAATGTAATTGAAACAGCCTAACTTTCAGAAAGGCTGGAATGTCAAACACACTGCAGTTTCCTTTAGACTCTGCAGGAAAATGAGATAAAAGCATTTCAATAGAAAAGTTCGTCTATTGAAATGAATTTTATCTTCATGTACTTCTCATATTCCAGTATTTTGAACTAAATAACTACTTGATCTTGAAATACATTAATGAATATTAATATTTAAAAAATAAAAATTATTTATTAAGGTTAATAAAATTATCTTAATGTGTTATAAATGGAAATTTCAGTTTTCTCTTTATAACTTAAAGAAAGCATTTGTGATATATATGCATTTTTGGAGTTATATTTGAATATGCGCTTTTTTATAACTGTGGTGTATATGCTTTATTAAAGCCGCATGTCCAATGATATTTTAGTTTTTAAAGCCAATTTATCTAAAATGTTTCAAATCGTATTTAGTTCATAACTTTATTAAATATTATTAAAATAAAATTTAAGTTATTTAAAGTTAAGAGCTTTGTAAGTTAAAAGTTAGTTTATTGGATGAGTAAACAATTTGAAATTTGAAAATTTTGTTTTTGAATAGATAAACTTTTCATGCACCAAAACTTTTAGTATGAACTTTTTTTCATCGATAGCAAAAAAAAAAAAAAAAAATATGTTAGTATATTTAATACTTATTTTTTATTTATATGTAATTAACATTGCAGCTTATTGCGTTGAATGAGAAATGCATTTTTATAATTGTAAAAGTTAAAAAGCTGATATTTGATCAATGTAAGTTTGATAACATTTCATATACCTTAGCTGCTGCTTTTTTTTTTTTTTTTTTTTGAAAATTGTTTTTAAAATTATTATGTATGATGCATCAGATAGATAATTTATCTTAATGATGATGAGAAATTAATAATGTGGATTATTACTGCTTTTTAAGAATTGTGTTGCAGTTTATTATTTAAAGAAATCACATGCATTTTTTTTAAATTTCATTTAAACTTGAAAAAAAGGGCTGTTACTTATATGTTATTAAAGAGTCAGCTAACATCTGCCGATGATTCTATTGGTTTCTTGTTTTAAGTAAATATGACACAATCCAATCAACAATTTTAATTATTTCTAAAAAATTATTTCTAAGAATGATCTTTTTCTATTATAAATTTATTGATAACCCTGCATATTTATTCATCTTTTTAAATATAACAAACATTCAAATTAGTATAATGCCTATAACACAAAAATATACTATATTTGTAGGAAAATTGTGATCTTTTATCTTGATATGAGTTTAATTTATCAGTTGTTTTATAAAAATCATTTCAATTTATAACATATTCAATCACATTTTCCTTCTATAAACTAAAAATAGTAGAATATATAAAATAGTCAAAATATTGATATGGGTTTATTTCACATTAGAAACCTTGAAACATGAAAGCGCATATTTATACATGGAAAAGAGGCTATGCATTTTTTTTCTGCGGTTACAAGAAATTTTCATGTTTATATAAAGCAAAAAGGATACAATTTTTCTCGCACCTGATGCCTCTGAAGATTTAAATCAAAGCATAGATGCGATTTTATCACACAAGGTCTAAGAACATTATTTCAAAGGCAGAATTTCAGCACCTATCAAGAATAAATAAATTTCCATTTTTCTTTCAAAACTATTAATGTGAACATTGGTTTCCAAAAGACCCAACGAATAAGGAGCTTGATTTTTTTTTAGCACGATATGAATTTGTATCATATTATATCCCAGCTCAAATTTCTAACTGAAATATAAAATAAAACATGAATTATATAATAATTTATCAGAATTTTAAAGAGACATAAATAACTCAATGTACTTTTATTACAATTTTGCTATAAATTATTATATTAAAGCAATAGGTAAAAAAAAAAGTTAGCTAATCTTTAGTGTTTCTTTACTTCTTAGTTCCTTATTCGTAGTTTAGGGCTAACACACGATTTTAGCTTGAGAATGAACTAATATTTGATTTCTCGTGATGACCTGAGTAAAAGATGCTACTTAAAAAAAAAGTAGACAATGGATATTGAGGAAAAGTATCGCATTGAAACTCAATCTGACTGGCGGGTCTGTGGAATTTTTTTCATGAGAAATGAAATTGCAGGGCAGTTATACTTTAGTGCCTATCTGAAATGCAGATTTTTTAAAGAAAATAGTTCTTAACAAGGACCGACAAAACTATTCAACATATACTAATTTTATAATTACTGTTAATATGCTTTTGTGTCACTTAATATAACTTATTTCCTTTCTTCAAATGCATCATCTTTTTTATATGCTAATATTAAGAAAATTTTTCATTTGTCTCTATGGGTTTAAAATTTTACTTTAGGGTTTTCTTTGCAAAAATTTTTTATGAAATTGTGAGCCACAGAAATTCTCGGCATTAGACACCTATAGGGAAATGAAATAATAGGAATTCTGCATTTTCCGATTAGTCAAAAACAGTTATCATATATTTTATATGGTCTTTTGATAAAGAGTTATTTGCAGTTGTAAATGCTACATGAAATTTATTAATATTAGACACGAATAAACTCCTCTTTTATGACTATCTTTCAGATTCGTTCACTGATATCTATTGCCATTATGTGAAAATATTGTAAAATATTTAAAACTCCTGTCAATGATAAATTTTAATTTCTTGACAGGAAGTATAGATATTTCATATAAATATTTCAATTGAAAATTATAATTACATCAGTTTATTTTTAATTATAGAATATGTTATGTTTATTAGCAATTAATTATTATAATTATTTGAGTAAATATCAGCTAATTTGAATCACACACACAAAAAGTTGTCTTGTATTGATAATGAGCATTATACATAATTTGCAGGAAAAGGAAAAGTTGTTAGTTTATGCCAAATTTTTCTTAAGACGCTGGCGTTTCATTTTCGAGTGCGTTATTAATATTCTATATTTAAGAACCTTACGCATGAAATTAAGTGAATTAATTAAATAAGAAACTTAGCAAATCATTTTAAACATACCCCAACAATTTCAAATTCATGTGTATGATAAACTACGGTAATCATAACAATATTTTTTGCCATGAAGTAGTTTATGTAATTTTCACGCTACAAATATCTGGAGAGAATATCTCATCATATATCAGTTCTTTTAAGTAATGTCATAATAAACATAAGCTATATAAAGAAAGATACATTATGTAGGGACTATTTCTGATACCCCACATAGCTGTATGATAATATGTATTCTGACAAAACCCCAGTCGCAAACAGATTTCTCCCTCACATATGCTTGTAGAATACCCTCCGTGCAACTGATTAAGACGAACACCATTCTGTTAGATAAAACCATCGCTAGGAATGAAATAACGCCATAGGACTCAACAGATCAAGAAACGAGAAAACTGTATCCAAAATAAATAAGGGAAGGAACACTGTGGCAATTCGGTTATAAGCTATTGCACTCTCTTGCAGCAGCAGATAGGTCCAAAAAAAATTTTTTTTCTTCATGTGCCCTTTTTTCCTCTTCGATGTGCCAGCTGATGCTCACTCGCTGAACAAGCAGTCAGGATCGATGGTTGGGACACTTCGCCTAATTCTTTAGTCGTTATGCCATCCGGGAGTTCGTTCTTAGTTCTCAAAGAAAAACTTAGCTATTTGCTTTTAACGAGCTGGGAATTATTTCTCTCGAAGAAAGACCCGGGAGCTTCTTCATTGGTAGTTTTTATCTCCGGAACGTAAATATTCAAACGTTCCAATTTCTTGTTGCATAAAACTTATTAAAAGTCTGTCATAAAAGATTGCTACATCCATTGTAAACGTTTTTCTTGTCTCTCTGTAGTATGTTGCAGACTATTAGAACGGAAAAAACTTTCAAAAGATGCCGAACTCGGTTCGAATGCTTAAGTAGTTAAATATTTAAGTTGAATATTTATGTTTTAAAGGAACTTCATCATGTTTTTAAAGAAAATGTTCTAGAGAGCATAAATAAAGTAAGAGATCGTGTTGAAAAGCGTTAGTAAATTATTTTCTTAAAATTAGAATAAATAAATTTATTTTATAAATCGTCAAACAATCACCAAATATTTTTTTTTAATTTCAAAGGTGCCAAATTCAGAAAAAAAATCCTTTGTTACTTTTCTAAAGCTAATATATATATATATATATATTATAATATTTGTGGTATCTATAACAATTCTATTTGTATCAAACACATATATAGATGAATTCTCAAATAAACCATGCAGTTTCAAAGAAAATCATATATTAATTAAATTATACATTTTCCTAGAATTAGAAATAAGAAGCTTAAATATCAAACAGTAAAATAACTTACGATTGGAAAAAAAGCATTTAGTTATAAATAACAAAGATAATAAACAACAATTGAAAATAAAAGCAAATAAATTAAAAAGCTTTATATTTTAGTTCTGGGAATAAAGAAACTATTTTACTAGAGTCTAACATGCACTGAAGGAAGAAAATGATAGAATTTTCTGCTTGAGGATTCTTCTGAGAGTTTAATCCTTCCCTACTACCGGATATTGATTGAATTTTCGTGGCTGTTTTCTTTTTAACATCTTGATCCGAAGAACACTTTTTTTCCTTTTGGAATAGAAGGGCTTGAAGCTTTTAGTTGTCTGTTAAGATGTTCCATATATCATATATTTATTTGTTTTGGACTTAAAAATTCAGCTGGGATTTGTTATTTTTACAGATAACTTGACTCAAACCATTGCTTAAGAAGTATCAGAAAATGCTCCATATAAATGAAAAAAAAAATTATTTGATATATTGTATTAAAATTACTCAGGGAATTTTGAGCAACTGTCTAAAACTATTTACATTCAAACAATTCAAACACATATGGTTAAGCAGGATTGCATTTCCCATTATTTCTCAATTGAAAAAGGTGAAGAAGAACACTAAATACACCTCATGTACCAAAAATATTTCCCCTAAAATATGACATGTTATAAAGCCTAAAATATATGAAAGACATAAAAAAAATTCAATAATTCATTTATTTTTACTGTTGCGCTATTATATTTCTTTGATTCCTCATGAAGAATCAAAAGAAATTATTAGGCAAATTGAGTTACATTCTAGACTTCTACATTGGCTCATAGAAAATAAAAAATAATTGTTAACATAAGAATAAAATTACTGACAAAAAAATGAATGTCACTGTCCTAAAATCGTGTGGCGCTCGATATCAATCGTTATAATTTTTCACAAGTTTCATTCCGAAATGCAAAGGTGGTTTAAAAGTGCCATACAAAGCATTCCACGCTTTTAAAACAGGGACATTAATTTTCTAGTCAGTAATTTTATTCTTATGTTAATAACTATTTTTTACTTTTTAGTTTGATTAACTCTAAAAGCGTGTTTTTTAGTTTTTTTCAACTATAATAGTTAAAAGAGGTCCCGGTACGGAGGACTGGAACTATAGCTCTTACAATAATTTAATTGCGAGTAAAACAAAGGCTAAATGCGAATATGTCGAGCCAGCCAGGATTCTAACCGGGAATCTCCTGATCCGTAGTCAGGCGAGTTATCCGTTGTGTCACTGTCCCACGTAGGTTTGAATGTCTTAGGTACTTTCATTCTACAAGGGTTAAATTGCTCTTCATAAGTTAAAACAAAATCACTAATCCTGGCGATTCTAATCATGATGAGATAATAAACTTATCAAAATAATTTATTGTCGTCGGCCCTTGATAAGTCTACAACGATTAAATTAAATCTGATCGCTTAAAGTAGGGCAAAATCGAGCCCAGAGAGTCAGTTACAAACAAACAAACAAACAACATACAGGTGAAACTAATAAAAGCGTATTAAAAATAAATTTTTACCAGACAGCTTACAGAATTCACCACTCAACCACTGATAGGCTCTTTTATCTATGCCTATCTAAAATTGACTCTTTCCTGGGCAGACCTTCAAAAAAGAAAACTGCGATCTTCCTGGATATGACTTCTGCCTTTGATCATGTATGGAGGCAAAATTGATTAAAATTGTAATTACAAAAAACTACGTTTTTTTTGTAACTATAATGAATAATTTAGTTGATAAATTTTAAATATATTTTAATGTATGCATAAAAGTTAAAGTTTTCATAATTAATTTTCCTAATTAGAAGGAACAATAAATACAAATTCCATTGTAATTATTAAATTTCCTAATAAGAGTTACTTGATATTTCTAAATCATCAATTAATAACTTCTAAAGGTAAATAATTTCCTTATTTGTTCAGTTTTTACAGTTTTGGTAATTTTAGAAAAACTGAGTATGGGACTTTACGAGATTTGAATGGCCTTAAATTAGCTCAATTCCTTCACCAAGAATGTGATTGATTGCTTTAGAAAGTTCCCCACTTGTTTTATTTCCAGAAAGTAGAAAATTGACTACCACAGGATTAGCTGCAAAAGAAATCACTTAAATTTATGACTTTCAGCAAGCGTCACTTTATTCAAGTGTTGAGTTGTGCAATGCGTGAACTGCCTTTCTTGTCAGAGAAAAATGTCTCCAGTCGCATAGACTGAGAGAGATGAAAAAATTGGATACCTTAAAAAGTATATTTTTATAATTTCATCACTGTATCATCATCATCATCATCAAATGAAAGAAGATCCAAAATTTGCTCACAAATATTTCAAATTGGTAAACATAAATAATGAACACACAAAAATTAGATTAATTTGTAATCACTTTTCCTCCTCAGAGAGCATGTGATGGAATAACTGCATGAAAATTATTTACTTTTCGCTCATAAAATATAAATCTTTAATTTTAAATCTCCAGTTAATAACTACTAAAGGTATTTAATCTGGTTGCATACATTGCAACACTGCAACCTCTGAATGTGTCAGTTTGCGTGTTCTAAATGTGAACAGTCACCTCTGAAAGTGCATCTGGATTGCAACATCCTTTTCTACTCAATCTATCCTTTGGCATATATGTAAGTGGAACATAAGTTCTCAGTATAAAAAATCATGTTTAATTTCCTTATTTTTCCTGTTTATCCTTATCCTCTTTCCATTTCATATTCTTTTACGAAATTTCAATGCACAAATTCCTTTGCATACAAACGCGATTGATGATTGTTTCTAGAAAAGTGATCACCACATGATTAACAGAAATCATCAACATTTACGCCCTTCAATGAGTGTCACAAATGGAGCTTTATTCACCCTTCTTAAAAGTTCCGGTTTTATGTGTGCGCAAGTCTTTATGTTGTGTGATCCGTGAAGATTCTGTCTGGTAGAAAATAATTTCTCTTGTCGCATGGACAGAAAGAGGAGGGAAAAATTGAGCCATCTCATCAAAGAAAATGTTTTTCTCCACTGAAGCAGAATGGACAGAAGAGTGAAGCTCCACTGATTTCACAGATGCTGTTTCCAAGTCACCAGATGAGGAAAGAAAATTCTCCTTTGCTTCTTTTATCAACTTACGGCAAGCTTGTTTTTGGCACATTTATCTTTTTTTTTGTTCTTAATGTCGAAACAATATTTTCGTTTTCAGCCAGACCTTAGAAGCATGCTTCCTGAAGAGCGACTGAAAAAAAAGTATTGGAAGAGATTTTCTCAAAATCATTTTCGCGTTATATGGTATAAGCTTATGGAACTCAGAAGTAAAATTTCAATAGCTACGGGGAAACAGGATTAACAGGAAACAGTTGCAAAAAGCAGCTTTCATCAAGAAATGAATAAGAAGAAATGTTTTCACTGAACTAAATTTATGAGAATTCTATGAAAAAATGAACGATTTCAATAACAAAATGAAATCCATTATTCTGGCTAGACCCAGACAAGAAAATATTTGATATATTGGCATAAATTTTCATTTCATTCTGTGTGTTTTCTAAAAGTTTATTCCTAACGATGCTTGTTTCTCAGCATTGAATTTTAAAATATAGACGACATTAATTCAGCATTTGAATTTATCAAAAATTATAAAATTTCAGACACTGTTATCACTTTATTATAGTGTTATTATATTTACCGTAAAATAAGCATTTAATAAAGAAATGAAAAATACAATGAATTTAAACTGTGTTTATCCTGCTGTATTAACAGTATGATTCCACCGATATTGTATTTGATTAATAAAGTTTCTAATTATGTAATTGTTTTCATTTAAGTAACAAATCATTTTTATTTTGAAAAATAAATAATTAAATAATAATGCGGCTTACAGTTTCAAATACTTATGCTTTTGCAAGTAATATGTCCTATATCCTCCATGAATAGTGGGCAATCTATAAATAAAGCTTCGTTACATACACAATTTTAAAATTACCTTTTAAAGTTAGAACTAAATAAACACAGGCTTGATTATTTCTATACACTTCTAATCTGTTCCCGCAAAACAAATTACATAATTAAACACGAAATTACTTTTAATTGTTGAAAGTATGTTTATGTGAACAAATGTTTATATATACTCCTCAAATATATGAACATATATTTAAAATTTTAACTGAAATTATCAACGTTATAAAAAAAAATTATTTAATATAATTTCTTACTCCACCTTAACAAATTTGTGGCCATTGAAAAACTTTTGATTTTTAAATGATATATTTTTCGTAACTTATTAATTGTTTCTAATTAAAATTACAATTTTTACTTCAATACGCTATATCTAAATAATTGTACATACCAATAAATGTGATTGTCAGATATGCTATCATCTAAATATTTTCTTATATGATTCTTTGTTATCCTCATATGAGAAATAAATTAATTTAGTTTAATAATAATTAAAATTCCGATAAATTAGTGCAATATGAAGAAATAATTATACATAATTAATTTCCATTTCATTTTGTGTTTAAGTTAATGCCAAATATTTTTAAAACACTGAAAACTAATTTTTTTCGTGTATTATTTATTCTGTAAAATATTCATCCATTATTATTGAACGTAACACTACTCATCCCCCTTATCACAGAAAAAAGTTAAAAAAAATTCCGAAGATATTTTGTAATAACCTTGTTTGTCCTGTAAATCATTTACAAAAATCTAATAACCAAATATGTAATTTTTTTTTCTCAATTTCATGAATCCCGTGATAGCCTAGATTAAGAAACCTGCTTCTTCCTATTCCCATGTCGTTTAATTTATCACTTTCCTTACTTTAAGTGTAAAAAAAAGAACATTTTCTACTTCTATGTGTCATAGTCTGGTTGCGTGATCAGGATTTTCTTTCTTTTTTTTTCTTTGAAACCAGAAGCTGATGTGGGCACACGATAACTTTCGTTGTTCCAGTTCCGCCTCATTAAAATGCAGTTAACCCCAGCTGACTGCTTAAAAGCCCCGGCTCATAGCTCTTAAAATATTAAGAAATAAAAATTTTCTTATGAAAAAAAGCACTCTTTAGGTTAACGCGAAGCTTGTTTAAAAATATAGGGCTTTAATTTACAAATAAAAAAAATAAGTTTTTTTTTTATCCTATCAACATCAAAAATGAAGAGAAAAAATATGCTTCGGGTATTTTACTGTAAATTTTCAATGTAAGTTCATTACTTAATTCTAATTTTATTTTAAGAAAAAAAAACCTTACGCCTTTGCATAGTTTTATTTTAAATGTGGCAGGTGATCAACAAAGTTTTATGCCCCAATTCCCAGTGTGAATGTCATTCAAAAATATACTTATAAATATACATATAAAAAAAATTTGAAAAAATCAGTTAACCTTTATGTGAGACATAAATCATTTTAATTAATTTAAATATTTTTCTACTGTAGGCGAAAATAGAATAATCAAACTAAATGTTTTTGCAATTATATAGTTACATTTATTGCAAACAACTTGTCAGGCGGTTCTTGCTTATATTGTATAACTTTTCAGGAATTTTTTACAGGAAGTCCTATAATTATCTGTGATTCATTCCAGATATCACATTGACTATACTACTGTACCCAAAAAGTAAGACCAATTATTATTTTTTCAAAAGCTCTTTATTTAATCTCCTAAATTTATTTCATCACCATCAAAGTAATCCCCTCCGGACACAACGCACTTATGCCAACTTTTTTTCCAATCCTCAATGCATGCTAAAAAGTCATCGGCAGGATGGTCTTCAAAGCGCGAGGGGATTCACGTTGAATCTCTTCAATCGACTCAAAACGGTGTCCCCATAGTGGTCTTTTGAGTTTAAGGAATGGATGTCGCACGTTGTGAATATGGTGGTTGTGGAACGATATGGGTTTCATTTTTGGAGAAAAAGTCCCGAAGAATCAATGCAGTGTGATCTGGCGCATACAGTGTTTTCGGTACCAATAGAGATTGGACGCGTTTGAGACCCAAAATGGAACTGTCCTTTTGAAATTCCAACATTACCATCAAGATCTCTTATAAATCGACGGTTTGCAAGCCCCAAATCTTCAATTCTTTGGACGTGAGCTTCGTCGGTTGAGGTTGAGGTTGATGGTCTACCAGAAGGCTCTTCGTCTTCAACGTGTTCTCTGCCTTCTTTGAACTATTTATACCACTTGTAAACATTTCTTTCCGATATAGGAATGCTCACCGAATGCCTCCTGAAACATTCTATACGTTTCCTCAAACAAACTTTCATGCAAGTTCATTGCTCAATTAATTCAGACATTTCAAAAATCGCCGGAATCAGTTTGAGCGTCTCACAAAGCCAAGCGTAACTCAAACACTAAGGAATATTTTGACGTCAAAATTCACGCAAATGTCAAGGACACTGCCAGCAGCCTAAAAAAGAAAACAAAAAATTCAAATTCCATAATGCCCGGGAATTTTAAATTGAAATTTGTTCTTACTTTTTAGACACAGTACTATGGCGTATTTTCTGTAAAACAAAGTATTTCCTCATTCAATGTTCCGCACAGGAATATGTTAACAATTTCACTGATCACTAAGCGATTTCTCTGAGGATATGGACATTTTAAATTTACCTAACTTGCCAGCCATTTGTTTTGGACATATTTAATCACAGATTTAATATGGATGCAGTGTTGACAACTTTGAGATATTATTGCTTCTTTTCTGCTTTACCCTTCATTCAATTTTAAAAAAAAATTATAGTAAAAAACAATTATTTAATGTTATGTTTGAGATCTGTGAGGATCTTAAACATAACATTAAAAGTGAAATCATTTGAAAGTGAAATATATATATTTATATACCAAAAATATTTCTTGAATTTTCTAATTCTCTACAAATTAAAACAAAAATTATTTGTAAGTTAAATGACGTATTATACAACCGATACACAATAAATATACATCTTATTAAACTGTTGTGAAATAACACACTATAAAAGTATTTTAAAGATAATGTTTCAAAGCAGTAAAGAAATATATTATTTATCAACTTAAAGTTATTCATTCATTTATCTTAGAGTATGTTATGTGATATCATATTTTTTTAATATTTTAATAAAACCGTAAAATATAATATATTTTAATAAAAAAAAGATAATTTTGCATTAAGACAATAAATAAACTCTAATATTGGAAAAAATTTGAATATAAATTAATAATTCATTTTATCTATTGCATCCATGTTATTCCTATATATGCATATACATGATCAAATTATTTTAATAAATCCATATTAAAGTATTTGAACTGATTTCATTTGTTATAAAATTATAAACGTTTATCAGTTTTCCTCTTTTCATTTTCAAATAATTTTAATAAGAAATTTAAGAACATATAAAATATGAAAGATCAATTTTATTTAATATTTATTATGTAATAATAAATATTATCGTTTCTTATTAGTTCAAATTAGAATTATCAATCAGATAGTAGCAAGTTGGTAAGCAAATTTTACGAAAAATATTAGTACTGATGTTTTTATAATAATTAATAATAAGATCAGAGTCTAATGTAAAATATACACTTTCAAAATCAATTCAGGAAGACTTATTAATGGGATAAAGGATTAATGTAGGTATAAAATGATTGCAGTTTTAAATTTTACAATTAGATTTTTGAAAGAGATAAAAACTTGGAAGAGCAACACTGAAAAATCCTATCTGATTTAACAACAAAGAACTTTATAAAATATACTTTTTAATGAAAAACGGGTCGCATATTTTTTATCCTAAATTGCTTTTATATAAGCAATCTGATTTAAGTATATAACAAACGTTTACCATCACAGATTGAATGGCCAAATGCATCATGTAAATGTACCAAAATCCCTAACAATAAAGCTCAAATTTTCTTAATATCCCCATCAATAACCTTCGATTGAGATTTAGCAGAATAATTCTTTCATCCCAATACTTGCTGAAAGAAATTGATATTCGCCGAATGAAAATGATTCTGAGAATTTTCTTCCTCGCCCGAAGAGTCTTGAAAAGCCATCACAGAGGAACTCCCATTCCTAAATGCTTTTCACATGCAAATTCTCTTTTCCGAAATCATGGCCACTTTTTAGGGAGATACATGAACTCGAAATATTAGTGACGAAAATATGGAGTATATTATGAAAATGTTATTTTTGCCCCCTTTGGGAATCTGCTAGAAATGCCATTTCGGGGCCCATTGGAAAGGGAATGATGCATTTTATTCGCATATATTTGGCATTCGTTGCTTATGCCATTTCGGAATATCGTCCGCATATTGTGCCCGATTACACCATATTTGAAAATCAAATAACTAAGGATTTTTATTACTACATCAAAAGGGTCTGACCGCACCTCAAACTCTCGGATGCTTCTCTTGATAACAGACATCAAATCGCCATTTAAAAGCACAAAATCGGAGTCGATTTTCTGGGAGGAAAAAGCGTTTAAAATAAATCATATTTTACTTAATGGGGAAAAAGATTCAAATTTGGATGAATAATTGCTAGATGTAAAATCCTTTTTCTGATATTTGGCTATTACATATTTATTCGCTATGCAAATTTAAACATATATCGATGAGACATTCTGAATATAAATTGAACTAACCTCATGAGCTTTAGTTAAAATGAGTAAAATATTCACTCGCTCCTGTAGTAAGATCAATAACTTTACGTGGTAGGAAATAGTGGATATTAAAAAGATAATAATTATTAAATAAAATAAAAAGTGACGTGAGAATTAAGTTTTGAATGAAAAGTCTTCATTTAAAGGAAAAATATGTGTCATAATCAAGAATACAGTCAACATAAGCAATCAGATATAATAATAGTAATTAATTCTATCATATCAAATGACATACACCCTTGAGTATCGATATGATGGTATAAGATCCACAAAAAAATGTTTTTTTTCTGAACCTATCGTGCAGGACATAATTGTTTTGAAAAAAGTCTAAAATCTATAGAAAGGAATCGATGAAGAATTTTAGTTTCTAATCTTACTAAATGAAGAATACTGACTGTCTTAGCCTGTTTTATGCTTTAGAACCCTAGAATTTCTCATTTGAATATTCATAAACATATCTCAAATTTATGCGGTTAAGAAACATTAGATGGTAATTTATGTTTGTTAAAAGATATGAAAAATCATTCTCAAAGCTAGTCTAAAATTGTTTTACATTCTTCACAATAAATTTCATACTCCTGAGATCTTTTCTATTTAATAATTAATTAATATTTATGTACATAAATTTCTTTGATCTCAATATAATTATGTATTCAAAAAATTACGTAGGTGCAAAACTATTGTATCTTGTTTGAAATGTGTTAAAAATTGTTTCAAATAAAAGTTACACTTTATTATAATTTATAAAATAAGAATTATTACTTTTAAATAGAGCCTTTGATAGATTGTCAATTTGAATTAAACTAAATTCGTATATACATAAAAAAAAGTATAAAATTTTATTATTGTTTTAAAATGAAACATATGTTACCATATTGAGAAAACATTCAAATATGGATAAATCGGTTTCAAAACTTTTCGGTTTGAATCAACTTTAAAATTGTCACTATATCTTAGTATGTTACTCTTCCCATGCAGGAGTAAAAAATTAAAAAATTCTTGTTTCGTCTCAAATGACGACTGGCGCCTTTTATCTGGCATGATGATTATATGTGAATTTATAAAGAAAGAGGAATTCATTCACATTCTAAATGTGGTTTATTTTTTAGACTATAACATTATAGTAATAAAACAAATCTGTACTATTACGTAAAATTACTATAATTAAAACTTATACATTAAAAGAAAAAAACTAGAACATAAGCTTTATATGTATTAAATTTTATTAGCATATGTTTATATATTTGTAAAATACATGGGTTTTTATTGTTTTGCGATTGCTGTTAAGGTTTTGTTTTTATTTTATAAACTATAAACTGTTTAACTAAACTTAAGTATTATTTCAAATTATGCACTTAATCTATTAAATAAAATGTTTCATTAATTATTTGCATTTTTTCATGAGTTGCTAAGATATTAGATTAATTCTGGTGGTAATTAACAAGAAATATCTATCATTTTTCAATTGCTTAAGTTATCAAAATATTTTAACCTCATTTTAAATTTCAATTCTAAATTACTAAACACTCTCATTTTAAATTCTCTTAGTATAAATATCTAATCTTTTGGGGGATTTAAAACATTTTATAAAATATTTTGGAATTGAAGATCTTAATACAAATATTCTAGGAAATCTCAGATTTTTCATCTTTTGTCCTAAGTCGTAGAATACCAGAAGAGAACCACCTCTTTGAGAAAACTGTTTTATCATCTTTAGAACAGCTATAAATGCCATCAGAATTGTCTAAAAGTAACACTTCCTCATTTGGGATGGCGTTTACCGTATTTCATACGGGAAAAAAAATTTATTTCCTATTGACTTTATGACAGGACAAATATAATAGATTTTACTTTTATTTTTTTAAAAACTTCACCTTTTCTTATTTATGTGTAGTAAACATCAAACAAATTTTTAAAACTTTGATGTATGACTAGATTAATATTTGATTAATAATAAATTATAAAAACTTTAAAAATTAATTCGTATGCTGTGATCCATAAATTTTATTCTGACAAAATAGTGTTGATGATTATGAGTAACTTTTATCATCATAGTTATTCATTTTGAATTTTTTTTTTTTGTAATTATTGAAAATACAATAAAGACTCTATTTTTATAATGGATGTTTTGTAAATTTTTGTTATGTTTACATGAAGAGTTTTTTGATATCTCATTCTTCTAAACCCCATTTAATATTTCTTAATTTTTGATCATATATAAATTTTTGTTTTTCTACATGTATCCAAATGCATTAAAATATTAGAAATGAAAGTATAAAATCTCAATTTTCAGTTTAGCTCAAAATTAGGTAATACAAATTTGTGCTATTATTATAATTAATAAGAAAAAAATAGTTGAAAATAAAAAATGCGTATGTTTATATGAAATTAAATACGTTTCTATTTGTTTTTGTATTATTATTCACATTTGTATTATTTTCACCTCCAAACAATACTGATTCAATTATTTCATTTTTTTAAATGTGTTCGCTTTGAAATAATGAGTATATAACATTATGATTTATTTTCAAATTAACTCTTTTGCTCATTATGTTATACGTTTAAACTTGTCTCCTATTTATTAATAATGATTTAAAAGTCATAATGAGGATTTCTTATTTTACTCCCTTTTCACCTGATTTATAGGTTGGACTTAACACGATTAATAAATTGAATTTCGTTTTGTATAAAATTTATATATAAGGAACCAATTTATTAGTTTGACATGAACACTTTTCCTTATTAAAATAGTCTGGAATTTATTAAATAAAAAACCGTATGATAGTACAAATTTCAATTTAGCTATTCAATCTTACTTTCTCTAAATATCGTTAAATCTATAAAGGACATTTTCTTCCTATATCAATGAATTTGTAAGAAAAGTTCACTACAAACTAATTTAGTTTCAGAAACTTGCTTAAAACTATGACCGAACAGTGAATAATCCTTAAACCCCTGCTCGTGCCTTGATAAGCATTTATCAAGTGATGTTCTGATAAGTCTTTAAAGTTGTAAGTCTTTTAAATTTGATCACGTCCAATATCTAGAAAGCAGAAATAATTACTCTAAACCTCCAAATTCATTAGCATCATAGATAAATAACTGAGTCTTCACAATCTATCATGCCGAGAAATATTATTATCCTACAAATTATTAAGAAGTTACCAAATTCCATATATTGGATCACATTATATTCAATGCAAAATATTCAACAAAACTTTCACCTAGAAAATTCTTAGATACATCAAATCCAAATTTTATGAGGAAATGATGCACACACACACATAATAAAAAGCAAACAGAAAAGATCCCAAGTAACCTGATTTATGTGTCGCAAGTCTTCCAGAACTGATACTTAGGAACATAGGCTTTCATTCAGGCTAGAATGAACTGATTTTGAATAAAACATTTTAAAAAAACAATATAACTAATTTAATAAAATAATCAAATAGATTTTGTGAATATGTGTTGCATTTTATTTATTAATAATTTTTGAATACTTCTTTAATGCACAGTATTTTAAAAAACTAACATGTCTAAAGAAGCTATAACGTCTGTTGCTGTTTAGCAGATTCAGTGGCTTAAACTTGAACGTTGTAAACGTATCTACAAATGACGGTGCTGATCCGGGCCTAAAGCACTCGCGCTGACCAACCTACATTCGAGAAATTTTGCTAGAATTCTCCCATTCTCTCTTCTAACTGGAAATTGCCTGACCATCAATGCTTCGACGTATTATATATGGTTTGGTAGAGAAAGTAAGTGTCAAGCAGAAAGTGTTTTTCCTTTCTCTGCTTTTTTTATTTCTCTTCTGCAATTGGAAGTAATTAAAATTTTCAGACAACTTTTTAAATTACAGTTTTTAATTGTTCACTCTTCACGTTAGATTTTGCTTGGTATTGCTCATTTCAGGAAAATGAGTAACCAAATTATTTGTATTCTAAATATGAAAATTTTATCAAGTTATAATTATTATTTCGCATTGAAAAATTAAAAATTCATTGAACCAGCTGTGAATTTATAGCTGGTTCAAATATAAAAAAAAATAAAGAAATTGTATAGATAAACAGATAAAAAAATAAGAAACGATAAAAATATTCATATTTAGAATGCAAATCTATATGCCTGGGATATAAAACAACTATTGTTCAAGTGAGCAACATTTTGCTCAAAGAAATTCACTTCCTTCAACTACATATAATGCAGAATTGAAATATTTACTGAATTATGAATATATTTAATGTTTTTCCCGGTAGTAAACATAAAAATAAAAATAGAAATAGAAATTTATTTGAAACACCTTTTTGGATTCATTATCATTCTACAGCATGATTAATTTTGAGGTTTTTTTGTGATTAAATATTTAAATGAAATATGCCGTTCAAGTCACCATACAAGAAAATATGTAGGAACAAAAATGAATGACGCATTTTTTGTAAGCGATTGACAAGAAACTAATTAAAAAAGTGGCTTTACAGTTCAGTAGTATAAATGAGCCAGGAGGTAAAGGAATCCTTTCAAGCATATTAACCCAATCTCACATTTGATTTTACTTGAAATATAAATATTTGAATGAATTGTCTAAGATGATATTATCTTCATGTATAAAGGTAAAATAAAAAGTAAAAATTGTTTAAATAAGAAATAAATGAGTTGTTGGATATCTTAACAAAACAAAAAGACTTGTATAACAGTCAGAGTTGACCCAACCAAAGTAATTGCTTAGGAAATAATAAATTAACTTACATGTTACGTCATAAATTTATTATTTGCATTTATGGTATGCAATTGTATAATATTAATAGATTAAAAATTTACTATACGAATAAAAGGCATAATACAATTATTTTCTATTTGCAGTCAAACATTTAATTTAGGCTTGATAATTTTTTTAAAAATGCTTAATTTGTTATAGGACGTCAGAATGTATCAGTTGTAATTCAAAAATCATTCCACAATTAAACGAATTTTTTTTTATCTTTCACACAGTGAAAACTATTATAGATCAAAATTCTCGTAAGAATTACTTATATTTTACCATGAATGTTAATAAAAAAATTGTTGCAAAAATATTTAGATAAATCTTGCAGATGAACTGAAGGAAATGCAAATGAGTCAGAAGTTGTTAATTATTTATAAAACTATTTAGAAATGCTGGTTCTGATTCCAAGTTGTTCTTGAAAAATTTGAATATATATCTCAAGTTGGTCTATGGATTTAAATATGACGTTTATTCCCTTACTTCCGCCTGGGCTATAACTTCCTATATGAGAAACTTATTCATTAAAAAAGAGAAAATGTGCCAATGCTTCGCTTCAGAAATAAACAAATAAATAATAATTTTCTCATTGATAAAAAACATGAAAGTAAATCGATAAAAATTCGTTTTTGATACATGTTTCAGTAAACATTAAGTGCGTTTAGTATCTGTATTCCTCAATTGAAAGTTCTTAATATATATTAATATTAGTGAACTAATGCTAATAATATTACACATTTTACAGTATTATTCCGTTTTGATACAAATTTTTTTTTTTTTTGGAATATATAAAGATATTTTATTAAAAGATTACTGATAAATTATTAAAAGAATGTCAAAAAAGAATGTATTTTAAAGTGATAAATAATTATCTTCCTCGAAACCATACTTTAGGAAGAAAATTGCTTACATGTGTGTCAGCCTTGTCTATTAAATTATGTTAAGCAATTGTTGATTCACATATTCGAAACAATTCCATCGTCCCAATGTTTCCCAATTGCTGCACTCCAATGACCATCCCTGCCAATGGTGGTTTCACCAGTCTGTGGTCGAAACACATCTTGCTCTTGCATTTGTCCTTGAAGTGCTAGGACAAATGCAAGTGCTAGGGATGTGTATGGTGTTACTTATCGGCCTCACTTTATCGTTATAAAACAACCATAGATTATGAGTTATTTTCCACAACTCATAAGTTAATTATAAACATCTTACAAATTAACTATAATAATTAGCAATGTGCTGGTAATTAATATGAATCTAACTAAAGGTTTATAAACATTTTTTTATAAATTTGAAGTACAGTAAGTAGAAAACAATTATATAGGCATAAAGTCTTATGAATACAAAAGACTTTATTTCCAGCAAATTACTAAATATTCAGTATTAGTTGAAAGTTTTTGTATCATCATAAAGTTCAGGGATGGAGCAGTGAAATTATTGATAATTAAATTTAAAAATAGACAGTTAGTTTTGTTTAACGCTTATATTATTTGTTTTCATAATTTAATTTCAGGAGTCAATTGTTCTAAGAAAACTAATTAACTAAGCACGGAAATAAAATAACAGAGACTTAATACGTCGAAATAAATCATGAAGAAATATAACAGTATTTATGATACACTGAAGTGACAAA
Source organism: Caerostris darwini (assembly GCA_021605075.1). Classification (NCBI taxonomy): domain Eukaryota; kingdom Metazoa; phylum Arthropoda; class Arachnida; order Araneae; family Araneidae; genus Caerostris; species Caerostris darwini. Next base: position 133,292 of record BPLQ01001534.1, on the reverse strand, counting down.
AGTCATGGGATAGCAATATGCAAATTTTCAGATGGCAGTAGCATCGCGTAGAACAGGTATAAATGCGCAGTGCTTTCGCAGAGCTTTCATTTCTGTTCAAGTTATTCATGTGAAGAGGTTTTAACGTGATGATGACCGCACGACGGGAATTAACAGACTTTGAACGCGGAATGTTAGTTGGAGCTAGACGCATGGGTAATGCCATTTCGGAAATCGTTAGGGAATTCAACATTCCCAGATCCACTGTGTGAAGAGTGTGCCGAGAGTATGAAATTTCAGGCATAACATCCCACCATGGACAGCGCAGTGGTCGACCGCCTGCACTTAACGACCGAGACCGGCGACGTCTGCAAAGAGTCGTAAATTCTAACAGACAAGCAACACTGCGTCAAATAACCACAGAGATCAATGTGGGACGTACAAGGGACTTATCTGTTAGAACTATGCGGAAAAATTTGGCTTTCTTAGGCTATTCCAGCAGAAGACCGACTCGAGTGCCTTTACTGACAGAACGACATCGCTTGCAGCGACTCTCGTGGGCACGTGAGCATATCGGTTGGTCCCTAGATGAATGGAAAACCGTGGCCTGGTCCGATGAGTCACGATGTGAGTTGGTAAGAGCTGATGGTAGGGTTCGAGTGTGGCGCAGACCCCACGAAGCCATGGACCCAAACTGTCAGCAAGGCACTGTTCAAGCTGGTGGTGGCTCCGTAATGGTGTGGGCTGTTTTTTCATGGCATGGACTTGGTCCTCTGGTGCGACTGGACCGAACATTGACTGGAAATGCTTATGTTCAGCTACTTGGAGATCACTTGCATCCATTCATGGACTTCATATACCCAAACAACGATGGGATTTTTATGGATGACAATGCGCCATGTCACCGGGCCACAACTGTTCGCGATTGGTTTGAAGAACATTCTGGACAATTCCAACGAATGATCTGGCCACCTAGATCGCCCGACATGAATCCCATCGAGCATTTATGGGACATCATCGTGAGGTCTGTTCGTGCCCAAAATCCTGCACCATCAACGCTTTCACAATTATGGACGTCTATCGAGACAGCATGGCTCAATATTCCTGCAGAAGACTTCCAACGACTTGTTGAGTCCATGCCATGTCGAGTTGCTGCACTTCGTCGGGCGAAAGGAGGGCCGACACGATATTAAGAGGTGTCCCATGACTTTTGTCACTTCAGTGTATGACAACTGAAATTTTTTTAATTTAATTTTCAGTATGTATGCTACCAAATTACATTGGAAATATTTATTCAAATAAGTTTTTCTACCGCTAAATTTCTTCAAAATGATATGTATTGTCTTTTACCTAATTTTTTGTATTCCATATTCATGTACATTCTAAAATCTTTTCTTTAAGTTTTGATAACTATGTATACCAATTTAACTTTTTAGATAATGCTGCATATTGGCTTTTACTTATTTTCTTCTTTTCAACTATGTTTTATTTACATGTTTTCTACATTCGTAAGAATCGTGCTAGGTTTTTGTGGTATACAAGGAGATTGATTGATGTTTAATTTTAAAAAAAAATGTGTTATATCAAAGGATAGATGAATTTATATCTCACATTCTATTCAATATTTATTTTTATTATTTTTAGTTAATAAAAAATTAATTATTTTATCGGTTTTCATGATAGTCCTATCAGCTCGAATTGAATTTTGAATTGAATTTCTTAAAACATGAAAAGCGAAATGTTGAAATATGAATAACCGTCAATTTACACGATAGTCAAGTCACAGAAAAATTCCTATTCATTCCATTGTTTATGTAAATGATGAAACATTTGTATAAATTAATGTCTAGTTTAAGATCTTCCTTAAAACTAAATTCTACGAAATTCTCAGAATGTTCACAAATTAAGGTTTTTTACAAATTTAGATTTTAGGTTGGACAAGTAAGAAATTATTTTTGATATCCCAGTTTGCATAATTCCGTATTCAAATGAAATTAATTTATATTTAAAAAATTAACACAATTTGATCAATAAAAGTTGAGCTATAATTATCTTCCTAATTTGCTGAGCTTTAATAATTACTATATCATAACTTGCTATTCAAATTTTTAAAAGTTTCTGTGTTTTAAAAAATTAATAATTTCTACGGAAATTAAATTTATAAGCTTCAAATTTGTATGTATATCAATCCATTTCTTAAATCTTTTTCCATAAAGGAAATTAAAAATAAAAAGTAACAAGAAATCAGTTTTGAAATAAGTTCTCAAAAAAAAAAACAAATCCAATTTTTATTATTGAGTATCATTAGTTGCATGTCCTTAACACCTTTCCCACAAATCAATAAGTTGAGGAGAAGTTTAATAATATCACTCAGTGTTACCCCAACAGTCAAATAACTCATTCCCGAACAATATAAATTGAAAAGAAGATCTGGTTACAAAAAATAGGTACCAGACATAGGCCATTGTTTTCAAAGATTTTAAACTCAAGCCTTCAGTAGTTTTCGGTCGTCTCTCCGATAACTTCATACAATCAGTTTTGAAACTTTTTTGGGCCAGCGATAATGTAGGTAATCAATCGTTCTCGAGAAAACTGATACTTCTTAAATTTCAGTAAAGGAGTGCAACACAAATTAACTTTCGATCCAACTAAAGAGTCATCCCAAACTTTTGCAAGAATATTTTTATACTCGCCGTTACCTCGAGTGCTTTAAAGCAGTAGTACAACTGAATATTTCAGTTGTTATTTTGTTTCCCCATTTTGACTTTGTTGTATCTATTGAAAGCTAGGTAGAATCATTTACATTTAAACTGTCACTGGCTGTAATTTTATATATATATACAATTACAGCCAGTGTATATATATATTTGTTTTTCAAAATAAAAGTTCAAATATTTTATAGCTGTTTTCCATCACTTTTTTATTTAATTATTTATGAGTTACGTACAATTAACAATGAACGATATCATTGGGTATTAATAATAACAAATTCAAAAATTCAAAATTGTTAATAATTAGGTACTTCTTTCTATTGTTTTTCAAGTATTTATCTTTATTCACATTATTCACATTTAAAATTATTTATAAGTTAGAGAAATTTAATAGTTATCTCGTATTATTATTATCGCTTTAAATAAATGAAATGCCCAATATTCATATGGATGACCACATGCATATTTTTTACTATAAATCAATAATTATTAATACTTGTCACATTGTCACTTCTACTTTGAGGACATGTTTCTGGTTGAGAATGGGATTAGAGTTTGAAGGATTGATAACGAAATATGCATATAATGTAGAAATATTATTTCCCATAATAAAAAAGACTGTTGTCAGATAATGAGAGTATGAAAAATATGTCAATAAATGAAATCATGGATGTGTCAAGCGTGCAAGGAGCAAATAATTACTTGTAATTATACACTGCAAACTATAAATATAATGTTCAGAAGAAATAATTTCAAATAATTGCTTTCAATTTTTAATTATTTGCTTTCAATTAATAGTGGTCGTTGTATACCATCCAAAGTAAAAAATATTAAGAAATAAGTACAATAATCAATTTCATTGTTTTCTAAATAGAAACTTACATAATAGAGAGCATTTTAAATTTGGTCTTACCTTTGTATATGAGTGGTCATCCAGTGCGGATGAAATTTTCTATCTATTTTTGAAGGAAGTTTTTAAGTTTATGATAGGTAGTCTTTGGTTGAGGTAATATAGTGTTATTGTTATTTGTTTACTTTCCAAGAAATATCCTGGCTTCGAAATGATATTGCACTAGTTCTGTAATAAACTCTTCTCTAACTTAATTGCACTGACACTCATTATTGTATGTATGACTATTGTATTTTTCATTTGAAATTACTGAAGTATTCTTGCATTTTTGTAATTAAAAAAGGATATGCATTACATAAAGCAGTGATAAACAAAACTATGAAAGATGTCCATATTTTCAGAAAGGACAGCTATAATTGAAAAATGAAATTAATATAACTATTTCATTACTAATTGTCCCCAAAAATAATTGACACTTTTCTGCATTTCAGCTTCGTCCATGGAAACAAAATGTAATTTTTTATTCTTGCTCAATTTATTTTTCTCAATCCTCTTGCAGTTACAAGCCCAAGCAAGTAACAACGATGCCACAATTTAATGCCTGACGCACTATATATAATACTGTATCATCAAAAGCAGCATTTCGAACAAGGTTATATTTTTGGGGTTTTTTTCTTGTTCGTGTTGGCCATTCGAATAACATCCTTCCATAAAGATTATCCGCGATTCCTCCTGGTTCCTTTACTTCCTATGCTTTTACTTACTCGTGCAGTTATTTAATGCAAATAAACTGAGTGTTTTAAAATGTTTTATTATATTTTGTTGTATGGTGAGATTCAGAAAAAAGAACTTTTTATTTTCATTCATTTTGTTAATTCGAAATATAATTTGACGACTTTTAGGGTTCAAAAAATATTCATAATTAAATACGCTAATAAAAAAAATATAAATTCAAAGAAAAGGTGTACAAAACTTAAATGTTTTCATTATCAAATTAAATAAGTTTTGAAAGTAATAGCGATACAAAAAATATATTTCTGTGTTTATTTAAAAGACCTAAATCAACAATTGTATTTTTCAATCACCAATTCAATTATTCAATTGTATTATACTTCTCAAAAAGGTTTTATCAATCCCTCTTTTCAACATTTTTTTTAGATTTAAGATTCATATGCTTTGTTACCTTATTGTTTCATTTTACATAAACATAATATTTTTATCCTGTATCATTTTGCATTACATAATATTTTAAATTTTATATAATATAGAAGTTTATTTGAAGCACTGTTCTTGGCGAATTAAAAAAAATTCAAAGTGTTTCCGAAAATTTTTCAGCCTTATAGATTTTCATCATCAACTAGTTTAGTATTACATTGCAACAGATAACATAATTACCATAAAAGCCGGCTTTGTAATTTCGCAAACATATTTTCTAAATTATCTATACATTAGGGAAGTTTGTTGAATATCTCCTAATAATGATATTGTTTCAAGCGAAAATATTTTTCAATGTCCAGATGAATGACTAGATAAATAATCGTAGAGAAACTTGGGGGAGAAATATGGGGAAGAAGGAGACATTTTAAACCACACTTTGCTCATCATCTTTACTCATATTTGTGAGTTATTAGAAGAAATAATTTCCAATACTATCTTCATATAAATTCAATGCTTTCACATTAAAAATCTAATTTTTCACTACTTTTCATATTAAATAAATCTTTGTTAAAAAAGACAAATTAAATGGCTGAATTATACTATTATGTTTTGAAAAAAAATAGTTGCAATAATTATTTGATGCATCAGTTGTGCAAAATGTAGCTTTCCTACTATTTAACAAAAGCAGTAGTACAATGTTCTGAAAATATTAATTAATACTGATTCAATGGATTTTAATTTAAGCGTAATAATTTTAATATATTGGAAAAAGAGACGAAAATACTAATGAATATTTTTTTTGTTGAAGATTTTCTAGACATTTATTAAAATATTTGTCCATGGTATGAAGAAGGACAAACGCATTTGAATATCAAGTCTATTACAAGAATTTAAGTAGGTAAACTGCTAAACCGTATTCTTCTGAGCGAAAAAAGGTATACAGCTAACAGTATTCTACTCATCAAATAATTAAATGCACTCAATTTTATGATCGCATTATTATATGACTTCCATACACAGATTATTCCACAATTACTTTTGAAAAAAATGGCATAGGTTGATTTTAAGGAATTTTCATTTCAATAGCTAGTACTGATGGAATAAATACATATTTTAATAATTGTAAAAATTAATTCGTTAACTTTCTCAGAATAGCATTATTAGAAATTTCCAATTTTATCCAATCTAAATGTTAGATAAATTTTCTTCTAGGCTTTTTTTAAAGCAAATTATTTCATATTTCTGTTACATCTTGACCAAATTAATGTAAAAATAATGATAAATCCTTTACACTAATTTTTAAAGTATATAAATTAATATGATTATTTACTTTAATTTTTAAATGAGATACGAAAAGTAATGCTGAAATTCTAACTCTCAGCAATAATAAATTTAAAATTAACTGGAAAATCATTCAATTTTTGATAAATCAAAATGTAATTCGTATGTATTGTAAAAATAATGCATTATTTTTATGTTTTGCTGTTTCGATTTAAAAATAAATTATAAATTATTAGAAGGAATACACTTAAACAAATTTAAAATATTTGCAAATTCCATTTTTCATTTTTGTTTACAGAATTCAAAACGCGTTAATGCTAGAATAGTTTGTAATACTAATTATATGTAGATATTTACTTAAATTGCTGTGTTAAGAAAATGCTTTATTATTTTATTATTTTTTTTTTGTGAATTTAAAGCATCCTTTACAACAACTATTTCTAATATTGTATAAATATTATAGTGATATATTATAAATATCATTATATTATTATAAATATAATGATAGGGTGATGTTAATTTAAACTAATTAACATCACCCTATCCTTATAGTTTAAAAACATAAAAACAATTTTATAAAAAACGTTCAGTTTCAAAAGACATATAGCTAATAGTGAAAAATAATCAGAAGTGAAATTAAAAAAAAACAAAAATGATAAAGTTTATTTTAAGGTGTCAATTGGATTATTTTCGCATCAGAAAGTTCAAAAGCCATGCGTTATATTGGCCCAAAAAAAAATTATTATTTTACACAAGAATTTTATTTATTCGTTAACACTATTGTCGACAGCTGGTATTTTGAATTAATTTTTATTTCTGGATTACATATATCTTTGAATTAAAAACGTCAATTTCATTTAAAAAGTATTTTCTCGTAAAAAATGCTTTTTGCGAAATAAGCTAATTATGTAACATATTAATTTGCACCTCAATATCTTCAACAAAGATTACTGTCACTTACACACTATACATTCTGTTATTACATTGATGGCATTAGGTTCAAAAAAGAACAGATATTAATCTCTCAACTTTTTATATTATAATTTAAATTAAAAGCAGGAAAAAATTACTTTTAAATAATTTATTATTAAAATGGACGTTTTGTTGTACTTTCTGACATTGATTCAGCCAACTAAAATAAAAAGCCTTTAATCTAAAGACTTAAAAAGATTTAAAAAATAACGAAAAAATTTTACGAAAATTTTACAGCAGTTTTACCAAAAACAAATTTCTGGCTTTATTATACTTATTTTATGACGTGAGGAAGAAAATCTTAGTATTAGTTTGTAACAAAAGTATTGTCAGTTTTTTTTTATTGAAATAAAACTGAAAATTTAATTAAAAATATGTTTATTTAATAACAAACTTAATCACCATTTTTTTTTCAAATTCATCTTCCCATCTTTTAAGATTCCTTTTTTTTATAAAATCCTAAAAATTTTTACGAACTAAGTTCCTTGTTTTACCTAAAACGAACAGTCTAGCTACATTTCAGCTTCTTCTCTTGAAGTCACCCTAAATACCACAAAATTATTTTGTAAACTTCTAAACAGATCAGATAACTGAATAAGTTCAACTTCTTTTCCCAGTCAATTGCTTCTAAAAACTCTTAAGACGCATTCACATCAAGTAGTACAGCTACGAGGCATGAAATGTCGACCAATCATTAGTCTCAGCGCGTGACGTCTGATGCTTGTTATTAGAGAACACTTTACATCTCTCCACTGAATGTCTTTGTGTGAATCGGGTTTTAATCACTCCTGCAGTGTGGAATTTGATATTGTCATACTGCAGGATCACTCCATTTCTGTTTCAAGAGCAAGAAGGTATTTTTCCTGCAAAAACATTTTCAACCGTCTTAGCTGCTTAGAGTATATTTCAACGATTATTGTGTAATTGTCATTTAAACAACTCCTTATGAGTAATTTCTTTTCTGTGCCATAATACAATCCAAATAACTGTCTTGGGTACAAACTACTTCGAAGCTTAATTATAAGCTTTGAATTACGGCTAAACCACTGTCTTTCGAGCGTGACATTGTTTTAGAATTTTTTTCTAATTTATCATAGAAGATGAATCGTTAAGATGATCATGTCTTATAAAGCCCTTCAAGAAACACGGACAGAAATTTAATTAAAATCTGATACATAAATTTAAATCAAATAATTAACAAATAATTTAATTAATAAAATTATAGATTTCATCTCATCACTTAATGATATGAAGCTATAAACTACATAAACATTTAATTAGAGAAGTAGATTATAAGCTGTTGCTGATTTAAGATATTCACAAAAGTTTTAATGTATTGGAAACTTTCAAATGATTCCGAAAGAATATACACTTTAACATCTCAACATGGGCTTGATATATCAAAATGTGGTTAAATCAACTAATACTGTCACTTTGCCATTTTGGGAAAAATGATTCAAATTATGCATAAAAATTATGTAATTTTGATTTTTAAAAATAAGACGCATGAACTTTTATGAGTTACTGTCTTTAATATAGATTTAACGGTCGATTCAATACCAGAATAACTAAAAATTAAAAAAAAAATGTTTATTTTTATTTTTGTTTGTGCAATTTTTGATTTTTTTTAAGAAATGATAAAATTTCTCAACTATTACAAATATTTAATTAAGTTATCAAGTATACGTCATACGTATCTGAATATGAAAAAGCACGATTTGTATCATTGTTGATTATATGCTATAAAATAAATTGTACGTAAACGAAACAATTTGTTTCATAATTTTAATACATGCTTTCGTTATTTAATTAATTTTATTACAGCTAAAGTAATAATTAAAATATAATAGTGTTTGATGGATTCCCAAAAGAATATTCAAATCAGATAACTTAATTGATTTAGATACTTTTATAACTATTACTAAATTATTAAATTCATAGCAGTTATAGCAAATTAACAACAACAAAGACATATTGGATTCATCAAAGTACACTCTGTTTTAATTATCATAACACCTAATAAATCTTATAAATATAATTCCATGCTTCATATAAAATTAAAAAGCTATTTTCAGTTAGTTCCATCAGCCTTACTTATATTAAGCCCATATTGAGATAAAAGGCCCCAGAAAATATTCTTAAATTAACTATATTAAAATATTTATATAAATATAAATAATAAGTTTTTATTACTCACACCCCGTATAATTCAAAAAGTGACGAAAATTATTTCATAAAAGTAATTTATAGAATTATTACGTGATGAAAGGATAAAAAGTGTAGGCCGTTTATTTATAATTCTCAGTCTTTGCTGCTAGAATGGCTCAATTTTATGACAAAAGAAAAGATTTAAAGAACTGCTTTAGAGATGCTAATTCCGCGGAAATGGCTTTTACATTGTTTTGAAGAGCGGCGCTGTTAAGGATTTCCAGAATATGTTTTGAATACCTTAAATTCCTTTTCACCCTCTTGATGGGAGATCATTTACCCAAGCTGAAGCAGTTTATATTCTGCTTTTCAGGATTTTCTTAACTTTATATAATTATGAAATGCTTTTCCAACTATTTTTTTTCCTTATTTCTTTCAGTAAGTATTAGCATTTTCATTCAGAAATTAGTGTTTAAACGGCTTTACAAATATATGATTAACGTAACACACTTTATTTATAATAAAATCAAAAAGCTGTTATAAAAATTTAAACTATATTCAAGGATCTTTTAAGAAATTTAAAATGTATTTAGGTGCCAAATTTTAACATATCTAAAAATATGAATTAAGTTTTGTTTCTAAACATAATTGTTAAAATTTTACGACGACAATTTTACAAATTTACAACAATTTTTTTTTCTTTGAGTTTAAAATAACCATTTATTACTAATTTTGTGTTGCTGAACGAGATTACGACACTGGAAATTTGAAAATGGCTCCCATTTCTATGCAACTTTCAATACGAAAAAATCTGTTAATATACGCATGAACCTGTTTCTCTATGTTATGTCACTCCTGCATTTTCACAGAAATTTTGGATCAACTTTCCCACTCTTAAAAAGCAGCTGTACTTCCTATGTCCTGATTGAAGACCCATGAAAAGAGATACAACTTTGTAATTATACAAATATGCCATCTGTACTTGTATTTAAGGTAGTTCAGTAAATATTTCAAATTTTCATAAGTTTTTTCATAGAGATACAGTGCCCGATTGGCATGTTGGTTTCCATTTTTAATACTACTACTTTGAGATTTGTTTTGGATGCATCTATGATCTTGTTTTGGTGTACTATATGTAATATATATCAATCTTTACACATTACATATATATTCAATATATGAGACATATATTTTAATACATTTCTTTTATAAACGTTGATATAATCTGCAAATTATTATAGTTTGTAAGTTATAATATAAATTTACATATTCCAATATTTCATATTTCACATAAATTTCACATCACATATGTAACTGAGAGACCCAACTACTTCTGTATCTCCTAAAAAGGAGTCGATTTAAATTTTTTACTATAATTTTTCTGTTCCACAAAATTAATAAGAAATTAATATTTTTATGTTTTAGAAATTTTATGTGTTGTTCAGTGTTATCTGTCAAGTGAATCAATATTTTTATTCTTATAAAATTGTTTACATTATTACATTTATTAACTAGAGCTAAATTATTTGGTGGTTAGAGAGATTGTTTTGCTTGGGCATTGAGGGAAATCTTTTTGAAAACTTACAAGTGAACAGACCTAAATATCCCTATGCCTACGTCTAGAATGATTACATTAGATCTGCAGGTAAAATATCCCTCTTTTAGATTTGAATAAGGGGAAGGACACAATATTTCCCAAATACCTTCACTTCCCTAGACGGTACTTCATCCAAATTTTGAGGGTAATCCTCACTAACCAAATTAAGTGGTACTCTAATTCTAAAGTGATAATAAATTTAAGAGGCTAGGTGGTCAACGTCGAGAAACTTAAATTATTTATAAACTGTTAATATACACTAATACTGTTTTTCAGAAACTAACATTAAAAACATTTATTTTTTATCATTTATCAAATAAAAACTATTTAGTATAATTTAGTTTCTAGTCATTATAAAATGTATAAGCTTCATCCAGTTTCTTAAATCCGCAATTACATAACAGAATGTACTGTAGGTATTCTGTCAGATAGTGAGAATGTAATTTTAAGCAAAACCAACCAATCAATGCTTTGATTCTGTCATTCAATATTAGATAATTAGTCCATAAAATCCGTTTAAGGCTCAATAAACTCCAACTTATTTTTAAAAATGTTTGCTTCGAACCATTACTGCTGGAAGCAATCTGCTTTACATTCAAGCCTTGCTCAATGCAGAAAGTATCGTTTTTCTCCGGCGACTGTCAGGCAGTGCGCTTGGGTCAATTGTAATCAACTTCAGGAAGTGGAAAATGAAGTTTCAACGCTGTAACATTCTACCGGTATTTACTTTCGAAAGAAATCAATATTGGTTCCCCAAGAAGGCGACTTGTGAGCTGAATGCGAAGCTGGTCAAGTAATCAGAGCTGACATGCGTTGCCTGATCCTTTCATCAACATCAAGTAATCTGAATTCGTTGACGTCGAATTCTTAATGGGTTACTGGAGACCTGTTTAGCATGCGGTGACAAGGCGTTCGCTTCGTCATTAAGGTATTCCTTTTACCAGTGATTTATTAAGGGGACTGCTAATTTCCGAAAGACCGATGGAAAGAAAAAACCAAACTTCGAGATTAATGGAATTAATTAGAGCGTCCAGGAAATAACAAAAAAGTACGAGATCAAAATTAGAATTTAAAATTCTGAGGGGTTTGCTATAGAATTAGCATGATAAAAAACTGGTTGATTAAACTCTGCTCTTGAAAGGACGAAAAGGTTAAAATAATTAATAGAAATAACTTAAAACATAATAATGAGATAGATATGGGTTTTGTAGTGAAACATTTTTTTAAAAATATTAATATTAAAATGATTGAAATTCTTTTTTTTTTTTTAGTTGTTGAACTAATCTCGAGGTCTTCCTGAAGAACTTGACTTCGATTTTCTCATAGACAACAGGATTGTTGCCAATTCGAGTAAAAAGTAAGGATAAAGCCTAACCTTCCAAGTCTTTTATCATTAAAACATCGAGATTACAAGAAGATTTTTTCCCCATGCTCATTTAAATAATTTGTCATAAAAATGTTTCAAAACTATGAAATTACTTAATTTTATAATGGGAAATACCGTTTCTGCTACAAATTTAATTAAAGACAGTGATAGTAACGAATTTTCAGAAAAAGTAATAAGCAAAGCATATTTTATGACTAATTAGTTCATTTCTTTTCAGTAATATTATATTGTCGTTAAAAATAATTATTTAGTAAGTACACATTTTTAAAAAGGAAATCCTCATTAACACTAAAAAAAATATATTAAATTTATTAAAAAAATGGTTTCAATTGTGAGATGATTTTGACTGATGAAGGTCGACTGTTAGCTTTTCAAAGCACATGATTTAACTATCAAACTGATTAAATGGATTGAAATTATTAAAGTATATAAAAAGTCTATTTCAATAATCTTTTTATTTGCGTTAGTCACAAAATATGCCATTATATTTAAATTAAATACTCAGCTATTCAATTTACATTCTAAATACTGCTACAAATAGAGAGGTTTTCAGTAAAATACTAATGATCAACATACGTAAATTCTAAAATAAAGTTATTGATTTAACAAAATCATTTGAAATATGACATATTTGAAATGATAACAGCTTAGTATATCGCAATTTCATTTTTTCGAAATTTTTCCACTAAAAAGAAATATTAAATTGCGGTTCAAGAAAATAAAGTACTTTGTAGTAAACAAATGAAATTAAAACAATAATCAGCGTTTCTCAAGCAATAAATTTTAAAATATTACATTAAAAAGATGTTTATTTGTGTTAGATCTATTAAGAAATCTTCGTAATGCTTTAATAAATATTTATTGGTAATTTAGGAATTATGAATAATTGTATATATTTCATTTGTAGATAATTTTAAAAAACTTAATAAATAATAATAATAAATTTTGAATTCTTAAGAGGATTTTTAAAAAAATATACAATCAGCAAACAATTGAGTTAAATATCTACAATTTTATTTCAGTTATATTTACTCTATCTCTCTCTGGGAAAATATTATATTGTAGAGAAAATAGAAAAAATAGAAAATTATTTCGAAGATACATTATTTCGAAAGCATGGAAATACATATGTCATATATTTTTCAATATTACAAAGAATCTTAAAAATATTTTGAATTAATAAACAGTTATAAATGAGAATAATAATATGTTTTTAAAGAAGTATTTATAACCTGATAAAAAATTATGTTATTTGAAAGATCTCCTAAACTCAAAAGATCTACTTTTCTTTTATTCAATAATTCCCTCATTCGAATATACAATATCGTCGGCATTTTTTTGTATGAAATGATCTTGGTTTTCCACACAAATATCTCTTAAAATGTATTTGGCGTGTTATAGAAAAGCTTTAAATCTATCAACAGGAATCAGGCATTGACTAAAACATGACGAAAAACCTCTATTACCATGGTAACATCACGATTTCAGTTCTTATTTTAATATTTTCTAACGATGGTTTTGTGGGATACCTACTGTTGAATGTAGCTGAAGGCGCGAATCAGTGCACTTTTTATGAGTATATCGCTATGCACTCCCTTTTAATATATATATATGTATCGCTTCACCACTTCTTATGTGTCGAAAATTGTTTTTCTTTTAATTCCCTAAAATGCTTAAAATAGACACACACAGACACAAACTTAATACACCTTGAAGGTACAAATAAGAAAGAAAAAAAATAGTTACATTTGTAAAAGTCTTCAAAATAGTTTTGTCTAGCGTCTCACAAAACCAAGCGTAACTCAAACACTAATAAATATTTTGACGTCAAATTTCAAACAGATGTCAAGGACAGTGCCAACAACCGAAACAAAAAAAAATTGAAATACCATATGCCCGGGAAATTTAAATTGAAAATTGGTCTTACTTGTTGGACACCGTAGTAAATTTAATGCTTATGTATTGTGAAGTTCTTTACTTAAGTGGCCCTTCTTCTTTTCTGGCGATTCTGATTTTCACATTCAAATATTTTATTCTATATTGTTTATACAGGATAAAATTTAGGCATATATATAAACTGAATATTATAAACTGATGTTACAAATCTTATATATATATATATATATATAGGATTTGTACCTTCAATTTCTGTTGGAATGAGCAAATGTTTGTGTACGAACAAAATCGTTGAATTTATAATCTTCCAGTCTACAGTCTTGTGCTTAAATTCATTTGTTAAATGAGATCCCTTTGTTTGTGATTAATTCAATTCTTCTTTCAAAGCAACAAAAAATTAATTTTTCATTGCTATTGTCTAAAACTGCATTAGATTATACTATTAATTTACTAGTAAATCAGTCATTAAAAAAATACATTGACATGCATGAGAGCTCTGAATTTTAAGTATTATTTTACTAATCAAGCATTATCATAAAGATATGATTATATAAAAGTGGGATATATTTTATTCTAATTAAAATTTTATTAACACATAATTAGTGCATATTTTATTAACAAATAATTAATGCTTGTTTTAATAGCGCATAATTAATGATCATTTATTGTATGATGCAATTCTATAATTTAAAAAATATAATACAATTCTAAAAATTCAATAATTTTACGATTCTTTTGAGACAAATAAATGGAATAAGAAAAAAAAATTTGTATGTCTACCTAATCATTTTGTAGCAGCTACAATTTTAATTCTGAAAATTCAACCATATGAGAATTCAAACACATTTTAAATTTTATTCACAATCGGTTAAATAAATCTTTTCTATTAATAAAAGAATAATTGGCAGTAATATATTAAATTTATTCAGTTTAGCGTTAAATTTACTTATATTAAAATAAGTTTTTAATTAAGTCTATTGCCTTTATTATTTTGCTTTTATTTTCCTCAACACTTGTTCAGTTTTATTTTACATTGTTAATAACCTCTTCAGTGATTTCTTATTTTACTCTCTTATTTAAAATTTCTATCCTCATTATTTTTCTCCTACTTTGAATTTCATTTGACATTTATTAAAATTTCTATCTGAATCAAAGGTATTTTCCAAAATTATACAGAAAACTTTGATTATTTATATGATGTTTTATTTTTTGTTTCAAAAAAACTTTTTTGCAATCAATCTTCATTTCACACATCAGCTTGAAAAAATGTTATCACATTTACCGTGATACATGAAACTGGTGAAAAACATCTTTTTGTAAAACAAGAGAAAGACTTGTTTATGTTTACCACTCTACCGAATACAGTCCAGTTGTTATGACAAAGTTATATTTGTGTCATCAGTAATCGTCTGCATACTTTCGAAATCATTTAATCTGGAATTCAGTCCCGTAACCTCGAGTATATTTAAATAACATAGAGATAGTGTAAGCGTTCGTCGCAAATATTAAAGAACAAAAAGATACTCTATTTGGTTTCAGCATAAATATTCTAAGATTTGGGACATTTCCTGTGGCCTGGGGTTTTAGGCCTTTCCATTTGCATTTAAAGTACTTTCGTGGGAATAGGGAAATGAGGAGATCTCTACACTGGCTTCAGTCCACAGTACTCTTATCGGAAAAACAGTGCTTTTCTTTGTTTCGAAATAAGGACATTGCATCCTTCGTTCTCGCTTAACGAAGTCTGTTCGCAGAAAAGAAGTAAATAAGGTAAAAAAGCTGAAGAAAATAAAATGCAGAAATGGATCATATCTTTGCATTAGGGAGACTTCAAAAGATATGCTCGATTTGTTTTCAGTGTTGACTTAGTTTTTGAAATAAATCGCGCAGCTGACATTCTGACCAAAGCAAGAAGTCTAACATTTGAGCTGTCAGTATGAAACAGCAGTTTATTTTTTCAACACTTCTGCTTCTATTTGTTCTCTATTTCCTTTTTGTGGAGGAGTAGACCTAAATATTCCTAGATTTACAATATTTTAAGAATAAAAATCTGCTTTCAACACAATTTTCATTATAAACTGTTGTCATTAATTAATTGGATGCAATTAATGTAGGTTGATATCAAAGTAGAAGAGATAATCTTCTTTAATATTTATTTCATACGGGCCAAGTTCAATCACTGCTCTCTTGAAAATTGAACGCTAATAAATTTAGTCATGATATTACAAAAATACAAGCCAATTTCATTTAGCCACAGGAATTTTAAGATCATTAAGAAAAATCGCAGTGTTGTCACAGTTACCTATTAACTAAACTCTTAAGTTCAGAATTCATTCCGTATTCCAGTTCATTAAACAATCCTTTATTGTTAATCTGCAAGTCGTATGTTATTTCTGTGTATTTTAAACGACATCACTTACAGGAATTTCATCCAAATTTTTAAAACTACTACAGTATTTTAAAAATATCAACGCCGAAAACATCAAAGTCATTTTACGAAGAACTTTCATGTAACAGTTTTTGTCCTCGTTTTACAAATCTCAGCTGTATTTGTTTAATTCATATGATTAGTGGTTCAAAGATCTCATGCAAGTATAACATACTAACATATGATCAAAACAGAAATCACACATGTGTCGTAAGCATATAACAACTTTCGTAAACATTCCGAAAAATTTGTACAATCAGACAAGCAAGGCAAGTAAATTAGTATTAAAATGGATATCGTGTTCCATTACGCAATGCTACAGAACAGCTTATGGAGTTCCTGTGGACTGATTAGCGATGTTTTGTGTTAGAGAATAGATACAATGTTTTCCGCTACTTACACATCACTTAATTCTCCCTTTATAATTACCTATTTCCTTCCAAATTTATTGTTGCTTATCATTCCTAAAAATTGGTATTATTTATTTGCAAAATATATTTCAAAATATAAAAACATTGACAAAGGTTCGAGTTTAAAAGAAGGAAGAAAAGAAGCATTTCGCCACTAATCCTCTTTTATCAACTCGTGCACCCACCGAAATTAAGTTATCATTGAACAGCAACAAGAGAAGAAGATAAGCAAAGTATGGAAAAAAAAAATTGTAAGAACAATGTATCATCCTTTGCTTTTGACGAAACAGCTCACTGAGAGTATTGTATAGCTCTTTCATTTATTTTTGTTTATTTAATTTTACTTCCTGACTTAGGAGTTAAGCCTTTCACAAAAATTCTGTGCTGAAGCAAACAATGAAAAACTCCTCCCATGCTTATTTTCAAGATAGACAGGAAAGGGGGTTTTCTATTCCTCCTTTAGCTTATTCATGTGAATGTATTGTACATAAATCCCTACTAGTAATGCACGCTAACTAGAGCTCGTAAGGTACTATCAGTGGCTCATCTATGTTCATCTACATATATACATCATCTACATCTACTACTCATCTACATATATATATATATATATATATATATATACATCTATTCGTTTCTCAAAATAGCGCACGTCTACAAAGGAAACCAAATTTCCGACAATATGCGCTGTCAGTAGGTTAAAATGACATTTATAAATTAATATTAATTAGAGTCAGTTCTTGTAATGATGTAGTACTGAAATATGTAAGTAATTATAGACTCGTAGTAAGTATACACTAATTAATAAATTTAATTATTCTGCAATAAAATTTGCTTATTGAAATCAGGTAAACTTAATACAAATTTTATATAGTCTAAAAAATTTTAGTAGATATTATTTAGTATTTGTATACATGAGACAGAATTTAGTATACATGAGACAGAATTTAGTATACATGAGACAGAATTTAGTATAAATGAGACAGAAAAAAATCATTGTGTACGAATAAAAAAAAATCATTAAATTTCAATGATGAAGCTTAATTTCTAAAATATGCAATAATTTTTTTATATGAATCTATAAATGCTGGACCTTTAAATACTTTTTTGTAAATACACGAATACTCTAATATTGAGTATTAAAACACATGAGTGTCAATATTAAAGTATTCATGAATACATAAATACTTTAATATTGAAAATTAAAAACTTGTTCAGTATTCTCATAAACGAAATTGCTGCTTATTAATTGTTTTCCATTTTTCTGTTCTTTTGTATAACATGGCATGATAAATATTTCTCTGTAAATTAAGCTTTGTGAAGAGAAAATAGCTCAATCTCTCCAGTTAGTCGAACGAAGTCACTTTAACAACCCTAAAATGAAGACAATTGAAGAATATAGTTTATTTTCCGCAAACTGAATTTGGTCCTATGGGAATGCAATCTCGGGATTGTAGAAACTAGTCGAAAGGAAACTGAATAAAAAAGATAAATCTTAGAAGTTCCCTAAAATGAAATTTCTATTTCTCTTTTTATTTTTCGAGTAAGTAAATGTCTCTTTAATAAATAGAGCGAATTCAATTTTTTTTTATCAGAATCAGGTTAGGAAAAGTAAAAAGGCGTTTTTGTTACTATTCTGTGCATCTACACTTATCTTTTTTTAATTCCGTTTTTCTTATCAGTTTTAAAAGAAATACGAAACTATATTTCTTGCAGCGACAAAATCCTGAGGAAGAAATATAACAACCAATTTTTTTTTTTAATTTAAGCATTTACAATTTAGAACTTTAAAATGTGAATAGTGAGGAAAAGTCATATTTGAAGAGCACTTTATGCATAAAGTAATCCTCCTACATATTTAAAAAAACTGAACATAATTAATATCAAGTTATTATATTGGAAGCAAGAAAAAAACGGCAGTAAAAATGATTTTAAAAAATGTGATATTTTTCTCTATTTTCATGGAAAGCTTAAAAAAACTTAAAAGAAATGACGAATGTAAAATAGCTGTAAAATTTTGTTTCCGAGGCATAAATAAGACAGCTGATTTCTTAATTTAAAAACATTTTATAATTTTTTAAAAAATTTGTTCGCTATTATTATTATTATTATTATTATCTGAAAACACTTTTTTTGAGTTTAATTACTTGAAATAAATTTGACTTGGTCCTTTTCATAGAATCATAAATAGGAATAGGAATACTATAAAGATAATATATGTTTGAATGAATAAAAATATTCTAGGCATTACGTACTTTTACCTAGTACCTGGTACTAGGTTCTAGGTACTTTTCAGAAAAGTTTAAAATAGTACAACTTTTCATTAGATCTTCTAAATATGTTAATTAAACCAAATAAACTTTTTTTGCACAAAAAACTAGAAAAATTTATTTACTGTAAAATAAGAATAGCATTTGTTGATCAATATGTACTCGTTATTCGTCAATTTCTTTATCATTTTTTTGAGAGCTATAAATAGAATTTCAGTCTTCCAAATAGAGTTTTACGAAACAAGTTCCTGTATTTCAATATAAATCTATGTTGGCTTTAATAATAATCCAAAAGTTCACCAAGAAGTAGTTTAAAAAGAATATGTTTATATTATACTTGATTATTAATTTAGGGATAATTAGGTATTGTTCTTTAGAAATTAATTTTCTAACAAGATGCTTTTTTGTACACATAATCATCATTAATTCGTTCGCTTTTATATTTTTGGCATTATCTCCAATAATATAAAGAAATTGTTCGTTTAAAAATTTGCATTGCCTTTTCATCATATGAAAATGAATTCAGATATCTAAAACAATCAAAAAGATTTAATTATCACCTCAGTACAGAATTATCTTCATAATAAACAGATTTTAATGATTTTTTCATAAAAAGTCGCAAATATTCTTATAAAATGTATTACATTCTTATTGTTTATCGATAAAAATATGCAATATCCTCTAAGAGCTTGGTATTATTCAGAACTAATCAAATCAATTTTATTTTTCTCTTCGATACCTTTTCAAATACCCATTTTCTCAAATTAGTGTTTGTAACTATATTTATATTGGTTTAGCATGGAAAAATAATATTTATTGTTGTAAAATTTTTTTACATACAACTATACCTATCTATCTATATCTATATCTATATCTATCTATCTATCTATATATATATATATATATATACATATAGCAACATTTTTTTTTTACTCTCATTCAATTATACGTTATTTGACGTGAAAGGAAAAAGCTCCAGATTTTCATTGTGGAAGGAAATCTC
Organism: Caerostris darwini; assembly: GCA_021605075.1. Classification (NCBI taxonomy): domain Eukaryota; kingdom Metazoa; phylum Arthropoda; class Arachnida; order Araneae; family Araneidae; genus Caerostris; species Caerostris darwini. The sequence goes on along the minus strand of BPLQ01001534.1, from coordinate 113,205 downwards.
TAATCAGATTTTTTCCATTAATTTTTTTCTCCAAACAATTAACAGGATATAAACATAAAAAAGAGTTTCAACTAATGATTGTTTCATAGAGAAAAGAAGTGTAAATTAGTAGCAAGCTTATGATAGTGGATCTCAAAGACTAATGAATACAAATTAAGGCTTAGCATTTCTTTTTAAGTTAAAAGAAACTTCGACAGATATTATTCATTAGTGTAAAAAATAATACAGAATTATTTTTTTTCCTGTTAATATTCTAAAACAATGCATAAAGACTATAGTAATTATTAGAAATGGACTCTTTTTTATTCTTGCATTTCATATTGTGAACGAATCGGACAACTCTTTAATATGCTTTCTTTATATATATTTAATATTTTAAGTTTAGAATAAAGTTAAATTGTATGGAAATCTATGCGCTTATTGATATAATAAAATTAGATTACGTAAAATTTATTTAGAAAATTATTTACTTGAACAATAAAGCGGAAATAGGAAGTAAAAAAAAAAAAGAGTCATTTACCGAAATGCTATTTAATTTAAAAGCCTGCAAATTTATGCCTTTAGAACGTAAACAAACTTATAATAATTTTTATGAATTTGAGATAAGCTGTAATTTAGTTGGTTATTCAGTTATTCAGTAGTACAACATAATCGTCTAATTGCCGTTATTCAGTGCAAATGCACGATAAAGTAACATTTGCTATTTTATGCAAACTATCATTTTAGAAGCTAAGGAAAATTTGTACTCGACCATGCTTATCACTGAAAACATTGTTTGTATTATATTCAATATTGCTTATACTATTATTATTACAAAGTGTGCGAAATAGAATTCCGAACTTCCATGGAAAATTCCATGGTTGCTGATAAAATAAGGAAATGAACTGCTTATTTATTTGTCTGTAGTAAACACAAGTTTACAGATAAAAGGATGAAACTATTTTTATTTAGCTGTATTTAGAAAACAAATGTATATAGTTAAAAGTTAAATAAATGTTGCGCAAACTGTTGTGTAACTTGTATAAAGTGAGTGGATATGGTGATACTTTAAGACAAGGATCATCTAAAGAAAATTACACAACTAAAGTAGAATTTAGTTCACCAAACATTGAACTACTTTTTGAAGATCACTTTTTGCAATTTTTGTTGTCTTCCCGTTAAAGATATAATTAATTTCTTTTTTTATGTATATAATTGTTTTCAAATATACGTTTTAAAAGGTTTTTTTTTTTTTCATTTCTGTATAACTCTTTACATTTCATTAGATTAACATTAATGTTTTCAAATCATAATATAAATTTTCTACTGTAGGGTAAACTTTTAATTTCAATACCATAGAATTTCTAATCGGGACATTTAATTTAAAATTATTTTTTTGAGATGTAAACATCTTTTACCGATACAGATTTGCAGATACAGTGGTACATGTTCACCTTATGTAAAATTAGCCTCTTATTGAATTAATTTTGCAGTAAAATGAAGAATAAAGTTCCCATAACCATAAGTTATTGAATATTGCTCTACAAATTTGAAATAGTAATCATAATAACTGAAAGATACTGAATACTCTTTGAACTCTTTATATCGAAAAATGTCTGTTTTTTCAAATAACTGAAATTTGAAAAGTGACAAAAATTATCTACAAAACTATGGTATTCCGGCCTTTTTTTTCTTACGATATGCTTATCAATTTAAAAAGTTAATAAATTTTATCAGTATTTGGAATTCTCAAAACTTTTTTCAGGTATATGTTCTGTATTTCATTCTTCTAAAAATAATTTATTATTTGTGTTAAAAATATATTTATTAAGCATTCATATTTATTTATTTTTGTAGAAACAATCTTGATCTTATATATACATAAATAAATCATATTAGCTATATTGCATTTAACATTATCATCCGTCAGGCTAAGTTTGTGGTCAATTAATTGCACTTGAATATTGATTCAGAGATGATATGAGTACCTAATTAAGTATCCCTTTACCAATTATGAAGTCATATTTTAATTCCAGAAGTACCTTTAATCGAAGCGTAGGTCTAAGAACCATGTGAAATGTACATTGTGCAATGTGGATATGCTTCCATTCCATACCGGGTTATGAGTAGGTGATCTCATCTTTAGTCTTCAATTTAAATTTGATTGATAATGGAATGATAATCTCGAAGCGGTAAGGAATATCTTGAATAGGAGACGGTTGAGCAAATGGAATGTCATGCACATTCCCGAGACATAAATCAATTGAACATCAGTCAACATTGTCTGATATTTAAGCGGATTTACATGTAGACTAAACGATCTTAGAAACATTAATGATGGCAAGCTTAAATAATTGTTATGAAGTTATTGAATTTGGCAGTTTTAAATGTTGCTTATAATTTAGAAAAAATATTTCAATTATATTAAATATGTGGAAAATTATGCTTAACTAAATATTTGAACTAATTGGGCTATTCCAGAAAATGTATACATTAGACCATTAACCATCTTACCTTTCAATACCCTTTTATCTTACAGCAATTGGGAAATAGGTTTTTGGATCTAATGACCGTACTTTTTCGTAATTTGAATCATATACAGAGAAGACTCTCCTGAATCAGAAGAAAATAGTAATTCTATGAAGTAAAGATAAAACAACTTTAAAAAAAAAGAGTAAACCAAATTCAAAAAGTGGAAATATGTTCTCAGAATACAATAATATTAAACAGCAAGGAGTAAAAATTAGGTAAATTATAATAGTACCTCTAGAAAATTGCACAGCCTTTTTCCAGGCAAGATAAGTAAATTTCGTAATAACATGAACTAATATTTATATTTAAGTATCGCGGAGCCTGAAAAGGTGGAGTAAGAAATATAGATAAAAAAAATGAGCTGAAATAATTTTTTATCATGAAATAAATAAATAATTTAAAATCAACACATATAGCCTTTTATTAACCAATTAAAATGATTATAAACATACAAATGATGTTTACTAATGTATAAAGAATTAGATAAAGGGAGACTTTTGAGAGTGACTCAAAAATAAAATAAATGTTTTCATTGTCAATGTATTAACATTACTTATTTTTTTAAGTAATTTATATACTGGGAACGCTTAAAACACTATTTTCTTTTATATTTTTTGTTTTTGTATCATTTTTTCTGAGAATTTTAATTATTGATATAATATCAAAAAGATTTTTAACGAAATTATTTATATGCTTAAGTTTATACACTTTTTCATAAATTATTTCCCCATCTGTTTTTATTTTTTTTTTCATTTCCTTATTGTAGGATAATTTCCTTTTTATTAAATCAGTGTTACTAACCTTAAGATCTGAATATTTAAGAACAACGGTCTAACCCTTAAATAATGTAAGTTTATCCAATTAAATTTCTCATTCTGTTGCATACAAATTTTCGAAAACGGATCAAAAATCATTTAAAATAAACACGTCTCCACCAAATAATACGGCATGAATTCCTCTCTAATGATTTTCCTTAAATGTTCTTAATTATACGAAAATAAGCTTTCTAATTCTAGTTATTACCTTAACATATTTGAAGAGAGGAATTTATATCTGCTGCTTGATTTAAATTCTTCCCTCCTCCTCCAACGTAAGTAATAACATTAATAGAAATGAGTATAGAGTAATTTGAATTTTGAATGAATTTTGTTAATATTATAAATATGTATTTATATATATATACATATAGTTTATTACATAATTGATAAGTTCAATGATTTAATAAACATTTAATATTCGCATCGCATTCTTAGATTTATAACCAGTATTAAATATAAATTGCTTCTTCATATAAGGAAATGTTCAGTATGAAGGAAAATATTTGACATCCATAAGACATTTTTTTAATTTCATTTTAATTATATATGTATATATTAAATAACCTGCTATCCCTGTTTATATTCCTTTGTTTCTTTTTATATTTAAAGAATATTAATATTTTACTATCCACATTTATTCTTAAAAATTGTTCCATAATAATAATTTCTTCTTCAGGTAAACAGATTTACAAAGTGAAAGGAAAAAAAGAACAATCCTCACCTACTGAATCAAAATTTTACAAACTCCTTTCAGTTCTAAACCCAAACACACTGTACCTTCACAAGTAATTCATTAAAACTTAAAATACTTTGGTAAGTTAACTGTCATCAATTCTTCGGTGGTTTAACTCTAAAAGGAACTTTCACTCGAAACATGCGAAAGGAACACCAACGTGTCGACGTAACCATACACTTATCCACAACTAGAACAGTTCTAGTCCCTGTAAATCATTTTCTGGAAACTTAAGGTGTCATTAATCTAAAGTTTGTGTCACTGGGTCCATGCATAGCGTCGAACGCAAGCATTTTCGATTCCATTGACGAAGATAACGCTTTGTGTTGAGAACTACGATTAATCAACTCACTCTCTCTACGATTCATTCATAACATAGCGAACACTTAAGTTTTCTATTTAAAGAGGTGCTTTGTTTTGCATTTGTACATAAATAAGAGCAACTAATATTTCCGGTTTGTCGAAAACTAACCGAGTTCTCATTAAGTGGATATAAGTAGAATTGTTGGAATAATGATTGTTTTTCAGAAAGTAAATTGTTGGCAGTAATTAGATTGATTAGATTGTCGTTACTAATTGGAGGTAAGTTGATAAGTAGTATTCAAAAAGGAGAAATTCAATGGAAGCACTATTGATCAATTAATAACGATTGCCTCAAATGAATTAATCAGAATAATGAATTTTATTTTTATAATACTCTTTTCAATTAAGCATATTAAAAGTAATGACTTTCATAAATTCAGTGGGAGTTTTGACAGAAGTAAATTGTTAACAATAATTAAATTGATAAACTATCGTTACTAAAATGCCGAATGGATAACTTAAATTGCAGTATTCGAAATTCAAAGGGGAATTTATTACTATTATGGAGAATTTTAAATATGATGAAACTATTCTCACTTGATAATATTAAAAATTATGATTTTCCTAAATTCAGCAACGCTGATGATGTAAGCAGCTTGTTCAGCGTAATTAGATTGATAAAAATCAGAAAACTGATTAAGATTGATAAGGAAATTACGCAGTAATTTTTTGTAAAAACAAAATAGCCAACATCCAACCTTGCTTCAGAATAGAACATTTATGCTTTTCATCTTGCCATTGATGTTAAATTCACATGAATCAGCAAAATAAGCGATTTTAACTGGCTTGAATGATACTTTTATTAGTGACAAATTAAAACTCATCCACTAAGGATGCCAAATTAACCCGCAAGTCCGTGCACCGCGGTAAAAAAGATCTCACCCTTTTATTTTCACTGAAATTTTGAGCAATTTCTCCGTATTTGTTGACGATACTTCCAGTACCTTCCTGAATGATTACATAGGAAAACTACAGTAAAAGAAGAAAAAAAATGAAATCTCCATTCTGGCAGAGGTACTTGGGTCTTTTTAACTTCATGCGTGTCCTAACGCTTTAAAGAAATTGAAATAGCGACAAAGACAGGATACGGCAGCAAGAAGCAGAGACAGAGACCTTTTGAGAATTTTTTTCCACCGGATATCAACTTAAGTGAAAATTCAGATAATTCTTAAATTAATGGAATTTCTGAAAGTGAACATAAAGTAGAATCGGAACAGGAAGTATATTTAAATATTCAGATTTGCGCAATGAATATATAATAATGAGTTTTATTTTGAGAAAGATGGAATAAGTTGGAAAATTAAAAACCTCTTAAATAATTATATTAAAAAATTATGTCTCCCACAAAATGTTCAAACCCAATTTATCAATTTTCTGTCGTACTTACCTGAGGACAAAACCATTTTCTTGAAAATCCTTACTAGCCTTTCTCTTACGTGTTTTCGCAAGAATATAATTCAACATATTTATTTGAAAGAATTTGCAGTTGAACTGAACTTATAAAAGAACATTTATAAAATGTACAAAGAATAAATTTTTTTCTTGTGTAAAAACAACTATACAAGGCTACTAAAGATAGCAGAGACGTCATAAGAAATTAACTGTCCTCCGTCTATATAAGAAGAAGAGGAAATCCGATAGAAAGATATTATTGAGAAAAATGTGATAAATATTTAGTAAAGCATTTTCCCTTATCCCTTGAAAAAATTATTCTGAAGAACAAAATGATGAATAAGTTATTTTAACTCAAAATGTTTTTAAAATAACAGAGTTTGTATTAAATCTAAATCGAAATCTTGAACTGATTTCTCGTATTTAATAGTTACTTTATTTTCTTAAAATTTTTAAATGTAAATATAATCTGAAACATGCATTTTGTTATAATTTTGTTTTTATTACAATATTTTAACACGAAAATATTAGATATTTTACATATAAAATAATTAAATGATTCGAAAAGGGTAAAAACATTGTACTTCTAAAAGATAATAAAAACTAGACATAAATTAAAATTATCATCTTCTATTTTAAGATTGCTATTTAAATGAAACAATACTTTCAAACAAGTAATGTATTAAAAGCATTCATATATTAAGTGTAATTATTTTTTAAACATTGAGGAGAAATTAGCTTAAAAATTGAAATCTAACTGATTAATTCTAATAATTCAATAAAAAATTATAATAATATAATAATATTAATTCTAATAATTCAAAAATGATGATGGAATGGATGATGAATGATAATTCATTTTGTTTAAAATTAAGTAAAAATGATGTAATAATAGTTTTTATTTATTTATTAGCCGAGGTAATCAGCCGAATCTAAGCACATAGGAACTAATAAATCTTTTGGGTAGTGAATAAATGTATCTTAAAATTAAAACGCTTGTAAGATACATATTTATTAATGTGATACGTTTGTACGAGTTAGACATTGCTTCATATATCTATAACGGTTTTATGACTCATTCTTTTCTGTTAGATGTGTTTAAAGAAGCACTTAAAATAGCAAATGATACTCAATAACTTACCTCTTTCTCCTTACCTTATTAAAATAATTCTTCTTAATAACTGTTCATTCATGTTTTTATATATAAGGACCATGTCTACGAGTAAATTTATACGAACATATTTTTAATTCTATTGTTGAGGAAAAATATAACATCATTTTATTTTTTAGAAAATTGTTGCGAATAACCATGACTGAATAGTTTATTTGTAAATTTAATTGGATTCCTAACATTCTTTTATTCTTTCTCTGACTGTTGTGTGCCTTTTATTTCTTGCTATATGATTTTATTATTTAGCTGTAGTATGACTTTTTTTAGATATGTTTTTGTGCTGTTAATACCGAAGCTATTGAATATAATTAACAGATAAATACTATAGTTAATAATTTGAATATAATGCTAAGTTTAAGAAGAATTTATGATATTCTTTAAAAAAAGTTTTAAGGACATCTTTTCTTGTTTTAATAAATTAATGTTTCCTGTTTAAATGGGAACACTCATAATGAATCATCAAAATGCATCTTATTATATCTAAAATTGATTCCTTCATATATTCTCCTTAGAAATACATTCAATGATAGATTCATTTCAATTTGAAAATCTACTTCAAAAAATTTGTAGAAACTGCAAAAAAACCCGCAACTTTCGATTGTCAGGTCTTTAGAAACTTGGAATGTAATGAAATCTTTATATCAGTAGAGAATGATTAGTTGCAATATGCATTTTATGAATAATTACATGACAAAAAGGACATTTCTTAAAAGATAAAAAAAAGAAAAAAGTGGTATCTTTACGAAATTTAAAGCTGAATATTAAAAATAATAAAAACGGTGATTAGTTTTTCTAATTATTCTCATAATTGCATTGCTTTAATACACCTAAGATTTTTCTAAGAAAACATCATACTTATTCTTAAGGCCTATATCGTGACAAAAAATACATTTTACAACATTCAAAGTTATTTTAAATCGAAGTTTTTAAAAAACATATAAATTTTACAATAAACCAATAAAATATCTATGGGGAAAGCATTTTAAGATACAAATGCATAAATTTTATCCAAATAAACAAAATAAGTTCCAAAGGTACAAATTTGTAATGAAAAAATCCTCGGAACAATTAAAAGTTTTAGCTATATCCTTTTCTATATAATAGTATGCTTATGTAAATTTTATTCATTTATGCATCTTTACTGAATCTATTTATTAATTAGACAACATTCACAATGTTAATGAATATTTCATTAGGCATTGAAAGTAGTTTGTAAGATAATTTTAAAAAACCGCCTTTCCCTAATTTTGAAATTTGAATCAAAATTATAAGCCATATTTTTCTTGGAAACTACTACAAATTCCTTTTTATATACATTGAAAAATTGATATTTGGAAGTGTATATAAAATTTCAGTTAATTGAATTTATTTCTCCGAGTAGTAATGTACCATTTATTATGATTTCCATACTGGTGATGATACCTAGATACTTTGACTTTCAAAATTCTTCATTGAAGAAAATGCCAGGACTTAACTTGATAAAGAAAAGCAGTGAAATTTTGTATACGAAGCTAATACTCTTCTCAAGCTGTTTACTAAGTTGGCAAAGATCCAAATTCAAAACAAAATATTGTATCCGATATTGGAAGATTATTTGAAATAAAAAAGATTCAGACATGGTTTAATAATACAATTTTAAACGTACTTAACGTATCGTAGAAACGTATTTAAAGCCACAATGTACGCACCTTTTTGTAACAAAAATGTACACACATTTTCTAGTAAATGAGTTTATAAAATTTGTTGGAATCATTGTAATTTTAATATGTTGACTTGAAATCTTCCAATTCTATGCATTTAATACAATTCTGAATTATTATTTAACATAGAAGAAAATTAATAAGTGATTATTATAGAAAACTGAGGTAAATTTTAAACTAGTAACTAACTATTGAAATGAAATTCCCATGTTCTCTTATATTATTGCAGAAGAAAAAAAAAGTTTTTAAAAGTTTTGAAATTAAAAGTTCTGTTTCTAAAAATATATCTCCTTTGCTGTCTCGTGAAAATATTTGTTAAATTAAATAAATGTCTGAATCAACTATATTTTAACTTTAAATATAATTCAAGTTGCATGATATACAAGATTTATTTAAGGTACTTCTAATTAGAATTTACTGTAGATATAATAAATAATAAAATATTGCTTTTAATTGTAGTGTTTTTGAAAATAAAGGTGAAAATTTTAAAAGAAATTAAATTAATTTGTTATGTAAAGTAATCCATGTACGTATTGTTTCAATATAATTAAAAAATAAAATAAAAAGTAAAGTAAAGTAAGTATTATCCTATTGATGTATTAGAAATAAAAAAAATTTCCAATTTTAATCAAATATTTTAATCCAAAAACATAAAAATTAAAAAAAAAATAAATAAAAAAATAAAATTTTATAAATATAACAATTTTCCTCCTATTCACGTGAAGATATTAATATAAAAGTTCAGTAAAATATTATCACTTATTATCATTAAAATTTTGTAAAATCTTTATAATTGTTGGACCCAATTACTTCATTCTATAATTTTTTTTTCAGATATGTGTAGTTATAAACACGTTTTTCTCATAATCATAAATATTTATACTAAATAGCGATAAATATTTATTATTAAATATAATCTCCCTAATTAAAAACGTATTTTAGTTTCCATTTAATATTAATTTGTAATTTATCTGATCGATTGGCAATAGGAAAAACTTATATCTAAAATCTAATCCAATCTAATATAAGAGTTTAACTAGGACTGCAAAAATAATGAGAATAAAAATAAATATCTAAGTAAAACAAATCGAACACTTTTGCACTTCTGATATAAATAGTACAATAATCTAAATTTGTATTCTATATTTAGCATGAACACAGGGATCAAAAGTCATTTTCCTTTGTAAAATAGTTTAGAACAGAAAACTGCAGGATAAGAGTAAAAATTGGATTCTTTTTTATCATTAAAGTGAATCAAATATCTTTATCTCAAACCAGTTTCAAAATCAGTCTAGAATCTCATTTTAATTCACTATAATAAGCTACAGAATAAATATTGTAAAGTTTTTGAAAAGTTCTCATTTTTTAAACATCTTTTACCAACTTAGAGAGTAAATACAAACTACAGAGTAAAAAATTTACAAATCATGGGGAAAAAAAAAAAAAAAAAAAAAAAAAAAAGAAGAAGATAGAAGGACTCCAAAGTAAAGTAGAGATTGGTTGATCACGGAGAGAATCACTAAAGGGTGGATTTTAAATTAAAAATAAAAACGTCTGTACAAGAAGATTCTGGTTATAACTAGATAACATATTTTAAAAAAGATTGGAAAAGGATTTTTTTTAAATTAGTTTTCCTTTCCCTTATACTTAACACATATATGTGTATAGTGTTGTTGTTGTTGTTGTTTGTTGTTTCTTATCCCACTTGGCTGGCCAAGCCCACGAGCCCATATGGACTCAGGATTGAAGGGGAAGGAAGCAGCTTCTGTTGTGATGGAGCACCCGTAGGTAGAAGCCTGACTTTTGCTCCGTGACGCTCATACAGTCATAGGAGACCGGGACCTACGGCTTAAAGTGGATTCCGAACCACTACAAACATCCATGGCACCGCCGGGATTCGAACCCGAAACCTGTGACACCGAGCGCCAGAGCGCTAGACACTCGGCCATTCAGGTCCATGTGTATAGTAAAATACACAAATAAGTTTAGAGCTTTCTAATATTCTTACGACAGTAGTTGTTCGTTCAATATTTTTCAAATATGTAAGGAATTATTAATTATTTTTAACCATTATTCACTTAATAATCATTATTAACATAATTATTTTAATTCAATAGAAAATCTTATAAATCACGAAAAAGTCTAGATTTTTTCAACATGTTTGTAATTTTTTTCTATCATGTTGTTCCAAAAAATGCATTAAATACCAAATAATTATTTGAAACTTATTCAATTCCTTCTATTAGCTCACACTCTCCTTATATATATCTTGTTCAAATTTTCAATCGTTAATTAAATACTTTTTATTCATCCACACAAGTTTAACTACATTTTTTTGAACTTGTAGTGGATGACACTGGATGTTAATACAGTTTTTTCAAATATTAATTCAGTAATTAAATTTAATCAATTAATTTTAGTTTTTTTGGGATTTAAGTTGCATATATCTACCAATAGATGGCGTCATATAAACTTAAAAAAATGAATGAAAAATATTTATAAAGGACTTTCTGCAATAGAGTGAAAAAAAAAGTAGGAATTTACTTAAATTTTTTTTTCTATATTACTTGTTTCTTTCAAACAAAAAGAATCAATGTTAATATTATCTGGAAAAATATTTGTATTTGATCTTTTACCACTTATCAATTCTTTGAGATTGAATAAATAGCGTATGCTAAGAAGAATTACAAAATAAATACGTACAAAAAAAAAAAAAAATCAGAAAGCCTTGTTTTAAAAAATCCCTGTATAAAATGTTTCCTATTTACGTGTTTTTAAAAGTTCAAAAAGTCTTAAATACATTTTTGAAAGTTTTTTCACTCTTATGTGAATTATTTCAAGAGTCGATTTGAACACAACATGTGATATGCAAATGTATTTATTCACTATCGAAATCTAAGCGACAAAAGAAATAAGTAACAGGAACTCTCCAACGGCGAATTGTTCGCTTGATTATTTTCTTGGGAAGAGGAGAATTCGGAATGAGGATCAATTTCACGGATCTGTAAGTCATCTTATCTCACGCACTTCATTTTGCTTTAAATTCTTTTATATCTTTCACGGCATTTCGCAATGTCATAGTTGCCCAGCAGTAAAGTCACTGGAGTGGGAGAAACAAATGCGATTTGGCTGCCTTTGATTTCTTTTAGAGTTGTGGTTTTCTTTAATGCTACGAATCTGAAAATCTCAGGATACGAACACTCCATCAATTACAAAATAATTAAAATTCAATTCAAATCTTGCACTCGAGACAGCAGATTTATCTTAAAAGTATCACATAGAAGTCAAAGAAATTATTTCACTTATTATTATTACTTACATTAGAGTGAAAATGAAATGTTATAGTTTTTGAAATCTTGTTCTGGGAATGATTCATTATTTTTTGTAGAGTATTAAATGATTGCTTCTTTCTGAATATCATAATAATGATTGAAGAAAGAATGTGAATTTTTCTGGAGGAAAATTGTGTAAAATACCTGCAGATTCAAAGTCAAATCATGTATTTCATTTAATATTCTTTAAATGATTTTGAATTTTTAAATTATTTATTTATATAAATTTGACAATTTAAAAAAAATTTAGGCACCCAAAAATAAAAAATGAGCTTTTTGACGCGTTACTTAAATAACCAATTCCTTTTTTTCGGTTTAGAAATCTTACGCTTCAATCTCAACTTCGACATTGAAACCCGGTTTCAACCAGAATTTTGTATAATCACTCGCATGGGTTTGACGTGTTCAGCTCTATATAAATATAAGGATTTTCAACTTGGTTTGTTTACCAGGCTTCAGACTAAAATCACTAATCCGAAGTTAGATATCGAATTATAAGTTCTCGACACTAGATCTTCAATTGATAGTTCGTGACGTAAATCAGTACTTTATGAGTACGCCTTGGTAAGATATAAAACATACTTGCCATAACCTAAACAAGTTTTAAATTGAAATCAGTGTTTCGTGTCATTTCCTTAATAGTTAAAAGCAAACAAATACTTACTAAATCTCTTAATATTCATTAGTTATTTCCCGTCAAACACTAGATGTTTTCAAAATGTTAGAAAGTTTTTTTTGCCATAATGCGAAAAACGAAAAATCAAAATATTTATTATTTAAAATCAAATCAAGTAATTAATTCAAAATATTTTATTGAAACTAATTTCTTTAAAAAAATCACCACTTTGACAAAGCCAAGTTCTTCAGGCAATCATCATTTCAAGATATTTTCATTTAATTCCGCTGAATATTTTCTCCAGAAGGTGGTTTTGTAGGATAACAATTTATCTAACTGTTATATTGTTCATTAAAAAAATGTAACTACTGCATACTGTAAATATAAAAGAGTATTAATACAAATGAATACAATTATTTACAGTTATATTTTCAGAATAGTACTATTAATTACCAAATCAAATATTATGATGAGCTGTAATATTCTCATGTACTGGTACAGGCTTCAACAAGTTTATCATCTTCTAATTTTGAATGATGTTGGCTTATAGTCTCAAGATGATCAACTACTAAAATTTGATCAAGAAGTATTTTCTTTCGTATAAGTGAGCTAATTAAACGTCCATTTTAATGAAATTAAATAATGTCAACTAAAGTTTGTTGGAAAGTTCTCAAGTTTTGTGAAGTGTTTGACATTTTGTAAAAGTTATGAAAACTTTTATTACTTAGGGAAATAGATCGAAGTACTTTATCTTATATATAACATCAAAAAGTTCAAATATTTTATAAGATAGTAATAGTTTGACAAATTTTTAACATTTCTCTAGCAGTTACAGTATATATTAATATGTTACTCTAACAGTTTAAACATAGTAGGATAAATAGTACTTGCTTTTTAGAGTATGTATATACATGTATTGTAAATGTTTACATATGTCCATATTTTACTTATGTATATTTGTATGCGTATTGTAAGAATTAATAATTTCTTATGTATTCTCTTCATTAAAAAAATCAAATTTTATAATGATAAGAATATGAGAGTTTTAAGATTTAACATGCGCATTAAATTAGATATTTTGCATTTATTTAAGCATATTTACGTTCATAAATAACAATATATATTGTTTTTCTATTTAAATTTCCAATCTTGAATATTTCATACTAGAGTGAATGATTCTGAAACTGTGTGAAGGTAACACCTAAACGACGTAGATGGGTTTCGATAAATTTTTCAATAAACATTAAACTCATATTTTAATTATTAAGAATTTCAAAACTGCTAATAATTACTTAATTCTCGATTAAAAATGTAAAAAAAAAATGTCGATTCCTTCAATTATAACAAAAATTTAAATGAATATAATAAAAACAAATTTTCGTTTTTTTTAATACTATCAAATCATAAATCACAATGACATATACCAAATTTTATATCATTCAAATATGTTTGCCTATTTTCACAGTAAAAAAATGAAATTAATTTCATAATAGTTGTCTACAAAATAATTTACATGATAGTTATAATTTACAATATAAATAATAGTTAAAATTTACAATATAAATATTATTTTAATTAGTAAAATTAAATTTTAAGTTAAAAAATCTGATATCTAAATATCGTTAAGATAAAATAAATCGTCTAAAACAATAAAATTATAAAATATTTTTGTTGTTGTTTTCATGGAATGTCCACTTATGTATATCACAAATAGTTCATGTACGGGCGATAAAAAAAGTGAATTGCATTCCGAGAGGCCTTTTATGACTATTTAGCCTGTATATGAGAGAAGCTACTGGTATGGGAGAAACCCGGAAAACTTCAACCAGAGTACTTGACTTTCGATACAGTTTGACTTTCGAGCTGCCTAGATGACAATAAAACTGCTTGTAAGCTGCAATAAGTGCGATCGTGTTTCCTCGTTTCTAAAAAACTAAGACAATTAATGATAAAAAGGTATGATCAGAATTTGCCTTTGGTTAGGGGATGAAAAGGTAAAAAAAATGAAGAGCCGGGTAACTTATTAACCTTGTGATATGACATAAATTTAAATTAAGGTCTTCCCGGAAGGTAATATCCTCTCTTCATCTCCTGTCTGTGGGCTGCTCGTGATATATATCAGTATAGCACTAGGCTCGCATGTGTAAAAAAATAGTAACAAAAATTAAAAATATCTAAATTAACAATCATGGTTAATAGGTTGTTTACCTATATTTATATACACTATATTAACCATAGAAGTTAAATATGAAATTGTCAATAACTACGAATTTTCTATTCACCTGAATATTAACATACACAGGCAAGCAGGCACTTCTTGAAATGTCATTTCTTTCCAATTCACTTAACCTGAGAACTTCCTCCTTGGAATACTTTATCCGTCCCAGACCAAAATCGACTTGCTTATTTGAATCAAGAAGACTGATTATGGATGAAAATAAGTATATCGATTTACTTCTGCAGTGTTTGATTTGGGTTACCGTCCTCTCTTGATTCCTTTCGTTAACGATATAAATGTCTCATTAAAGTTCTGGAACAATTACTATCGAGTTTGTTGATGAAGAAAACAATCTCTTCAATCTAAGTTGAGCCAAATTGTTTGGTTTTTGATGGGGATATTTACCTACATCACGGACTAGCAACACTCAAAAAGAAATCTAATGCCAGAAGGAAATTATGTTGATATACTTAAGTCTTATACGTAATTACGCTTATTTCTTTTATTATATATACCTGGAGTTGGACAGTTCATAACGATAAATATCGGTTCTTTGTCTTAAGATTGCATAAATAATCGATGAAAAATAACTATAAACTTTGATAACAATTTTATACAAATAAGATTTTATAAAGATACAAATGATTAATGTGTTATTTTGTGCATTATCACACGTAGAATTAGAAATAAGCGAGCTATGATTAGGAGAACAATAATAAAGATCTAATAACTGTACTACACCTTATTTATAAATATTTAACTTATTTTGTTTATTCAGTTTCGTAAATGAAAGACATTTTAGGGAAAATAAGTTAAAGAATAGAAGAAGTATTAAATGATGAGAAAAATATGTTAAAGAAAGTTATATAGCTAAATCAATGGTTGAAAATTTATATACATAATTCAGCATTCAGAATTAAATGTAAAACATTTACAAGGTGTTAGGCAGTATCGAACACAAAAAATTATAAATGCACTCTTTTTAAATAAAAAATATGTCATTTCTATAATTTTTTCAAATGACTGAAAGAAAAAATTACTTCACACAATTTTTTTGCAGCTGGAGCAGTTTTTATAAGCATGCCTTGATAACTATAAATCTATGACTAAAAAGCATCCAAGGGGAGACAAATTATAAAAAAAAATCACCAAGAAACTTAAAACTCAGCAGTTTTGTATTTTGATGTTGTGTATAAATTAAACTTGTATCAACCATCAGTTCAATATCTTATGATTGTGGATACATGTGCACAATATCATTAAACCCAAGAACATGATCCAAATGTAATGAAAATCAATGTTGAGTTTTGTGTCTATCTACTGAAAAAAATGCAAATTCAAAAATTGTTGCCTTATGAATTGATGCTGTTGCAGTTTGGCCATTCTACCCTTTCAGATTCATAAGTATATTGATTAAATTAGGGAACATCTTGTCAATTAAGGCTTTACAAGTTTTGAAGTAAGTTCCCTTTATTCAATGGGCCATCCCAGGTTCTATAATTTAAGCAAGACATTATAATATCTAGAAATTTAAAATATTTATATAATAAATATTTAAAAATGACTGCTGTATATATAAATTTTGAAAGAACTATCAGAAAAATACTGACATTTTTTAATGTAAACGGTATATATTTAATGCAAGAATATTGAAACTTTCTAGCATTAAAATTGATTCTTGTATTAAAACCATTCCCAAGCAAATCAAGCGTTTCCTTTGCGTACAATGCAACCATTACGAACCTCAAAATGGCTCATTTATCTTCTTTACCCCAGGAAAATCCTCAATTATAATGATATTTCTGATGAAATAATTATGAATTACATAGAAAAGTGGCTATTTAATTTGTTAATTTAAAGTACAGAATAATAGCGTTTCCTCTATTGTAGAGTCGCTATCATGTTGAACACTAATTGCATTTTTGTGCTCCCCACTGAAAGTGGACCAGTGCTAATGGCAAAATGATGATGCTGTAAGTCAATTAGTCGGATTTGAGGCTCAAAGTATTGTCTTCAGTTGTCAACACTGGTCTTTTGGATTCAAGTTGACATTAATTACCTCATAATCACAAGCTCAATTACTTAATTTAAAAAGGAGTTTAGAAGCAGTCTTACACTTTAAGTTGCAAAACATTACAGTCAAATAAAGATTACAGGGACTCTTCTCTAGATTTTCATATAACTCAAATAGAATAATTTAATGCTCATTCCTCAACCAATGAGGTAAATGTTAATGTCATATAAAAATTAATTTATGTTTTCCTATAATGAATTTTGATATTTTTTCGTCAATATAATCATTGGTATAGTGTATTAAAGAAAGTTAAAATATTATGAACATTATTGATATTTTTTAAAACATTATAAAATATAATTATCTATTATAATTTAAAAAAGAAATTTAGAAGCAGTCTTATATTTTAATCTGAGAAACATTATACTATAAAATAGATTGCTGGGATTTTTTTTCTTTAATATTTTCATTTAATTCAGATAGAATAATTTAATTCGCATTCTTTAACCAACAGGGAAATACAAAATATTATATAAAATAAAAATTAAATTAACCTCTTTGAAGTTTAAAAATTTTAATGTTTCTTTCTTTATAATAAATGCGATATTTCATTAAAGAAAAGAGTTAAAATGGTATTATTAAAATTAATATTTCTGCATATACAACAATAAAATACTACAAAAATATCTGCAAAGTAAGAAAGTAAAATAACACATGGGAAATCATATACTGCATTTCGGGTTCATAACTCACTTAAATGTTAGGATACGAAGGCAGGGTATCTTATGTGTGCTGATTGTACTCCAATACTCTGATTTAATTTACAAGTTGATTATTTTTAATATAGATATTTATGATACATTTGAAGTGTATTATTTTATAAAAATGCTGTATAAAAACATACCATACCATTTTATGAAGCTGCATTTAATATATTTAGTTTACAACATTAATAGTACCTAAATTGTATAAGAACATAAAACTAAAAAAAAAATTACATTTTTATACATAAATGAGTACAATATAAGACTTCAACGATAGGAATTAGAAAAAGCCTATATGAATAAAAACATAAACTTCTATATTACACATATTAAAGCATCTTTTTAGTGTTTTGTTATTTTCATTGTTTTTATGGGTTTTTCTCCTACCAAACGTGTGTTTGCAAATTTTTAAATGGGATACTATTACTTTTGGTTATGTAAAATACCATTATTGAAAGTGCGTATTGTGGCAGATAGATACGCAATACAGAATCTAAATGAATACATATTGTAAATCTAAATGAAATGATATTGTAGAGACAAATAACTTAAATTTGTAAATCCATCACATAGTTATCAAATGCATTTCATACTTTTAATTCCTCTATAAATATAAAGACAAGATTATCTAATACGTTTTGAACTAATTTACATTTTCATACAACTTTCAAAAATATAAAACAAAAATTTAAATTTGCAGGCTTCAACGTATAATTTTGTAGTTTTTATAGCAAACGTTATTTTTTGGATAATAAATAGTTTTAGTTATTTTATATTTTAGTAAAATATATATCACATGTATTAAAGCAAATATTTTGAATTTAGAAATACTTGCAATTCAATATTATTTCACTTAATAGATAATGAATACTATATAAAACAATTCACCAAAGAGTGAAGAATTTTTATACAAATTTAACAAATTGAATATGAAATAATAACATAAAAATTGCGTATGAAATTATAATATAAAAAATTGTGTATGAAATTATAATATAAAAAATTGTGTATGAAATTATAATATAAAAAATTGTGTATGAAATTTTAACATGAAAACAAAATATAAAAATCTGCATGTGCAGTGCAATGAAAAATAAACAAACATTAACTTCAACACACATATTTGGATAATTAATTAATAATTTTTTCATTAATAATAATTCACATATTTACATAATTCACATAATATAATTCACATATTTGGATAATTAATTAATAATTTTTTCATTAATACAATTCTCATTCATACAGTTATCATTCATACAATTCTCATTCATACAGTTATCATTCATACAATTCTCATTAATACAATACATTCATACAGAATAAAATTCTCATAATAAATTGATATACTTAAACTTATTACTTGATGAATAAAATAAAAAACATTTAATCGTGGAAATGTATAACTTTGGTATGTTTCTGAGATTGTACTAACAGAAACAAAGAAAAGTGCTGATTTTAAATTGGCAATTTCTACCTCAAATTAGGAAGTAGTCAATGAAATAGAAAATATTTTTTTGAAAAGAGTCAAGTCCAACGAACGTTTTAACAAAGGAAATAGAAACCGTAAACGCCCTTTAATCGTTTAATCTGCCAAATATACATCCCATATCATGTTCGACCGAGATTTACAAACAAAAATGTCCGAAATCTCGACTGTGTAAATTTCAAGAAAGGAAAAACTATCGACTGAAGCACTTGCCCCTTTCAAATTCCGTTCAATCTTCTGTTCATACAAACATTCTTCTTTCTTGTTCTGGTCCTTTCAGTTTTGTTTATCATTTCTGTTTCTGTGGTCCCCTGTTCATCTCTCTTATTCTTATTCTTTTCGTTTTATTTATGTCGACTATTTCTCTTTCCGAGCATCTTCTGCTATGGTTTATGACCTACGAGAGAAGAAAAAAAGAAACAAATATCATAAGAGGCAGACATCGGTTGAAATAAGGAAAAGGACAGTCGAAATCGAATAGAAAGAATAATAGTCTGACGTCCCAATCCTTCCATATCAAAGCAGTAAAAATATTCTAGCCATCAGTCACAGACAGTTGGGATATGTTTCAACAGTTAGGAGAGAAGTGATAGAATTAATTACATATTGTATTATTTTGTTCAAAATGTTTCATTAGTACACCGTATAAGATAATTGACACAAGTTATCAATAAAAAGCAGTTGAATATTTGAATGGTTACCATTTAATGTCGGTTTGAAAACAATTTTGAACTTGGCAAATGAAAGTCGTATTGAATTGTTCGCATTCAATAGCAATTAGGCGATGTCTTCAAAATAACTCATATAAAGGTGGTGGTTTCAAGGTCTTGGTCAGGTGTAGGCTCAAGAGATGTTTAGTTAGTTCAAGTAGGGAGGATTTATATTTGTATATTCTCTCATTTGATATTCTCTGTCACATTCATCGTGGAGTATATTGGTTATTCAGTATACTGGTATATTGGTTATTATTATTGGTATATTGTCGTTATATTGGTTATTATTATTGGTATATTGTCATTATATTGGTTATTCAGTATAATGGAGTATAATGGTTGTTATTATTGTGACTTCAACGCATTTTTACCAACTGCAAAAAGTCGATGTTCTCATGCATACTAGTTAGAACGTTTTTCCACTGAAACATAAAAGGAGCAATAAAAATATGGTAAATTATATGCAAATCGCTTAGATTAAATCCATTAACATTCAAAAGGAAAAACGTTTATATCAGATCATTAATCAAGTTTAAGTGAGGTAATGCTATTCTTTACTTTCAAGTATTAGCCTATTGTAATTATTTGCAAAATATTCATAACACTTATAACTATAGAGGATAAAGTTTTATTCAGAGATATTTTATAATTGAATATTTTACTCATCATTAAAAGTATCCAGTGAAATTTCATGCCTTTTTTTTCAGTTGAATTATTGATCGTTTATTTATTGATTTGTTATTCGTATCCTGAGTCTGTTTATTATACTTGCTAAGCATGTTGCATGTATTTATCAATGTTGATGCCATTGATCATTTACTTAATACTATTGCCTATAAACAATCTAACTCGCGCAGAAAATAAAATAGAAGCAATATGGTAGTTTTTTCTAAGTAAAATTGTCAAGAGATTGAGATATTTCATGGACCACAGGTTGAATGGTTGAGATCTTATACTAAAAAAAAATTATGGCTTATAAGAAAAAAGGAAAAAAAATCCATTGGCCTGTGGGCAATGTGGGAAATAAGAAAAAATGCAGTCAACAAATAGAAAATACCTTAAAGAGAAAAATAAACTTGGAAACCAGTCTTTAACAAAGTAATAAAAATACTCGGTCAATCTTCAGTTATAGAATTTGTATATATTAGGAATAAAAATGAAAGGGTTTATCCCACCATATTTCGACTTTTTAAGTATTTTTATTGTACCAGTAAAATGTTTCAATATAATATTCGATTAATACATTTCTATTATATGCTGTGAGGGGTCAAAAATGTATTTTCTAGAGTTTTTGTATTTCTAAATCTCTATTAAATTTGCATAATATGTTCTAAAAAATCGTACTTTTAGACAACAATATTTTTAAAAGAAGCTTCAATGTTCAGGTTTAAAGCTTAAGCTTATTTAAGGTTAAAGCTTATTTATCAGATTAAAGCTGATTTTTAAAGCTTCAATGCTCAAGTTTTTTGTACTATTCTATAATAATTTTAAAAAACATCTTCAGGAATTTATTTCATATTATCGATATTTGTCTGAAAGGTGTAATGCAGGAGTTAAGAGTTGTTAAATCATCTGATGAGCTGTAAAGGTTTCTTGCATAATTGTCAATCACAGTAAATCCTACGGGATTCGTTACATAAAAAATAACTTGTATTCTTCCTTCGTTCAGAAAGTCGTGAAAAAAGATTACTTTAAACATTTAAAAGCTAAGAAATTTTAATATGATATTTTACTCAATTTAAAGAGTAGAAAACTTTTTGCAAGAGCATTTGTTTGAAAATATTCCAGATTACCTTTCTTCTTGGTTTTATAAAAGTAATGATTGAAAATAAATTATATAGAAAATGAAAATAAGCGAAATAGAAAATAAAAAATGAAAAACAAAGGAAATAGAAAATAAAAAATTTAAATAGAGAATGAAAAAAGAGAAAAAGGATATTGTAAAATAACTATTTGTTTTCCACTTAAACTTTAATACCCCTAGTACTGCTGTTTTAAATTAGGGATGAACACACAGTAGCACACTTTATTTACATTCTTTATCTGATATAAAAATCTATTTATAATAGACTTTTATATCAATATGAAAAAAGGATAAAAAAATTTCTAATAATTTCGAAGATATTAATTTTCTAAAAGTCATTGGCAAAAATTTCGCAATTTTTTTAAATGTGTTTTAAATCATAAAAAAAATATTCATTAAGAAATCAATCCATAAAAAAACTAATGCTATTCATTAGCATTTTCTTGGAATTTTTAAAAGCATTTAAAGTCAATTAATATTTTATTTACTTGCTCATATTTCATGAAAATCTTATATTCTGAAATCAGAAGATAATAAGACGTATGTTAATATTCTGTTATTTTGACGTATGTTATTAATACATATAGTTTTTTATATCTTTTTAGCGCACCAAAACCAAATAGTATACTACAAATTTCCTGCTGAAAAAGAATGCCGAATTGTAATTTTTGTTACTGATAACACTTCGAATATCATCTGATAACTGTCTTTTGAACTATTTTCTGAGAGAACTGTATAGAGCTATTTTGTGAGCTATTTTGTGATTTAGAGAGATATTAACACAAAAGTCAGGACTTTCTCCCAAATACTTATTCAGTGACTGAAGCTTATTTAAAACATGAAAATGTATGACTTAAATCAGAGAAATGGCATTTGCATACACCCCTCTGCAAGTCTTAGGAATACCAGATGAATCCACGGCATACAAATTACAGGGTTGCAATACTTTGAATGTTGAAGCAACATGTGTTCACTGATCATCTGACTTCTCGACAACATGTTATTCAACGAAATGTCTCCGGGCAATTCAAATGGTGAAGCTGTAGATTTTGATGGATTCGTTTCAGAAGTGTTTGTGGAATGAACATGTCGCGTGCCAAACAGTAGTCACTGTTTGGGCATTTAATATCACGTTCCTTTGAAATAACTCAAGTTTATATCCAAGAAATTGGTTAAATTTTTATGTCTACTTGCCTTATTTGAAATTGTCTTAATTATGTACAGAAGTTTTAGCTTAAAGTAAGGTAATTCAGAAAAAGGAATTTAAAACATTTACAGATTGAAATAACAGTTTCATCTCAAGACTATTTAAAATATTTTATTTATTTTATGTTATATTCAAGTGCATCGACAGATTTTAATATTAAAATTCCTATATTTAAACAGATGGTGAAATTTTAATTGTTTAAATTTTTAAAATAAATTCAAAACATTATTTTTAATTTAATTTATAATCTTGATACAAATTTGGATATTCTTATGGATATATGATGTTTTTTTATGTATTTGTTTTATTCATTTGTACGCGAAATATTCAGTTATATTGGAAAGTAGATAATATAATATGTTATATTTTTTTGTAGTGGGTAAATTTAACTCTTGATATAAAAATGAATAGTCAGTGCTGTTTATCAAATATTGAGAACTGTTTTCTTTCAAATACTGAGTTACTGAACTACAGTACTGTATTTAAAAGTAACTTTGCCATATCAATTTTTACATATTTAAATTAAGGACACTCCACAAGTTCAAATAGAAATAAATATTATTTTTTAAATTTTCATTTAGTATAGTGTATTATGAACAATATGCCTGTTATCTGGAATTAAATCAATTTATTTCACATATGGAAAGCATTTGTAGACCTGTAACTAAAATTCTCCCGCCCACCCCAGAAAATTGCACCTAAATTGCTTACAAAATGCATTCTTAGAAACTAAAATGGCCACTGTTTTAGAATGTGAAATGTCTGGTTTGAAATTATTTAAAATACAAAGTAATGCAACGTGATGGCATGATGTGAATCACTTTTTTAAGCTAAGTGTATTGGATAGAGACTTGGGCACAGAGTTCCGCATAGATTATATAGTTGGGACTCCGAGTGTAGTGCAGCAGGTCCAGAATAATGGCCCATCTACTACGCTTTTGAGTTACCAGAGGATAATGAACAGATAATCGAAAGGTCAGCCTCATTAAAAAATCCTTACATGATTAATAACGGTATTTAAAATGATGCATTGGTATGCCATTTATCATAATCTTTGCTACAATAAAGTTTTCTGCTTTGTGATTTTTGTAATGTTTCTTCTACGTACAGTTCAAATGTTCCCATTACAAACTTCTTAGAACGGCACTCAAACTTGATTTTCATTAAAATAAAATCAACATATCAAAATGTTGTTCTAATTAACTTGGTAAAATCATTATACAATTGTAGGTCAATATTTAAATAACAAAAACATTTCATAAAAAATTGCACATGTTTACAAAAAGAAGAAAGAGTTTTCGATGTATTTTTCTTAAATAAAGAACACTTAAGACCATAACACATTTTAATTTAAAAAGAAAAATGTATTTATAATGTATATAAAGTGTTAGGAGTGATATATTAGAGCATATTTTAGATTGACTAAACAAATTCATAAAACATTTAAATATCTGATGACAGATAATATTTTAGTGGTTTTAGTTATTTGGCACTTGTTAAAATCTCTTCAAAATAATATGAATGTTCATAATGAAATTAACTACCATATATAAATCCATATTTTATGCATCGCTTTATTTTGATATAAAATATGTAAACTAAAATATTGCCATATTTAACAAGGGATGTTATATACATTATGATTTTCCTTTGCTCACAAAGGTAAATTTTTTTGAAAAAGTATTGGTTTAAAATAAAATAATAATAATAATGAAAACATGAGCTCACGTTTTCTATGCATGGAAATACTTCTAAACTTCAAAGGATGATAAAATGCTGGCTTCAGACATTTAAGCAACATATAAAAAACTAATATAAAGGTGAAGAATTTTGGCAATACATGCTACTTTCAATGCATGCCGTAAATCTCCACTAAAAAAATTATGTTTATTTCTTATGGGCAGCCTACTACTTGTAATAACTGTTCTAAGTTTAGATGGGAAAAACTTCGGAATTTGTTATATCGAATCTATAAATATTCTGTCAGAAGAAGAGAATATTATTTTCTATTTTGCAGAAAACTTTCAAGCAAAAGACTTTTACTCTGTTTTTTTATTTGAGATGATTTTTAGAAAAGTTGATATTATTTTTTAATATAAAATCTATGTTTATATAACGCGTACCTATGATTTGATTGCAGTACATTTGATTGCAGATTTGATTGCAGTACATTTAGGTAAATGTTTTACACTATAGAAAAAATTGATAATTTAAAAAAAAAATTCGCTTATTCGATTTTATTTATATTATTTACGCTTTTCAATATTTTTCAAAAGTCTTATAAGATAATTGAGAGAATTTTGAAAGTTTGAAATAAACATTGCCCTTTAACAAATCTAAAGTTTTGAGCGTAGTTTGAAATCAAAAAAATTATTTTTGGAAGCTTATAATTTATATAAAAAAAAACAAATTATTTTCTATGAAGTGATATTTTAAAATCCTTTTACTAAAAATTTTGGTTCATGCCTTACTGGCCATCCAAAATGCAACATCGGGAAGACATTATTTGCCAAATAATATATCCAAATAAGCAGCATTTCAACTCATGGGCACATGTAACTGTATAAGCACTGTATAAAAGGAGAAAACAAAATTTGATCTTTTTTATGTGTAGAGTCAGTACGCCTCGTAAAAAAATATAGGAGTCAATTAAGCACTTTTCTGATTTTAACAGAAGGGAAATCGGGGTTTATAGAGATTACGGAATATCTTTCCGAGAAATTGATACTTGTGTCTTACATAATTAAGTCACAGTGATGTGGATATGCAATCGACCAGCCAATTAACAGGGTACGATTGCTCTGCAAAGTCAGGAAGCCTGTCGCAAGGAATAGGATCTGTTGCATAAAAAAAACGTGTCAGCACCTATCATTCTATGTCGGTTGCTGTAAAAGGGAATTGCAGAAAGGTGTGTATTGTTACGATTATCTTTGGAATGCCAGTCATGGAGAAACGAAATTCACGATATAGCCTCTCCAGATAAATTACGATTTAGGCTTCTACATTAAAATGATCTCATTTCATAAACCGTGGCGAAAAATTCCATTTCTCTAGCAAAATGCATTGTCATTTAGATCCTTCATCTGGCATTATGGTTTGGGGTAGTAATGAATTTTACTCTCCAAGCCCTCAAATACGCATTGCCCTTACACTAAACAACCAACACTACATCTTTGAGGTTATGGGGTTTGATTTTACCTTACTTCGAAGGCTTACCTGTGAACAATTATTTCTTCAGCACAATTCGAGACCCCACCTATCATGCAGTGTTCTAAAATTCTTGTTCGACCACCAGATAGACCTTGTCTCCGAGGAGATAAACGATCACCTTGTTCGACCACTTTGGTTAACGACTATCCGAACATATACCACCCGTAGTAACTCCAGTTAAATTTTGGCAAGGTATGGAAGGAGCATGGATTGACATACCTTCAGGACATTCAAAAATCTTCCTTCATACAATACCGAGGGGTCTACCAACAGTTATTACTAATCTTAGCAATTACATGGGACATAGATTTCTTCGTGTTCCTCAACTCGAAGGTGCTGTATTTTCAACTCTTTCACCTTTGTACTTTGTGATATCTGTACGATAAATTTTGCTTTGGTATGTCATGTCCTTTTTTGTGTCTCAGTTTTAATGGTCAGCAGTATAGATACACACGGTATATTAAAAAGATCAAAATATCTGCATACCTTTTGATGTGATTTTTAAAAAGCATTGAAATTAAAACCCTTATAAATTCGCATAAAATATTATGATTAGAGTTTTCAAATTTTAATTAATTTGTTAATTAAAAATTAATTAATTTTTCTTAGTGAGCCTCAATATTGTTCAGACAAATTTCTATCAAAGTGGGAAAACTCTTTCTGTATATATATGGATATTTTGGTATTTTACAAGAGTGCAATGTACGAGTAAAAACTAAAAACAACTTTGAAAAAGAAATATTACTTTCATACATGTTAAAATAATATGGATGCATAAAACTCTTATTTTTAATATTAAAAAAATGCTTTATTCTCTTTCTTTCTTTTTCTGAACTATTTATTAACAGAAGTTAAATATTTGTTATTCAATTGTCTGTTGTGCTTCCACAATAGCCTCTTAACATGAAATGGCCTAAACTTTCAACTTATATAATTACAATAAACAACCCTATAAAACGTCTTTAACTCGAAGAAATGGCATATTTTGCTTCAATTTTACAATTTGTAGTGAATAAAATCTCATTTTCACAAAATTACGTTGTTTCAATTTTAGGGTGTAACGTAATTAGAGTCCATTTAGCTTTAAAAAAAATTAATTGTATGCTTTAAAATTAACGCTTTGGGGAATCTTTCTTTTATTTCCTTCTTTTATTCATTGCAATATTCCATAGGTTTTTGCAGAAATCAAAGCTCTGGAGAAGTACCATGTTTTGTTACTGTCTCTAGATATACTACGTCCTGTGAATTCCATGTCCTGTCACTGCAAAAGTCAAGGAATTGCCTTGATGCAAGAATATCTATCCTTCTGTGTCCACAAACTTTTTCTTCTCACCTACACCTACTTTTCATTCATGAAAACTCCCCTCTGTTGCCAGATGAGACGAGTCGAGTCATTTCTAGAAGAGTTACTAGAAATAAAAATAAACAAGTAATATATAAAAAAAAAAATTTAAGTCAATTCCTACTTTTTTTTGTCACTATATTGCAGAAAGCCCTTTATAAATAATTTTCATTCATTTTTTTAAATTCATCTGGCGCCATCTATTTGTAGATATATGTAACTTAAATCTAAAAAAAAATAAAATTAATTAATTAAATTTAATTACTGAATTGATATTTGAAAAAACTGTATTAACATTAAGTGTCATCCACTACAAGTTCAAAAAATGTATTTGAACTTGAGTAGATGAGTAAAAAGTACTTTATTAACGATTGAAAATTTGAACAAGATATATATAGGGAGAATTGTGAGCTAATAGAAGAAATTGAAATAAATAAAAGGGATGCTACAAGTGTAATTGCGGAGAGATGAATCAATAACGCGATGTACACCTACTACTTCTTTTATTCAATTTTTACATTTCCCATCATTACTAATATTATTTTTATGAAACCCCTCTGACATTTAGCCACAGGGATTCGCAAATTCCAGCATGAAAATTGCTGTCCTACTGAACTTTTATTATTTTAAATATCGAGAATTCGCACCATTCAAGTATTATTTGCATATAGCTAAATATTTGCTACCTATTTTTTATTAGTAACACATAATAATTATCATGAGAAAATGATCAAATTTATTACAAAATCTTTTACAATCAAATGCAACTCAAGCATGTTTCAACAAATTACGTACGTTTCCATTTTTTCTGAAATTTACCCCTTGAAAAAATTTCTACATAAGTAATATTTCTTCAAAAAAAAAAAAAAAAATCAAACTGAATTCGAAGAAAATATTTATTCAAAAGACTTTTACAATAAAGTAAATAGTACCGTTGTGCTGAAGGAAAGTACACACGATTCCTTTATTTTAAAATGAAACCTAGTAAAAAATAGTATCAAAATTTCAATCTTTAACGCTTATTCGGAACAATATTCTTTGCATGTACTTTCAGAAACAGCAAAAGCGCAAGTTGCTACTTCATCATTCTCGCAACTGTTATTGCCAATTTAGTTTAAATTACGTATCTTATTTTTGGAGCTCTTCTTATTTTGCAATAAACTCTCAAATAGAAAAAAATTTATGTTTCTTAACATGGAAATTCACAAGAAAATGTCTTCCATGGGAGATCTAAAAATGCATCTGGTATAAATAAAAGAAGAAAAAAGAAACTATAAATCGCTCGAAGCTCTTTCCTAATCTTACCAAAACCTGAATATTAAAACTGATATATTGTTTTCACTTAACAATAATAGTGAATTTATTTATTATTTTCTTGAATTCACATCATTAACATATGAATTCACAGCATTAACTCACTACTTTCTTTCTTTCTTCTTTTTTTTTCTTTTTAAATGTTTTTGTGCTGTTAGTATCTAAGCTATTAACTATATTTCACAGATAAATACTATAATTATTGAAAAGTGGAACATATTAGAAAGAATTTATGATATAGTTTAAAAAACGTTTTAACGAATTACTTTTATGTTTTAATAAGTTAATGTTTCATGATTACATTTGTTTATTTTTTTCGTGAATTCACATCACTAGGTGATATGACCTAACGTCAGTTATCTATATATAAGTTATATCAATTACCTCTATATCAGTAATCTATATATTTTACTTAAGTAAATTTGATTGAAAGCATAAAGAAATGTCGAAAAATAATTTTATGATCGAAAACTCACTTTCATGTTACTGAAAAATTTAGTTAACAACATGTCAATCAGTCTTATGTCCATCTAAGATTCCATCATACAAAAATAGTTAAGATAAATAAAAACAAAAAATAAATCTGAAAAGTCATTAAAAATATAATTTAAAAATGTAAATTAAATAGATAAAAAGCTGACATTAAATATGTGAATTAATTATATATGAAACGAAAAAATTGAAACAAATAAGAATTAAGCAGCAATTAAATAATATTGTTATTGTAAATTGTGAATTACTAATGTTTGCAAAAACACGTGAGCAACTGTAGTGTAATTTATGGTTTTATCAAAAATTACTGTTTTCTCCTATTTGAAAAGAAATAATTAGATTTCACTTAATTTATAATTGGGTACCAGATAACAATACAATTAATTCAGACCAAAACTATATTTTTTATAGATTTGTAAAGAACTCGCATTGTTATAGTTCTTAATATGTGACCAGATGAAATCTAATATTTAATGCTTAAATCAGTGGTATTTGGTGAATATTAGACAACTGTAGAGATAGTTATAATAAAATATTTTATAACAATTAGTGTGAATTTTTTTGTGTTATTTAATTATGCGCATGATAAGAAATCAGTGATTTTAACGTCCCAATGAAATCAGACGTCGAGATGAGACAAAAAAATGCCAGACATCTTTTTACATTATTATAAATACTAACACACATAGAAATTCTTTGCTTTCTAAGATATAGAGATAGAAATAGAACAGTGATTGTTTGACAAGTTAATTAATGGAACTCTATTACTTTCTCCATGTTATTTCCTATGGGAGAGGTATTCTCATTCTACATTGACGTAACTAATTTTATTTCACTTTGAAATCCGAATCGATCCGAATCAATCAATCAGGTCGATTTTAAGAAAATGGGTGAAATCTTTACTATTTAAGCCTGTTTTCAATAGACAACAATTTGGCCTTAAAGATATTTTACCAATGGCTATTTATTTAGATTATTTCTGTTTTTTTTAAATTTATAGTCACAATTATAGATTAAATTAATTTTAAGGTGGTATGTTTCTTATTTTTAAGAATTCGACAGTTATTTGAACATTTGCGTGATGTTAATGAAATTTTATTCTATCCAGTATTGAACGAAAAGATTTAGCGACGAATTGAGTGAGATTGTTATACGTTTTATAATATGAAGGTTATATAGAAAGTGTTGACTTGATACAAAATATTCGAGAATAAACTGGTCATTTATTAAGGAATTTCTTATACAAATATTTGATTACTTTTATTGCTTATGAATATGAAATTCAATAAAAGTTTGTTTGTGAAAGAAGCTTTTTTATATTTTTCGATTAAAATCAGTATAACAGAGAAAATATATATATATCGGAAACGAACAGGTCTATAAAAGAAATATTAAAAAAAAGTGAAAATATCTAAATTAGAAGCAATTTATAACCATAAAATTTTAAGGAAATTTTTAAGATTAAAGATATTGAAAAGAAAGATTATTCATTACTGAACCCAAACAAATTTATATTACCTATTTTTTTTAAAAATCAGTCAATAATATTATTCCTTTAAAATATTACAAATTATTTTATAACTTAATATAATTTAGTATTCACTTGACACTGTCTTTTTTTTTTTTTTTTTCAAATTTGCAATAGTGTTCTAAATTCCGGCAAAATGAAACGTTAAAATACTTAAATTGCATGAAAATGTCTTTATTTGTAAAAAAAAAAAAAAAAAAATCTAATTTGTAACAATTATTTTATAATGTTACAAAAGAATTTTCCATTTTTACAAGAAAACAGCAATTTTATAGGACAGTCAATTTAAAGAGAGTTTGTAACTTATGGTTCGATGGTCGAGTGACCTGCACTCTGTCTCTCGGTGGCACGGGGATTGAGTTCCAACGGAGCCATGGATGCTTGCAGGGGTGTGGAATCCACTTTAAACTGTAGGATAGGTCTACTATGACAGCAGAACGTTGACCGTAGGGCAGACAACCTACCCCGTAAAAAAACGCATCTCATGTTCCGAAATCTGCCAGCAGACAGTTGGCCTTGGGCACCAAGGGGCTGTTGCGCCTAAGAAAAAGTAATCTATTAAGAGCTTTAGAAAAATCAATTTCAAGTTTTTGATATCATAAAAATTTGCAATTACACAAATCTCCGGTGATATAAGTCATGTCAATTTCCTTGAAATAACAGATTGTTCAAGCGAAGTCTAATTCCAATATAAGCTGTCCAATAGATGATTGATAAGCCTACTTTTTAACAGAATAAAATATAAACATTATGTTTTGATTTCTATTGATAAGGAGCAATATCATCCAATTGTAATATCTTGCTGTATCATTTTATAATTTAATTGTAGTATTTATTTTTATTGAATATGTTTTTGTGCTGTTATTACCTAAGCTATTGAATATATTTAACAGATAAATACTGCAGTTAACAATTTGAATAGAATGCTAAGTTTAAGAAAAATTTATGATACAGTTTAAAAAACGTTTTAATGACTTCCTTTCTTGTTTTAATAAATTAATGTTTCTTGTCCATATGGGAACACTCATAATGAATCATTAAAATGCGTCTTATATATCTAAAATTGATTTATTTAGACATTCTCCTTAGAAATGCATTTAATGATATCTCCGTTTCAATTTGAAAATCTACTTTAAAAAATTGTTGTAGAAACTACAAACAAACCGTAAATATAAATTACGATGTCTTTAATAATGTAATGTAAGAAAATCTTTATATCAGTAGAGAATGTTAAGTTAAAATATGCATTTTATAAATAATTACATAACAAAAAGGACATTTCTTACAAGAAAAAAAAACAAAATACAAAATTTAAAGCTGAATATTAAAAAATAATAATAACGGTGATTATTTTTTTTCAATTACCCTCAGATGAATTAATACCCATGGGATTTTTCTAAGGGCCCTGAATTTACATTTAAATTAAATTTGCCTGAATATACAAGGTGAATATATGTAAATTCCTTATGCATATGCATACTGAAGTGAAACTTCATAATAATTCTTATAGCATTATTTTCATACTCAAGTGATTTTCCTTAGACATAACAATTTGTACATAAATAATATTTATCACGCATTTATTATCTATTTATTTGTGTACTAAAGAGAAACTTTTTAAAACTGCACACTTAATCTTATTAAGGCAAATATTGTGCCAAAAGAAGTATTTTACAAAGTGTTTTTAAGTTCACAGTTCTTAAAAGAACACATAAATTTTGCAATAAACCAATAAAACTCCTCTGTTGACTATTTGTAAGAAAAAAAGGCATGAATTTTATCAAAATAAATAAAATGCTTATTAAGAGTACAAATACTTCATGAAAACGCTTCCACTATATACTTTCTACATAATGGTATACTTATTTAAACTTGAACTTTCTTTTATGTATTTTTACTGAACCTATTTATTCGAAACCATTCTCTCCGTGGTTGAATATTTCAATAAACCCGATTATAGTTTGTAAGTTAATTAGAATTCCGAAACTTTAAACTATCTATAGGCCTTTACAGGATTTTAAAATTTGAATTGAATTTATGAATCATATTTTTCTTGAAAAATACTATAAATTCATTTTTATATGCATTGAAAAATTGGTATTCTGAAAGTTATATAAAATTTCAGTCAATTGAATTTATTTCTCCAAGAACTAATGTACCATTTATTATGATTTCCATACTGGTAGTGATCAGTTATTACTAGATACTTTGACTTTGGTAGGTTGGTAAAATTCAAAAGAAAATATTCTGTTAAATTTTGGAAGATTATTTGAACTAAAAAAGATTAAAATATGATTTAAGTAAAATTGAATCACATAATTGTTTTCAAAAATAACGTTGAACAAGTAATATCAAAAAATGTTTTTTTTAATGTCAATTCCTACTTTTTTTTCACTATATTGCAGAAAGTCCTTTATAAATAATTTTCATTCATATTTTACGTTTATCTGGCGCCATCTATTGGTAGATATATGCAACTTAAATATAAAAAAAACTAAAATTAATTAATTTAATTTAATTACTGAATTAATATTTGAGAAAACTGTATTAACATCAAATGTCATCCACTACAAGTTAAAAAAAATGTATTTGAACTAGAGTGGATGAATAAAAAGTATTTTATTAACGATTGAAAATTTGAACAAGATATATATAGGGAGAGTGTGAGCTAATAGAAGGAATTGAAAACGATAATTAATGTACGATTAAAATTTTTAAAGGATTGTATTTGTACTTAGCAAAAATATACACACATTTTTAATGAATGAACATTTAAAACTTCTTAGAATCATTGTAATTTAATAAATGCTTTTCATTCAGAGTATTTAAAACATTCCAGTTTTTTAATTTTAATACCATTCCCATTTAGAAAAATAATTTAACCTCATTGCATGTTAATATGTATTAATTATAGGAAACTGGGATAAACGTTAAATTAACTACTAATTTTACCCTTACATAAATTAATTTCACTTCGTTCTGCTAGAAATTGCTGTCTTAAACTCTTTTATATTCCTGCAAACAAACCCTTTTTTTTATTAATAAAAAAATAGATTTTTAAAATTTCTGAAATTCAAAGTTTTGTTTCTAAAAATGTATCTCCTTCCCTCACTTGTGAAAATATTTTTAAATTAAATAAATGTCTGAATCAGCTAATTTCTATACTTACAAATCATTAAATAATTGGCAATAACAGTTAACACGACACAGTTAATAAAATGTTTCCTTATTCATGAAAACTTTTAAATATTATTTTTTTAAAGAAACCTATCAATTTTCATAAGTTATTTGAAGTATACATCCTGAGATGAAGCAAAAATAAATAACAATATTTTTTACCAATTTATTTTAGTTAAACTCAATCTTCGACTTGCAACGTAATGTATTTGAGAAGATGAATTCCATTGAAAACGCTTATTCAAAATTATTTAATTAATTAATTGTGCTCAAATATTGTATTCAGTTTTTTAAAAATGTGTGTATTTATAACAATCATTTCTCATACAGCATACATATTTATACTCAATTGCGATAAATAATTAAACATAATCTTCGTAATTAAAACCTTTTTTTTAGTTTCCATGAAATATTAATTGTTAAACTGATGTATTCGTAATCTCTATGATCTAGTGCCAATAGAAATAATTTATTTCCCTTTATCTAAAATTGAAAAAGGAATAACCAAGTTAAAGGAATCGATCCTTTTTATTGACTGATGTAAGTAAAACAATATTCTAACTTTGCATTTTATCTTTCGCATGAATACAGGTATTGAAAGTCCACCTTTTTCGTAAGAGTGACTCAAAAAATGTACAGAGAAAGGAAGTAAACAAGCACAGAAATAGTATGTGCACTGTAAACAGAAAAACAGGATGCAGAATAAGAGTAAAAATTGGAATTTTTTTTGTTATAAAAGGGAATCAAATATCTTTCTCTGAAACCAGTCTAGAATCGAACTTTTATGTGCTACAATAAGCTACTGAAGAATTATTGAATAGTTTAAAAAAAATTGATTTATTTTTATTTCGTTTAGTAATTTAGACAGTAAATGCAAACTACTTGATAAAAACGTTACAGATAATGGAAAAAATAAAGTCAGAAAGACTATTTTAAGCAACATCCAACTTGGTTATCCATGGACTGAATCACTGCAAGTTGGATTGCAAATTTAGAAGAAAAACATTTTTAAGGGAGCATATTGGTTATAATTAGGCAACATATTTGAAAACACATTGAAAAACGAGCGTTTTAAAATAATATTTCCCTTTCCTTATAAATAAAAATATATTTATATATTAAATTACACAAATAAGTAATTACACTACTAATTATATTTTTATACAACATTATTTTCATATATATAAGGAATTAATAAATATTGTTAACTATTATCCCATTTAATAATAATTATTATTATAAATATTTGTCTAATTCTTAGTGTCCTAAAGTGCAGGACGGATATCCCATGAGTAATCTACTCATGGATGGACGGAAAGGGGCAGCTTCTGTTGTGATGGAGCACCCGTAGGTAGCTATAAAATAACCTTGGGTTAGACAGGGATCCAATGTGCTTTCTTGTATGCTGCCTGATTATAACGAATATCTTCCTACAAAAATGTTTTAGGAAGATATTTATTACTTCTATATAAATATTTTAATTCCATATAAACTCCTACTAATCACATTTAAGAATATACGGAAAAATATACATTGGTACATGAAATCCAAGCACCCATAAAAATTAGCTTAGAGCAGGGGGGACCAACCTTCATGGGAAGGCATTGCCTCAAGGAAACGGGTATATGGTTAATAAAAATCGGTTTAAGAAGATATAAAATAATATAAACTGATGTGAAATGAATTCCCAACACCTTTATAGAATTAGCTTAGATGAATGAACTGCAACAACTATGAAATTATTAACCGAATATTGGCTAAATTAAAGCTTAGTGTTTTTAATGAATTTCAAAATTTTAAATTATGCATAAGAAGTCGCTTTTCTTCTGAATAAAAATTATAAATTAGAATTAAATTGAAAAATTTTATTACATTTATTATAATAATGAAAATAAATATATTTTTAGTAAAGACGGGAATTGATAACTAAAAACTAGTTTTATTAAATTCATAAAAAAAGAATACTTATCCTGTAACTGAATAACTTTTATTCCTACTTTTTGTTGAGTGATTGCTTAAGTAGAAAATCACTTTAGAGTTTAAAGAACAAACCTGAAGGCTTTACTTTTATCTTGATCTAGAAAAACCACTTAGTATCGTAAATCACAGTTTAAAAATTGTTTGATCTGTTCTTTCAAAAAAGATTTCTAATGCAGAAGTCAAAAGATGTGTTCTTTCTTCTATGCAAAAATCAT
This sequence comes from Caerostris darwini, assembly GCA_021605075.1. NCBI lineage: Eukaryota > Metazoa > Arthropoda > Arachnida > Araneae > Araneidae > Caerostris > Caerostris darwini. The sequence continues at coordinate 77,099 of BPLQ01001534.1, read as the reverse complement.
TTTACTTCACTATCCTCCTTCAGTGTGAATGTTTTTCAGAAAAAAAGAAAAATTTTAAATTACTGATATTTTTTTTATATCATTTCCCTTTTCGTTATAAAATTTCAGTATGTTTTTTAACTTTCTTTCTACTCAGGTATCTCAATACGAACGTTAGTTTGCAGAGTAATGAAAGTACGATGTTCTAAGCAAAAAATTCTACATTTATTTTTAAAATTTTGAGGGCTTCTACTTAAATAAATTAAAAATAAAATTCTAAGTAGCATATGTTCGTGCGCTAATTTTTTGTAATAAGTAGCGAATAAATATTAGGGAACTCACTAAGATATATAATACGTTTGAATCTCATTTTCATGGAGGTTACAATTTTTAAAGAAAGGTTTATTATCATTATCGAATCTCGACAGAGTAGAATGTTAACTTTCAACTCTATTATAAGACAAAAAGCATAGATTATTTATTATTTCATACAGATATATTAAATATTATTAAATAGCTATTTGGCATATGTTAATATAATAAAAGCTGTAAAAAATAATTCTCCTTAATTAAAAAAGTAATAATATTTATATCACTATCACATTCAATCTTAACAGCCGAATTAAAAGGGCAATTATTGTACTAATCTAGAATTAAAGACACTTTGGGGATTTAAAATATTCCAGCCATTTGGGACTCACTTCAATGCATAATTGACTCTCTACTTCTTAGACGCCGTGATTTCTGGATTACATCAGTACAGAAAAATTAAAAGCCTAAACGTATGTCAATGGATTGCTTATACAATTGATTAAAATATTGTGGGCACTTCGTAATACGAGGGCTAAATGCCGGCGTAGTAGAATTTCTCACGAAACACAAAATATAGATTAAATTAAAAGCTAAATATTGAAACTATTTCCCGAACAGAAAGTGTGCGTTGAATATTATTGGAATATGTTTGAAAATTTACGTATGCTAGCTTAAATTAATGTTTAAATTATCTATCAAATAAATATAAAGTTGGCAGTTAGTATTGAAATCATATCGCTAAAAGTAATGCTTAAATGAAAGAAATTAATTTCATCTTCACAGAAAAATTAAATGTCACAAACACGTGACAAAAAAAGGCAATTTCTTATAATAAAGAAACCAATATCTTCACCAATCTTCACTAAACTAGAGTAAGTATTAGTTAAAATTCTTATTGTGATTTATACTCAAAAAGATAAGAGAATTCCCTGAGACATAAAAAAATAAGTCGACAAATAATATTTCCTTGACTGTTGACATCCCGTCCCTTTAGATAATACCGAATTAAACTGAAAGATATTTAAAAATCCAATAATGTCACAAGTTAACAGTGGGGAGAGACATTTGGCGGTTAATTGCTTTCATTTCCAATCAATAAATGTCAAAGGAAGTTCAGAAAGGAAGTCAGCTGAGAGACTTACAGCTAATAACGCACAAATCACAAAAATCATCCACTTTCTATTTGCTTCTCACATTATTAACGTCACTGTATTTTTACACTAAGATTATTGCTCTTCATTTTTCTAATAACCTAAGTTCTTACAAAACGATTAAAGTAGCAAAGGGGAGGAATTTTATTTGTCAGTTGGCTGTCACCTATTTATTGTTCTGAAAGAATATCATTTTTTTTTTTTAATGTTTTTTATCTCTAAAATTTGATGCATAATGGTGTTATGAAAGAAGACTCCAACTTTCACGGATAAAAATTTATATTTCTCGAGCATTAAGCTTTCTTCCTTTTTCAGTTTTAGTTTAAATAAGATAAAATTGTGTTTCAAAAAAGAGAAGACAATATTTTTAAGCACAATATTTTTTGTGCAAATTTTTATTTCTCCTTTATTTTTTTTAAAGCAATATTATTTTGGATGTCTAAAGAAGTGGTCTTTACTTGTATCAACTTTTGGATTTCGGAAAAATGAATTAAATTATAAAGATTATGCATTTTGCTTTCCTTAAAAATGAAAATGTAATCTATATTATTTAATAACTACCAGAATCAAGAATTCCTCAGAATGAACATTTAAACGTTTACTTATTCCAGTTTTGAAATTTAAACTACACTAACTTCAAATTGTTCTCTCCCTGCATACGCACACTTGTCCCAATATTCATACGGTGGTTAAAAATGATCTCGAACCCAATATATGAAAGAGCTTTCCTGTGTCTCGCTGCATTTTGAATGATTTCCTAGATTCCGAGGAGCCTTGTCCCTTTAGTTTCATTTTTAAACTCACAAATAAGCTTATTTAATTAAAAAAGCCTTTCCTTATCTAGACATTTGTTCTAAGGCTTCAAAAACCTGTTTTAATAAAATAGGGCGGATCTTAAACCATCCAACTTTTAAAATTTGGCTTGTGCGAGGCCCGTTTTCAACAGCAATAATAACCGGGAATTGTCATGCAGCATATATCACGCATGTGCCCATTTTTGGGGGGACCTTCTGAAAGGGCCTCGTGAGCAATGCAGAATTTCCATATAAAGTTCTTTATTCAAAGTTTGCCCTATGAAATGAATTCACAACCAATAATACCTTTTGTAATAAAAAATATCTACAGCAGTATATAAGGGACTACTATGAAGATCGTTATTAAAATTGTACAACATTTAATGATAAGTATAAGGCAATCGTGTACTATAGAGTTTTATTTCTTTGAGTTTCAGTTAAGGTGTAAAGGATCTCAGAAAATGAAATAGAAATATATCTTCGCAAGGAAACATAAAATGTAATGTTCAATACCTGCTAATAAAATCAAAATTTCAATAAAGTATTAAAGCAAAACATACTACCTGACAATAGTTCATGCACCGCTCGTAAACGAAGTCTTAGAAGGTACCCCAATCCGTATTAGCCATTTATTGGTTTGATTCTTGGCAACCAGACATCAACAAATTTTCCACCTAAGCCTTTTTTAATTCCTTTTGTATGTCAATTATGTGAAATGTTTCACTTTAGTAGAATAATAGAAAAAAAAACTTTAAATAATTCAACAAAAATTAAATTTATTTAAAATTTCAATTAACCAAACAATATTTGAATATAAATTTTATTTAACTTATATCATTAAAAACTCTTAATTTTGAATCAGTAAATACATTACATTATTTTTTACATAATTTTTTTAAAAGTAGTCTCTTTTTAAATATCTAACTGAGAAAATCATGAAATTGGTAAAATGGATTTTATAGCATAAAGTTAATAAACTAAATTTTGGAAATTATTTTATAATTGAACTTTAAAATTGTTTTTTTATTAACTGTCTTCGTCAAAGCCATAGTCTTCGCCACATAACAAAAAAAAATCAAATAGAATTATCATGCTATAAATAAAATTTATATATTTTTTCCTTTAAATTTCAAAATAAAAACACTGAGATTTAAAAGGGACTAAATGAAAACTATATATATTTATGTTTTGTGAAACATCACTTAAACAAATATATTTTTTTTTCTCAGTTGTGGAAATCCTAGAATGCATTTTTTATAGTACAAATAATATATGTAGCATTCAACTTGTCCATCGTATTTTTCTCACAAGACTCCTTAGAAAACTGAATGTCACACTGACAGTAGCATTCTTTATTTTATTCTGGAAAGTGTTTTTTCAGAAGTCTACCTTTTTGTTGGATAGACAAGATTTGTAAGTGAAAAGACACTTGGATTTAAAAGTTTGGCCCAGCTCTGAATGCTAGTGTATATTGAGTAAAAATCAGTATTGTAGCATTTTGCTTTAACAGAAATGACCAAAAATTCATTTTTACTTATAATTTAGAAGACTCTAAAATATATTACTAGCAATAAAAATGTTTAAATTTTTGTTTTGAGATACTTCTAATTAAATATTTAAAAAAAATAGTTTTTTCTAGGAATATTCCTGTCAGATATCTAGCATAAAAATCAATTCTACTTGCGAATTGAATCATGTAGTTTATAACTATCCCTATGCAGTTTGTAACTATTATTCTTTTTACTAGAATAGGAATTTGTATCTGGCAATGTTAACAAAAACTATGGCGTTGCCATATTCCTCTACGGTTTAAAACCTTTTATATAACTTGGAAGTTTAAGTTATTAGTAAGTATAAATTTTATATAACTCTAATTTTTTTCGGTATTATTTATTATGAACTTTAATAAATTTCTTGACATATTTAAAAAACAAATACTTATCTTAAATATGTTTAAAGATAATTCTTTGCTTGTGGCTTATATGATTGAAATATTATTATCATACTTCAAATTTCTATTAATAAGAAATATTCTACTTGAATTAATCACAAATTCTATTTTAAAATAAATTAATATGTGTCCCGTATAAATTATTTTTCTTCTAGAATTTAACACATATTAATTTTAAAAAGGGATAATTCTTTTAAAAATTAGTATAATGCCTAAAGTATACAATGCGAGTTATTATTTTTTGTTCTAAGAATTCTAAGTAAGTTAGCTTAACTGATCATTGCGCATTCTTATTTAATGTTCACAAAGAATCAATATATTATCTGAGTATACGCCGTCTTTCTTTTTCAGTTAATATAATTAATTAGAATAAATCTTAAATTAATGCTTTACTTATATTAGGCTTTATTTTTATTTATTATTATTTACAGTGATTATTTTTTTAGAAATTAATGTGATGCCCTAAATATTCAATGGGATTTATAATGTTTTGCTATAATAATTTATATAAAGTTAGCTGAACTGATGAATATTCGTTATTTAATGTGCTGAAGAAAACCCCAGTATCATCTGATTGCACGGTGGACTTCCTCTCTCATTTAATACAAATAATAAAAAATGGAGCGAAAATAAAAGGCTTTATCCTAATAACAATCAATATCCGTTTATCTGCTTTATCTTGCATAAATAGAAAGAACTGACAGACGAATCATTAGCGCTCCCGAAACGCTAAAAAAATAGCTTCAGAAAAATTATCTGCAGAGAGACAAGTACCACTACTTTTCCTTAGATAATATTTGCTTTCTTCAAACAAATGGCCAGGACATTTTAAAAATTCCGATTTGACTCTTATTTCAGACAACAGTACTGCACCTAATTAATTATAGGTACCATTTTCCAAAAATCTTTAGAAGCAACGCCCCTCTTAAAAAAATTTTAATTATATTCCGCTAAGAAGTTTGTTTGAATAAGAGTACGGAAGGAATCCACGATTTTTTTAGTTCAAAAGTTAGCAGCGTAGTTCCCATTCCTGATTGCTCATGTGGCTCTGACACACAACTTTGATGGATTAGTTTTCCAGTAGTTTTTTGATCGGTAGGGGGATGCATTTCTTTCCACTCTTAATTGTAGAATTTGGATTAATTTGTTTTTCTTCCAGTGTTTGGCCTTTGTTCAGTGTGGCTCTTATCGTGAAATCTTAATTCCAAGGGAAATAGGTTAGTGATATTTGTGTTTAATCAGAATTTCCTGTAACAATATGAAGGAAAAAAAGTATTCATTGTTTAGAAAAGAAGCTAGTGATAAAAGTTAAAGTCTTCAACTTTACTAAATGGGAATTTCAAAAATTATAGAATATGTAATAACATTGGATTCCCAATGAAAGCTTTGTTTTTAACCAATTAAACTGAAGAAATTTTACTTAGAGAAAAAACTAGTTGAAAGTAAAGGATAGGTAACCACAAAATTATTATATATGAGTATAGATTTTTATTATTATTTATACAATATTTTGTAGAATGCAGAAAAGAATTATCATTTATAACACTTGACCTATCTTGAAATTCGCCATATTTCCTGGATTGATTATGTAGAAATATTTTAAACCATTTTCCAAAACTTTAAAATCAACTCTATTTTTTAAGAAAACTAATTACATTCCTCAAAAATTATATAAAAAAATCTTTTGATTTAATTGTCTACATTTTCTTTAAACAAAAAGCATTTTAATTAGATAAAACTATTAATTTATTTTATTAAATAGCTGATTCAGAATATTTGCTGATACAAGTGCAAGCATACTTATGTGACATGACAATTCGTTTTTATTTACTTCATAATAATCATTTCTGTGAAGGGTTGTTAAATTTGTTTATTCTTTTATACATATTTATACATTTTTTTTATTTTATAGAAATACAAAATTCTATTATAAAAAGAACTATTACTAAAAATTCTATTATTTAAACAAATTAACAAATAAATCAATATTTGAAAATAAATTTCATTTATAATTTTTATTTTTAAGCTTTCAGGATCGTAATTTATTATTAAACTGAGTGATATAGATTTCATAGTATTTATTTTTATCCTAGAAGTTTGGATTTTGGTTGAGGGTAAAGGCGTTGTGCTTATTAAAGTATCACTAGTGCCGATATGGCATTATAACAGATTACAATTCTATGTTTTTGGCTGCATTAAAACCTAAATTTTTTATATTGAATGATTTTTCCTTTTGCATTCCCAAGATGGTTACACTTCTTAATCTTTTTAAAATTAAATTTTCAAAAATGGTTTGATATAAGCACAAATATGAATCCTGTATATCGAAATAACTAATAATATTTCCATTTTAAGACATATGTAAGACATATCGAACGTCTTGATGAAACATTAAATATAAAAAAGTCATCTTTTATTAAGCGTGAGAATCAAGTTTCAGCAACGTAGATATTTCCATCCCAAGCATGTGTAATCGATACGTGTGATCTTATTATCTAAAAATATGTTTAAAATAAAATGAAAAAATCTTACTTATTGCATCTCTCTGGGATTCAAATAAGTTACATAATTAACAATTAAAAATGAGCATTCTAAATTGCATAATATATTATTTTAAAATGTATATTTTTAATTTTTATTGCCATATTATTTGCAAATATAGGTATACATTTGCACTTAAAATATTAAAAAAATCATGAGATTTAACCAAATATTATTTGAGCAAATACAAATTTACAAACTAGCATTTCAGTTACTATAAGCCTGTCTTTGATTTAACAAGATAATTTCTTTATTTAAATCATATTAAAAATTAACTTCTTCGAAGAAGTCTTATTACTGCGTTACGGAATATTTCTTATAATACCTTAATTAAAAAACAATAAAATATTTCACATAAAACACAATAAATTCAACCTTAGTACAGCTTCAAAAATAGAAATAATAACATAAAACTGTAATAAAGGTATGGTTAACCTATTTAACTTTCCTAGAAAATACTTTTCCTTTGTCTTGTACTTTCAAAGAAATAAAGTAATTCGTTTTTCTCAAGTCGTGCCTTTGCTCAATCCTTAATCCTACAGATTTCAGGTTTTACTTCATGTCACCATCGAGGGATTTCAGTTTCTATTTCAGTAGTCAGTTTTTCCTTACTTTTCAGTGAGGAAGAATTTCCTAGACTTTTTACAACAACTATTTGCTTTGAAGAAATTTATATGAGTTTTAATACAAATGTCTGTTTATCTTCCTATGGTGTCTGAGTTCGATTTATATAAAACTTCTTTATATCACTATATTTATTATTTAAGTAATTCCACTCCAATATATTTCACTATCAAACTATTTCTTTGCTAAACTCTGTTATTATTTCATTATTTATTGTATTTAAGAAAGTATCGTTTAAAATATTCAATTTAGTTTTAGTTATTTAAAAAGATGCTTTTAATTTGATAATTTCAGTTTCATTTCCTTTTTATTGCTAACAATTTGGTTTCCACAATATGTAAAAATCAACATACCAAACATTTTGTTTTAACAGGGAAAGAGATTATAAAGTGAAACATATTTTGGTAAGTATGAATACATTTCAATTAAACCGAAAATTTTTAACGTGGAAGAAAATCTGTTTATGAATTTCGAACAAATAAGTTCTAGCAGTAAACGTTATTATTGAAATTTTAAAAACTTATTAGAATTTTTTTCGAAACAGTTTCTAATATCTTGTTTGAATTCTTTTTGATTACAACCAATAATTTTAAACAGATTAAAAAAAAGTTGTTTACATAATTGATTTGAAAAAATTTCAAAAGATTAATCATATAGTTTATAAATCTTTAAGTAATTTTGGAAAAACGCTGATGATTTTTCAATCTATTTTACCTTCATATGTTCCTTTTTTGATAATAATTAAGCTAAAAAGTCTTCAAGTTTTTTTTTCCTTTTGTGGGATTATTTTATATTTTAATAGAACAATTTTATAAAAATTTGTATAATGAAGGAATAAAATACAGAGTACACTTATAATAATTAAACTGTAAATAAAAAATAATAGAATATTAAATGATTATTTAAAAGGAACAAACAGCCTTCATATGATTTTCTAACGTAAGGCTTTTTTACGCTTTAGGTTTAAAAGGTTTTCTTACACTAATCCGTGTTAAGTTGAATTTCTTTTTATTAAACAATTCCGCATTTAAATGTTTTCGAGCAAATTGATTATTTAACTTGTTTACCCATTTAATTTTTCTTAATTCGAAAAATGTTTTCGAAATCTGATAGAAACTCAAATGTTTTCGTAATTTGAGTCTCTGTGTTATTACTAAATAGGGCTTCAGAAAATGACTTTTAAATACTATGTAAAGAAACTACGTGGGAAGTATTCGAGTAGGAGATGATAAAATATTTTAAGTATATAATAGAGTTATAACATATTATAAATGCGCAAACTTTAATGCATAAGCTTCCATTATCTCTACTCCGAATTTCTTATAGGGCTAAATAACTAAGAGGGATGAGAACTTCAGTTAACAAAGTAAAGCGTCAAATTAATTTAATGGTGAATTTTGTCTTCATTATTCAGATGCATCGTACATCTAATTTGTCTTAAGAGTTTCTTTTTGTTATTCAAAAGCTATTAAAAGGTCTCAGTAATACAATTTTTGCAATGTATTATAATTCAGCTAAATTTTTCACTAAACTGATTCATTATTGTTTATTATTTAATTCAATAACATTTTTTCTTCCACGGATAAAAAAATGTACGATAAACACATATCTATTCAAAAGTCCTTATTAATTTTTTAATTTTGGCATGCAATTTCACAATTCAAAGTTTATTCAAGAAAAACTTCAAGATTCAGAGTTAATTTATATAGAAATATTTTTAAAAACTGAATGAAGCTTCTCAATGCATCACAGCTAATTATTCTCATCTTTCTACTCTGTTTGAAATAATTATTTTGACATATACTGAACGTATTACTTTTACAAAGAACCTGATACACATTTTATTGTAAATTAAAAGCACTTAAGTCAAAAATAAAATATTTTTCTAAGATCTTTTATCATAAAGATAATAATTTGATAAAAGTTTTAGTAGTATAACATTTTTTTTATGCTGAGTCGGTTAAAATAATTCATGTTTTTATGTTAACTTTATAGCAGCTTGATCGATATCTGAATCTTGATCGAATAACACATAATTACAAGATCACACAATTAAAGACACAATTCTAATTTTAAACAATTAATTCAATTTTATAAAACATCTACGCTTCAATTTTATACAACACTTACATATAATGTTTTACATGGTCAATTGTATACGCCTTGTTCAACAGTTTAAATGAAAAAATCCAAAATTAACTCCTCATATTAAAAAATTGCAAAAAAAAAAAAAAAAAAAAAAAATTAAAACTTTATATACATGCATATTCTGTAGCCATAACACTTTCAGTTGACTTGAAATAATTAGCTAAAACTTTTACCAAAACTTTTTTAAATAATTAATTTTTAATTACTCTCAATTTGTGTTTATCATAGTTATCATATTCAAAGAAAACCAAAATAAGATCTAAGAATCAACTCGCATACTATAGTTGGCATTTAATAAATTCTCAAAACTTTCTGTATACATACTGTAATTTGTTTTGCTCAAAGTTCTTTCTCTGTTTTTTATTTCCTTCCGGACAATCTTTATCTAATGATTCTTTCAAGATGCTATATGATAGTGAGAGAGAAAAAATCCAATCCTCCCAACACAATATTTTTTCCTTTTTTTCCGAAGCTATTCCAGCCAGATAGATAAATGGTCTTGGGTTATTAGTCCCGATGTATTGGCATCAAGCAACTCAACTCATTTTTTATCCAAACAGCCAATTCAAGCGGGGTCACGTGTTCAAAGTCACGCGCATGAAGTATTCCTAAGATCCTAACTATATTACCGTTAACGAAATGTTCAAAAGAAAAAGCAAATTGAACAAAGGAGGACGTGTTCCTCAAGTAGAAAATTTATTTACTATCTCTTTGAGCCCTCCCACTTCTGTAATTTATTTGCTAATATCGGAAAGTGAGTTGTAACTGTACTTGATTTAAAAGAAAGTAAGATACATTTTTATATTGCGATTCATAAGTTTTATAGGATGTTCTTTCGGTAAGACTGCGCTTTGGTTTTACTCAAAATATAGGTATGTTGATATAGGTATGTTGCAATAGATGAGAGGCGTATAGTAAAATTAAACTTTGATGAAATATTTCATTTTAGCCATAGTCATTGTGTTTTACAAGGATAAAATGAATAAGTTTTGCATTGGCTTCCAGATTATAATGCACAAATCAATCAGGTTTTTAAGATCATGCAATTGTACACTGATTATAATTAATAAAGTTTCCTATTATTGTAATTTAATTACTAATTAAGAAATTTAAATAGAAAACTTTACAACAATTTTAAATTCTAGATTTTTTTGCAAAAAAAACAAACACAAAAGACAACACACAACACATTTTTCTTTAAAAGTAAATCTTTGGGATTAATTGAAAAATAAATTTAAAAAAATAAATAAAACAACAAAATAAATTTAAAAAACTATTATTTTAGTGGATATTGGAGAGAAGCAAATATTTTTTTTTATCCCCTCATTCGTTTTTTGCAGTTTATATGAAGAGAAGTTAATTAAATAAAGTAACATATGTTAAATCTTTGAGCAGATGCGCGTTATATTTTACGAGTATTGAGTAAAAAATTTAATAAAGAAGTAATGCATTTTGTTAAATAAATATATATATATTTTCTCTTATGTTAATCATAATGCTTTTACCAATTATAATCATAATTATTATTTAATAATTTTAAATATTTTTAAATTGTTTTCCTTCTTATGGCTATGTGAATAAAATACACTGTTTTTTCGCATTGCAATTTTTACAGTGAATACTCAAAATTGTTGGTGATTTTTCAATAATTACATAATAACTTTTTTCATTTTTATATTTTCTACAATTTGAGATACCCTCTTTAAAACACGCATTTGTTTGTATTTTCGATGGAGTACACATAGAATAATGTGTCTTGATATTATTTTTGTTTTATTTAAAAGTGGCATTTCGAAAGTTTCTCCGTTAAAAAATAAAATGGAAAACGATTGTTATTCTCAATTCTTTTTGATAGACTTACAAAATTTTGGCAGATTTTGGCATTGAATGTTATTTAACACTAATTCTCCACCACAATGTTTTCTCTTATTGCGATATATATATATATATATATATATATATATATATATATATATATATATATATATATATATATATTCTCTGTACACTTTATTTAATACATAAAAGAAATTATGGTATCTAATTCAGATGCCTTAATCTTACTAACAGATATTAATGATAAGTATTATGTAACAAATGTTATCAACGAAATCACAAATTTTATTCGCTTATATAACATTTTTAGAAATCAATATAATTCACAATATCTACGACGCATTACATCTTTAATAGTACAACAAGTAATAATAGAAAATAATTCAGCTTTTTAGTAAAATAGTTGGAAATGGACTGCAATTTTTAAAAAGTAAAAATTGAAGTAAAATTCATTCAATGTAGAAATTATTACAACTATTTTTTTTTTTTTGTTTATCTAAACTAGCAATTTATTGTACATGAGAAAATTAAGTGTGTTTTTTATGAAAATTTAAATGAATATATAGGCAAGATTCATTTTTGTGCATTAAACATATAGGGTTTGTCACGTGTTTTACAAAGAGTAGATTAATAAAGTGTTATGGCCATATAAACATAAATATTTGGTTTATTTTTTTTTAATGTAATAGTCACTCTCATTAACTCTCATTAGATCGTAGTGATTGTATACATTTTATACATTCATTAGCCATTCAAGAAATTAATAATTTGGTAATATAAGTGCTGTCGTTCCCCTTCGTGATAAATTGATATTTTAAACATAATATCAAAATTTTTCACTAGATTGAGAAAACAATTTCTTTATTGCTTCTACAATAAATCTTTACCTACAATAAATCTTTAATATCTTTAGTTACTTTTTCGGAAATCCGTTTAGAAAATAAATTCGTTATTATTTACTAAGCAGATTCTTAAAAGTTTAAGTATCTGCTTTCTGAGTTTTAATGCCCACTTAAAGTTTTTATTCCCTCATCTGCAAAATGTTGCTTAATGCGTCTTCATCTGTTAAAATTAAATTAATTTTAGAGTGATAGCAGTTGCGCCTTGCGGATACATTTTCACAAGTTATCATTTTCTGGGAATCAGTGCTTGTTTTCTGTGGCAACCAGTTCTCACAGCAATGTAATGTATAAATAAATAACACAAAAATAAATTATAGATAATATTTTAATGAGTGTTGATATTAATATTAAAGAAGAGTATTGATAATTATAATATTAATAACCTATTGTAAAGATAAATAAAATAATTGGGAATATCTTACAGCTAATTAATTTCAAAACAATAGTTTGGATTATCTATGGATCAGTAGGGAACAGAAAAGTACTATGTTCGTATATACTTCGTATTGATTACATAGACAATACTATCTATATTTAATGTTTATAAGTGGAACGTATTAACATGCAAATAAATAGTTACGAATCATTAGACAAAATATATTAGCGTTTTTTTATCATGTAAAGTACTTTAGTTGTTTTCACTTTATCTTTTTCTATTTTATTTAATATAAAATGCATTGTTCACTTATAAGTAGACAAGCTATTTTTTGGCTCTTCTTGTTACCATTTGTTTAAAACCCCAGTTCTAATTTTAGGAACACAAAATACAAAATTAGACTCTAAGTCGAATTGAGATTTAAAAACTAAATAGTACGCCAAGTAAAAATAATAAATAATTCAGATTTTTAGTAAAATAATTAAAAATGGACTGGCAGTTAAAAAATGTAAAAATTGAAATAAAAATCATGCAATGTAAAATTATTACCACTAATTTTTTTTTTTTTTATATAAACCAACAATTTATTTTACATGAAACATTTATGTAATTTTTATGAAAATTTAAATGAATATATCGGCAAGATTCATTTTTGTGCATTAAACATATAGGGTTATTCCTTCTCGAAAGTAGTGAGTTTTTAAATATTGCTGCATATAGTGAGGTTGTTATATAATTTACCCACTAAGAGAAATATAAAGTTATTAAAGGATAATAAATTGCTGGAAAGTAAAATTACTTGACTGGGCTGTAAAATGATGTTACTCTAGAATACTTAAAACTATGCCAAGTCTAATTTATATCTTTAATAATTAATTTTCTTCTGAAAATTTTTGCTTATACTTACACAATTCGAGAAATAAAATACAATAATTAAAGCCACAGAGGTTAAAAAAATGAATGCTTGACATTAAAGGAAAGTATTCAAGAACTCATATTTAAGAAACATTAATTTAACCCTTAATAGTTACGAAACTACACAAAAGATTACTGCAGCAACTTTATTATAAATAACATGGAATATAACTGAATTAATATTTACACATTTTAGCAAGATTTTGTTCTAGTTGCAAATAGAGTGCTTGCGATCGTGAATGTCGTTAAAATTTAAATTTGAATATTTAGTATTCACTAGTTTTGCTCGTTTAAATTCAATTGGTTGTTTTTTTTTCTTCTTTTTTGATTACAATTATGTCATTGTCATGTATAGATTTAATGCTATAAGCATTGCATTAATTTCTAATGTATGGATAATTTCAGGAAATCTTTTAAACTACAGTCAAAATATCTGACAGCACTTCATGGATTAATTTATAAATTGCTAAATTATAATTTAACAAATTATAATTTAAGCTGCAAATTAATAGTATAAATATATTTTTAAATAAACTTTACATTTAAGATACTTGTCAAAAATGACTTAAAATCAAAATTTTTTTAATGAAGTCACTTAAATTTGCTTACATTAAAAAATGATTTATAAAACCAATCATGATATTCAAAAAAAAAAAATCTAAATATTTATCATTTTCTTTTCAGATATAAAATGAAACAAAAAAGTTTAATTTTTAAAGTTGCATAAATACTTCGGTATTTTATAATCATTTTCGAGCATTCGAAGGAACGTTCAAACTAAAATGTATTTTTAAAAAAATCTTTTTTTATATCAATAAAGAAAATTATAAAATGAGATAATTGTCTAAAAATTGATCTCATCGTATTAAAACACTATTAAAACTAATTTTAAAAAGTACCTTTTTAATCTCACTACACAAGGTATGTCAATAACCTTATAAACATTTTAACCTAATAAAATCTTTTGATCACTCGAAGTCCAATATAGATTTAATCTATAAGGAAGAGTATAGAGAAAAAGCAGAAATTCTTTTGTGTATTCTGTGCCGTGAGGCATGTCAAATGTCAGTGATAAATTGCTTTTCAATATATCTGACTTTTTCTAATCGATTAAGATCGTTTGCACTATCACTCATATAAGGGGAAATCGACAAACAGCATAACTTTGATCCCCCAACAAACAACGATCTGAAAATGGCAACAGATCTTGCCAATATGTGTTGCAGTTTTCTCTTTTGAGTGGAACCAATACTCACCGCTCAGTAATTGTTACCTTTTTCTTGTCTTGTTATCTTTTACAAATGTTTGGTAAAGGAAATATATTCTAACAAAAATTAGATTCAAAAATGTATTCATAGATTGCAATGATTAATTAGTAAGTAATTCATCTTGTTATCCCATTTCATTTTTTGCTTCAGCTTTTTGGTTACAATTTGTATTGCTTAATTTGGCGGAAACGTATAGGAAAAAAAGGAACAATTATAGATGTTTAAAACACTTTAATAATATTTTATAAAATATAAATTATTGTCAGTTATAATTAATCAAATGTAGTATTGTTTTATTTCTTTACATTTACGGATACTTAATTTAATTGCTGAAATTTTATTTAAAAAAATCGTTTTTTTTTACTGCAATTTCAACGTAAGCATGTGAAATGTTTGCTTATAGACATAAGCATGTGAAATGTTGTTTTATAGACATAATGTATCTATTGTTTTAAATCTGGAATGAATAAAACTTTTTATAAAAATAAATACTTCAATTATGTACTTTTTATGGAAAAAAATAAAGATCCTCTTTATGTGTAAAGTACATGAAAAGAACTAAATTGCAAAACCCTAATTGGGATGATGGTGACATTCTTTGATAAATTACTACATCCAATTCTTACACTAAAGTAATTTAATAAAACTGGTTCATGGTATTCAAAAGAAGTGGAAAAAGAGACTATGTTTTATGTATTTAAAAAAATACACGCCGTGGAGTAACATTTTTACTTTTTCTGTATTTGTTTTGTTATCTTTTACAAGTTATTTATGACTGAAATGCTTTTTAAGCAAAGTTTTCCTCGTAGACTTCAAAGTATAATTAAGTAATTCACATTTGTAACTATTTTTTTAGTAAATTTAAAATTCTTTCTAAATGTTTCTTTATTCTTATTTATGTTTGTAAGTTGATTATTGTATATCTTGACTCTTGACACAGTTATAGAGTACATATAATATGTTTTGAGAACATGAAAAAACGTCAATAGTTTCAATAAATAGGCTTTATTAATTTTATTCTGTTTATCAAAAAATAGCTTTTCTCTCTCTCTTTTTTTAAATTTTAGATATCCTTTATTAATTACTAATTATTCTTAAAATTTGTAACTCATATTTAGCGTGAACCCGATTTTAATGTAAATAAATTAATAACATAAATCTAATTTTTAGATTTTTGCTGACATTTCTCTAACACATTGGATAAAAATGTGTTTTTATAAAAAAATAATTGATTAACATTTATCAATTTAAAAAAATTTTAAATCTTTAAATAAAATTTACGATCATTAATTCCATCCCTTAATTGCAATTTCTATTTTAGCTTCAAAATATCTACAAATTTGTAAAATTTTGCTCGATATTTGCAATGATTTTTTTTTACTTCTGAGCCTAAATTTAACTGTGGAAGAATAAAACTCATTTTTAAAAAAATAGTAATGATAAAAATCTGATTAAAATGTGAAAACACAAAGCAAACATATTTACGCTTATTTCCCAAAAATAATTATTAAACTACTTAATAAGATTAATATTCAACTGCTAAGTTAATAAAAAATTTATATTTCCTGTAAATAAAATAAATTATTAGCAAAGTTATGTTTGCAATAATGCATATAAAAAAATAATTATTAATATGATAACGATAATGATCACTTAATATTTAAGTTTTGGTGAAAATAAATGCAACATCAATGTGATTTTTATTAAAGAAGTTTAATTATGAGATTTACTATATTTGATGCTCATCTCTCCACAAAAATCAATTCAATAAAAAATTGAATTTAAACATTTCCCTTTCCTTCTATCTATCTTTCAATTTTTATAAATTAACTTACAAATATAAATACAGAGATTTTGTAGCTTTCAAGAATGTGATAAAAATAAAATCTATAAGTTTAAATTCGAATAATTTATTAAAACATAACACAAAAGTTCGTAACACTTGTGTTAACTTTCAACTCACGATATTACTAGAAAGAAGTAAAGCGTGCGCTTCTTTGAAATATACTGTATTTCTAATTTTTTTTTACGAAAAATGTTCTATTTCTATTTCTATTTCTGTTCTATTCAATAAAATTTTACATTATGAAACTGCGGTACGTTTTTAACAAGTGTAAAATATACTTTCAAGGAAGACAAATTTTTATTTTAATTTTTGCAATAGGAATTTGTCAAATTTAATTTCATTAACATAAATTTGAGAAAGGAACCTGAAAGTAAACAGACTGCTTTAAAACATACCATTTAAAAAGCCATATAAAATTCACGGAAAAAAATATGAAATTTTTAACCAAAGACATTTATAGTTTAATCGATAAATGGTGTAAAATATACATCTGTCTCAGAAAAAAGACTATTCACAAAAAATTCGCAATTAGATTTCTAAGTATCTCTTACTTGATAATCCCTAGAAGATCAGAAAATTTTGATAGTAAATTTTAAAATATTATCTGATATATAAGAAAATTTCATCAAGCCTTCGAGTAAATAATTATACTTATAAAACTTGATTAAAAGAAAAAACTTTCTTACGTATCAAATTAAATCAAATCTTAAAAACGCAATGGAAAGTTTTCCTTTTTACTTAGAAATAAACTAAATGCATGGGTTACATAGTTCAAATTCTCTAGCTTTATTCGTATTATTAAATTGCTACATTGTATTTCTAATATTCTTTATTTTAGTCCAAACTGTCTTCTAAAAAAGATAAGCAGCCATTTATAGACTGACTCATCTGATACAGTTGGTGGCATTAGTTTCATTTTTCCAGATAAGTACTTCTTTTGGAAATAGAAGAATGAAAGAGCTTTATTTCATAATAATTTTTTTACTTCAATTTCAAAGTTTAACTAGGAGCGTTAGCTAAAAATTCGTAAATAAAAAAAAAATTATGAATGTAATTGTATGTACAATATTAAGAAAATGTATCATAAAAGGGAATTTAAAATTTTTTTTAACAATTTGTTTGTTATTTACTACTGATTTATTACTAAGAATTTTCTATTAAATTTTCTATTCTTTTAAAATATAAATACAACAACAACAAACAAATAAACACTGTATTTCAAATATTCAAAAACACTAGTATAATTTTTAGCCTCAGTAAAATTTCAAAAACAATTAAATTTTTTTTTACTTAAATATAGTGGGTTTGTTTATTACTATTTATGTTTTTTAAACAAGATCTAATGTGTTTGTTACATTCTCAATATTAGAATAATAATTCACATAATATGAAATATTTTTCATTGATTTTAGTCTTAATAAATGGCAAAAATGATTTCAAATACTATTTAGCTATGATTTTTTTATTTTCGGTTAACAATGTTTATTCTACGTATCTTTACATTACATCGTTATTCGTTTTTATTGGTATGACTCATATAAGGATTTTATTATAAAGTGTTGCTAAGTCGAATTTTGTTCTCTCCCTAGGAACATAGCATCACATCTTCTTCTATCGTGTTTCTTTGAAGATCGCTAGAAGTCCATCAAGGTTGGCTTGTCCTACAAACTGGAGGCAAATCAAAGAAATGGCATTGCATGCAATGATTAAGTTTTTAGAAAGTTATAGAACTGAAATCAATTAATGTAACAATGGAGAAATATTTTGTATAAATAGAAAACTGACTATATAAACAAAAAGTATTAATTCCATTTCTGAACGTAACTTAAATGACAATAAATTCCCCTTTATGTAGATATAGCAAAATAAAATTTAGATGTACTGCTAAAGTTAAATAATTTATTAAAGAATAAAAAACATTACACTCCTATATATGATTTAGATGCATACAAATCTTCTAGAAATAACATATCTAACATATTTTAGAAAAAATAATTCGTATAATAAAAATATGACAATTTTCAAAGCTAAATCAGTTCCCCCTCAATATATCGGTGGATTTGCTCTGCCACTTAAGAAAAAAAAGTCGTAACTTTTAGAAAGTTGTCCGTTGTATCGAATTTACAATATGTTGCGTTTTTTTTACATGAGCAATATTACGGGAAGCAACATTACTAAGTAATAGAATAAATGATGTTTAAAATTGAAATACAATGTAGTAGGTGAAAATAAATTGAGAATGTTTTTTTGTGTCTCTAAGATAATTTAAATACAATACCGTTTAAAACTAACTGAATTTGCAAATCTTATCAATTTTCTCAAAATGCGCAGGTAAAAAAAGTAAGACCAATGCTTCTAAACAAAAATGTAAATATTTAGTGTCAAATATGGAAGCATATATGTGGTGTGAGTTGTTTATATACTAAAACAAAATATTTTGAACCTTTTCTAGCAATTTCCTCTTTTATTTCGTTCAAACAAGTCGGCGAATTTCGTGGTGGTTTTTGTTTCTTGCAGCATCTGTTGAAATTCAAAATCTGACAGTTAAAATTAGATAGCCCCTAAAGTAAAGATGTAAAGACCCCTAAAGAACTGATGTTTTGAAAGTGACTCTTTCTAATCATTTCAATTCAATAGTACTTGAAGTTGTTACCTTTATTAAGGTGTCTTTCTGAAATTATTAAATAAACAATACTGACTTCTTTTGAATAATTGAAATAACCTTTTATTTTTAGCATTTAATGAGCAAAATGAGACGAACACATATATAAAATAGAAATTGAAAAAAAAATAATGAACTTTCAGAAGCACAGAAAGATTCTATATGTGATTTGCTTTTACTTTCTAACTTCTCGCTTTTATCTTGTTCATAAATAGCTTTTTCCGTCAATCCAGCTCAAGGATCGATCAATACCCCGAGATTTAGAAAAGACAAGAGTGAAAAAATATTAAGCATTTCCTTCCCAACAACCACTAAACGACACAACAAATGCTTTTTCCGCAAGAACTTCGTAATTAATGTTGCTGAAAATGGGTAATTACGCCGAGTAAACATACTAACTCGAGAGTAACGGCAACTCAAATAGCTGACTAAAGAAACGGAAAAATTCTTTTCTTTTGTAGTGTGAAATCAGAAGATCAGATTGCCTCATTTCACATTCAAAAAAAGATTGCAAAAAATACATTCATCTTTTGGTTTATGCTTATGTGAACATTTAACCTTTTCGGCTATGCGAATGAAAAACATTTTTATTAAATGATAAGTGAATTTTATTAATGTTGTCTAAAATTCTAAATAGTTGAATTATAATCTCCATTGTGCTCCTTTTTTTGCATGTCATTCATTAAAAATTCATCCAACGAAATATATATTTAAAAAGATTGAAGCAAATATGCATTTAATAAATGTACCTAAGCAGAGGCTTAGTGAATGAGTGATTTCACACAATAACTTATCAGAAACTTTGCACATTTATATTTTTAATATAAAAAAAATTGAATGAAAAGAAGCCGAAGAAGTAGTTTTAGTTTGATATAAAAATATAAGTGATGAGTTTGATAAGTTTGCGAAAATCGTTTTTAATATTACAGTGCATTATAGCTTCGATTGAAGTACAATACATTGCTTAACATTTATGTCCAACAGAAAAAGTATTCTTTATAACAATTATTTTTTAAGTGATAAAGTATTTTTAACAACATTCTATAAATTAATAGAATCAGCTTAATAATTTTAATTACGAACCCATTCAAAATATTAGGTTGGGGAAAAAGAAATCCATTATTTTTATATGAACTTCAGGACTTTATTTAACATGCTTCGGATTGTCCGATTTGGATCAAATATGCACCGTTTTGTTGTATGATTTGTTGCCATTTTAAAGGTAACTTCATAATGCCTCTCTCATAGAAGTCCTGGTCTCTATTTGCAAAAAACTCTAGTAGTCAATTTTCACAATCCTCCCTAGATGCCATTTTTTTATCATTAAAGAAATTTTGCAATGCAAGAAAAAGATGATAATCGCTTGGTGCCAAGTCCGGACTGTATGGCGGATGCATTAAAACTTCCCAACCAAGCTGCCGAAGTTTCTGACGAGTCACTGTAGATGTGTGTGGCCTAGCGTTGTCCTGGTGGAACACGACACCTCTCCTGTTGGCCAATTCTGGCCGTTTCTGGTCAATCGCTATCTTCAAACGGTCCAGTTGTTGACAGTAGAGATCAGAATTTAGCGTTTGGCCATATGGAAGCAGCTCATAATAAATAATCCCCTTCCAGTCCCACCAAATGCATAACAGAGCCTTCCTGGCCGTTAGTCCTGGTTTGGCCACCGTTTGAGGTGCTTCACCGCTCTTTGACCACGATCGTTTTCGCACAGGGTTATCGTATGTGATCCATTTCTCATCTCCAGTCACCATCCGTTTAAGAAATGGATCTATCTCATTCCGTTTGGCCAAGGCTTCGCAGATGGAAATTCGATCCATCATGTTTTTTTTCTGTTAATTGGTGTGGCACCCAAACATCAAGCTTCTTTTTGAATCCAGCTTTGTGTAAATGGTTTAAAACTGTTTTATGGTCAATTTTTAGCTCCTGGGCGATGTTACGACTGCTAACATGCCGGTCAACTTCGATCATTTCTCCGATTTTATCGACATTTTCGACGACCGGCCTACCTGTGCGAGGTGCATCTTTAACATCAAAAATTCCTGAACGGAATCTACGAAACCAAAATTGCACATAATTGGCTGCTACAGTATCGGAACCATAAACACCATTCACAATTTTAGCCGCCTGGCTGGCATTTTCGCCTTTGTCAAAGAAAAACTGTAAAATGTACCGAATTTTCTCTTTGTTCACTTCCATTTTTAACACCCTGTAACTCCCAACTGAATGGACCAAACAAAAAACAGAAAAAGAATTATTTTAGTCCGAAGTGCCACCTTTCTAACGAGCATAAATCTGAAATTGTTTAATTGATACTTTACGTGATATCGATCACTACAGCCATCTATCGAAAAAATAATGGATTTCTTTTTCCCCAACCTAATATTTAATTGTAACGTTTTGGCAATAGATAATTCAAAATCAGTATGGATAAAATTGTCTATTTCAATAATTATAAAAAGCTCTTTTTTATTTTCAATACTTAGATAAAAACCTATTCACTAAGCTCTTACTAAGTTTCCAAAGATAAGCCTCTTAATGTAGTTCCTAGATTCCCTAACTGCATACTTCACTATCAAAAGATACTTTAATAATTGCGACTACCTATCGAATAACATTGTCTTTCTGAGTTCGAGTGAAGTTCAACAAAACTGTGCAATAGATCCATAGCGCATAGCATTTAATTAAATCCGAAGATAGAAATTTTAAGGTAAGAAATTTCATAATTTTCACAAAAATTTTCATTTTAAAATTTAATTTTGATAGAAATTACATTAGTTCTTCTCATCTTTTCAGGCGAAAAAAACAGTAAAATAAATATCACTAATCACTTTAATTCAAATGTTCGTGAAAATATTCTTCTTCTTCTGGGAAATATGTAATAATGAACTAATTAATTTCGAACTATATACCAACGATTTTTGCTTTTCTTAGAGAAACATTTTCAAGAATATCTCAATTGAGAAATAGCGTCTTCTCTAAATATATGTTTAAATGTCTTAAAATTAATATGGAAAAGATCTTCCTAAATCCTGCACAAGCAGCATAAAAGATTTCTATTCCCATTTCAAATTATATAATTTAAGTAATTTCGTCATTTATAATTTAAGACCATTAATATCCTTTTCATAATCAAACTAAACGTCTTCATAAACATGATGTTAACTTGCTGATGTATTTCAATATTGAAGTTCAGTTAAAAATGCTAAAAATATATCTAAATATTATATATTGTGTATAATTCGAAGATTAATTTAAATAAACTTGTGTCTTTTAAAATCAGAAAGTAAACTTAACATTCGAAATTGCTTTTTTTAATAAGTTTTAAAGAAAATTATCATTCAAAGTCATGGCATATTTAATGCTTATTAAATACCTTATCATTTCCACATTTTATTCTTATTCACCATCATATTAATGCAATGCCATACTTTAACAATGTATATTCAGAATATTTTATTAAGCAAAGGAATAGTCAGTTTTTGCTATTTTGTGTTTCCTGAACAAAGCAAATAGCAGAAGTCAAGTTCGCTTCGTTATAACCAAACGTGTGAAGAATCAGTTATTCTTTTAACTTCAAACAAAGAACAAGAAGTGAAATGTTGATGCTCATCACGTTTCCTGTATTCTTTTTGGTTACAAAACTCAATAGAAGAAAAAAATTGCACCAGCAAGCAGTGTCTCAACACAGTAATTGTATAAAAATCAATAACAAACTACACCAGAACATCATTATTGATAGCTGTGGAACTGAGGGAAATAGAATGCATAAAAGTTTTAAATTTGTCGTAGGAATTTACCAAAATTTTAGCAAGTAATGGTAATATAAACACCATTTTTGTGAAGATCAAACGATGATTAAAAAAGTTATTAAGATTGCTTTTTTTTTTCTAACGAGTGTAAAAATAGGATTTTTAAAATATAGAGCACATGGTTACTTTTATACAGAGCAGCTAAGCTGTTTGCAATATCCTTTTGATTTTTTCGTGAATGTCGATTGTTGATATTGCAATACATATATATATTGAGCTATATAATTAACGAAACGAGAAATTATATTTAATAAGGGAAATAAAAGGTAAATAACAATTTTTCATATTAACTCTTCAAAAATTCATATAAATAATTATTAGGTATTGAATTCATCTATTAGATATTACGTACATTAAATTCAATTTTAACTTATATAACATAATTTCTTCACTTTTGTAAGTTATTATATGTATTGAAATCAATATGAGGAAGTATCCCCACTTCTGTAGTTTCGTAAAAATTGTTTATTGGGCACGCGGCTCATAAAATGCGTGAAAGAACCGGGTTAAAGACACAGACCCTACCTTATATTAAAGGAATCTTCGAGCAGCCTCATCCATCGCCTTCGAAAAGTCTCATCCATCAAAAATATTTTAACCAGAAAGACGCTTGATGAAGTATGCCATAGCTGACAACAAACTAAGTGCTGCTGAGTCTTAGAAGCCAAGCCAATAGGCTGATTCTGAAGTGATGGTCTTCAGTCGATAAGAAATGGTTTGGAGGAAATTACGAAGAAGAGAATAATAAACTACTAGTTAGATGTAGTAGCTATTAATTATAAAAATAAACTATTATAGTGATATATGTTATTAAGGTGATAAAATTTGTTATTTGTAGTCCATGAAAAGTAGAAGGAAATCTACATAAATTAGTTATATTGTCGTACAATTCTTCCATAAGTTTTCATGCCATTAATAAAAAAACAAGAATATATAATTCTCATTTTTAATTGTAAAACAATTATCTTTTAATTATGTTACCCTTATGGACATCCTGTTCAGAAATATTATTGTCCCAAATTTATAGTCGATACAGTTGGGGTTATAGGAAACTACGAGATTCAATAATATCACTTCTTTATTATGAACTTTGAAGAAATATAAAAATTTAAGAAATAATCAATTTTATTATAAAAAAATTAAAAATAAAACATAAATAAAAAAAGACAATTATACTGACAAAAATAAATACAATTGGCGCAATATTATAGAATTTACTTACTATTAATAGTTTAAAAACTGAATTTGTGCTTGAAAACCATTTGTGCTTTGAAACCATTTATTTGTGCTTGCCTTTGTTTTGAAAATGTTTAATTTATATAAATTATTAACAACATATTTTTATTACATATTGAATAAGACTTTCTTAATTTTAACAGTAAAATGCATTATGTAACTTTAAAATCATCAAAAAATATCTTTAGTTTCAAAATGCGGTAGATATTAAAAATTAGAAGGTTCATGTTTAATTCTTAAAATTCAATTTCACATAAATTGGAAAAAAAAATCTTGAAATACTTAGGATTAATTTTATTTATTTCAAATCATAAGAAGTTATACGTATTATTGATGAACTTTTATAAAGTATTAATTTTTTCCTTGGCTATTTTCAAATGTTTTCCATACATTTGTGTCTTATGTATTCACTAAACTGAAAATGCTTTGTAGAAAAAAACATCTTTTCTAGTTTTTCTAACAATTAACATTCATATTACTTCATATCAGCTTCAGATTATTATATTCAAATAATTGAAGTTGCGGCTATAAAATTCACACAAAAATGAGTTAATAAACTTTAAAATTCATTATTTTTTTTTTCATTTTTTTCTATAAGCCTTCTTATAGAAAAAAAATGTTTCTTCAAATATGATTAAAATGTCAATCAAATATTATAGAATCCAAAAAAATATCAAAACAAAATTACATTACATTAGGAGAAAAGTTAAAGCCATCCCAACGTGAACTAAAATTGTCTTTTAATAGTACCTTTCAAAACTACATGCCAGAAAGTATGCAGCAAAAAGAATCGGTCATTTTCTCACTAAACTACAGGAAACGTTGTTGCTTCATATCCTATCCTTTCAGGTTAATTCACCTCAATTAGAGATCATTTGTAGAACAACTCGCCTATTTTTAAGCGAGAATATGTGTTCGTTACGTTTATCTTTATTTTTACTTCTGGAACAACCTCCTTAAAGATAAGCCTGTAATTTCCACATAACTCCGATCTTCACGCGGAAGAAAACAGAGCCCAGCGTCTTGAAGGAGTGCAGAAAAAAGGGTCTTGTCGAAGTTCTTCTAATTA
Source organism: Caerostris darwini (assembly GCA_021605075.1). Taxonomy (NCBI): domain Eukaryota; kingdom Metazoa; phylum Arthropoda; class Arachnida; order Araneae; family Araneidae; genus Caerostris; species Caerostris darwini. The sequence continues at coordinate 51,677 of BPLQ01001534.1, read as the reverse complement.
GTTCGTTGAAGCGGTAATCCTTTTGCTGTTGGACGAATAAATAGCTAGTTGCTTCTTGTTATGACTCGAGTTTAATTAAAGGGCATTTGGTGCTATTTCTCAACAGAGGCGATAATTTTCATTCCAATATAAGATCCAGATTTACTGATTTAAATTAGGTTCACATGTTCACTCTAATCAGCATCGACAAAATACTTTATTTTTCAACAATCATCAAAAGTTTCGAATTTTGGAGTTAATCCAGAAGTATTATTCATTTGAAAAGTTTCATAATTAAATATTTTTTCTGGATTTGTCAATTTTAATCAAATTCCAAAGTAATTCTACTTTCTTTGCTTTGTATTTTTTGAAAAATGTAGCGTTTTTTTTTTTTTTTTTTTTATTCTAACCTAGTGCTTTTTTTTACGTTTTCTCAGTAAAAATTTTAATGAGAGTTTCTTAAATAGAAAAAAGTTGGCTTTAAATTGGTAGAAAAAATAATAATTTATGTGCATTTTTATTAGAAATGTCCATTAAAATAATTATCTTTTTAAGCGATAATTTGGAAAATAAAGTTCTTATTGGAATTTTGTGAGCAAAGATTGTTAATATTATCTTTTCCTTTATTAAATCTTTACAATAATCAACATGCATAATAAATAGCTAATATTTAATATTATTAAAACTAGGATTCTTGTAAGTTTTGTAACTTACCAGAACGTATTGTGAATATTTATAATATTTATTTAAATTCCACTTGAATTCCTCGAATTTGACATTAAATTGAACATATTTAAATTCTCTATACAAACACTATAAATGTAAATTTATTGGTCATATACAAATAAATAATTCATTCGTTTTATGCGAGTATTGTCTCCAATGCTATGAAATATAATTATAATAAATAAAAAAAAGACAAAATCCATCATAAAAGCCTACAAGAAATTGGTATCAGATGCAAAATACGTACCGAAAATTAAAAAAGAACAAAAAGAAAGTGCTTAAATTCAAATGTAAGTGTGGCGACAAAAAAGCATACATTATTTAGAGCTCTATATGGAAAGCGATAGAAATTCTTTCAAAAAAGTATTCTGAATGTTGCTAAGAATGTTAAGTTACACTTCCAGAAATTTCAAAAATTTCAAAAACAAAATTTAGTGTTAATTAAATCGGCTTGAGAGATGATTTAATTGAATCTTCAATATATTACCTATTCTACAGTTTTTCAAAAATTTAATTTGTGGTACTCTACATAGCAGGAAGTGTTGCTCGCAAAACAAACTGAGAATAAGTGCCTAGAAATCATTCGGAGATGTAAAGCATCAGTAGGTAAGCGTCAAGCTTAGTGTGAGTGTCCACGCTTTTAAACATTATGCCGAGTGTTATTTTAATCCACTGTGTATCTTCTTTGTCATTGATGCAGGGTATAAAACTGAAATCAAGCAAAGCGATGCTTGTTCTATTCAACAAGAGCTACAACAGGCCTTTTGACTTCAGCCCAAGCTATAAGGAACCGGTATTATATCCACCGCTCAGAGCTCTTAGATTTATATCTGGAGACGACTCTAACCTAATGTAATGTGCAGTAACTGTTATAAGTTTATATCAATAAATTTTGAGGGTTCTTCCGCTGGTGGATGTAAAATGGTAGAATCTTTTCACAGTGCATCCAATGGTGGGATTAAAGATTTTTACTTGGCGTCAAAAACAGGTTGTATTTTTACTTTCGGAAGCTAGTATGTTGGTCAGTTTTATTTAAATAGACATTTAAGCATCTACTGACAAGGATAACATAACTTATATTCAGCGGTAAACAAAATTTAAGGTAAACTTAAAAATAAATGGTATTTAAAAATAAATTATTGATTACACTTAATATTAAAAGTTACTTGTTTTTAAGTTTGCTTGTTTACTTATTAAGTTTAAAATAATATTTGGAAAATTTAAAATTCGTGAAATTAAGACTTACAAAAATTTTCGTTTCTATCTTAAGATGAACTGTGACATAATACAGCCCATACAGCCCCGAAATTTATATTATAATTAATAAAATATGTTTAGACAATTTAATTATGTGGTCATTAAAAATTACAAAACATGATACATTTTTCGATTGAATAGATAGGGCTACATTGCAGCTCATTTTCTAATTGACTAATTGGTTACTTTTATAAGTATAATAATACATTACATTTTATTCAAAACAAATTTTCAAATACAAAAATTGAAAGTAAAGCTTGTATTAGAAAATAGTTACATAATTATGTTTTCTGTGCAGAATTGGGATTTTTATCACCTTTTAATACCTAGAAATAGCTGGCACTTTTCTTTTTAATTTTAAGTATTAAAAATTCTACTGCACCAAAAAATTATAATACTAGAACAGTTGTTATTTTTTTATTTTAATATGTGCGATATCAACCTATTTTAAGGACTTAGAAATCACTGTTGTTGATTTAATTATGCTTAAATAAAAGTTCCAAAAAGGCTTACGAAAAAAAATTCCTAACAAATAAAATTCACTCAATAATATGTTACTAGCATTCAATTTAAAAGAATGTAAGTTATTTAAGTTTACTTATTTAATCCAGTCCAATTTTTAAGTCTATCCAAGCATAAAGGAATAAACTTTTATTCAAAAGCTATCGAGAAAATAAGCCACATCATTTAAATTTCAAAAGCAGTAGGAAACTGTTGTAGAGATCAATTAATCGAAACTTCTGAATCTCTTTCTCCTTGAAATTTTCAAAGCGACTCTCGTCAGAAGATTAAAGGATTAAAACAGGAGCTATCCTATTTTCTAAAGAGTAACTTATTTTAGCAATCTGCTTCAATTGACTGGTCCGTAAAATGAGCTTAATTTACGTGTTACGGAGGAATGTCTTTGATATCCATGCTATTTCCCGAATTTCAATGTTAGGTGGCAAATACTTTCATTTTCACATAAATTCGTCTTATTTGCACATACAAATTGAGAAATGTTAAGTGTTGTTTTGACTTTTTAGGAAGTATTGAAATAAATTACATTAGACTATTTCACAAATTTATTCGATCTTAAAATCTGAACGAAACAATTTGCTTCTTGTAAGAAAGATGAGTTTGCAATTAACTAGAATATTTTTTGATTTATTATTGAATATAAGCCCTTTTGCAAATAGCCCAAGCCTTTTGGGAGTACTTTTAGGAGTAATTACACAACTGACAGCATTCACCTATTGTATGGAAGGAATCCTATCAGGCAGTTTCACAATTAGCCCCTTAGAGTCTTTTTGTTCCTGAAAGCAGTGATTGTAACAAACACTGCTAGTGGATTAGAATCTGGGGCACATAATGCAACTTGGCCAAGGATAATAGTTTTAAAGAAAATAAGCATTAATTCTAAAAATTCACTTGTTCAAAATAAAAGACCTGAAAGTAATAAACAAATAAACATTTAATAACGTTTTAATGACTATATTGTTTTGAATTACATATTTCTTTATCTTCAAGTACAAAACTCCATTTTTATACATGGTGTGGCTTTAAATCGGATTTTGTATTTTCACTTTATTCCGTCATTTGCAGTTTGAAAATTCTGCTTCGCAAAAATATGTTGTTATAAAAGGTAGCAATATATGATTTAGAATTTTTAATGTGTTCATGTTATCCAAAAAAGGCTTAAAGTATTTTTGCTGTAAGTCAAGATCAGTTATTAAATCTATTAATAATTTTAGTAAAATATGTTGCCTTAGTTGTAACTTTAAAATGATTCATGCCCAAGACTTGTCTTAAGAGAAGTAAATAAAAAATTTGTAAACCCGACACTAACATATTTTTTTACCTTCAAAATAATATGCTGTTGTCGGGTAACAGTAGAATATAAAAACAGTAGAATATTTAAAAATTATATAAAGTTTAACTTAACGGGCTTTTATACACTGAAGTGACAAAAGTCATGGGATACCTCTTAATATCGTGTCGGCCCTCCTTTCGCCCGGCGAAGTGCAGCAACTCGACGTGGCATGGACTCAACAAGTCGTTGGAAGTCTTCTGCAGGAATATTGAGCCATGCTGTCTCGATAGAAGTCCATAATTGTGAAAGCGTTGATGGTGCAGGATTTTGGGCACGAACAGACCTCTCGATGATGTCCCATAAATGCTCGATGGGATTCATGTCGGGCGATCTAGGTGGCCAGATCATTCGTTGGAATTATCCAGAATGTTCTTCAAACCAATCGCGAACAGTTGTGGCCCGGTGACATGGCGCATTGTCATCCATAAAAATCCCATCGTTGTTTGGGTACATGAAGTCCATGAATGGCTGCAAGTGATCTCCAAGTAGCTGAACATAAGCATTTCCAGTCAATGTACGGTCCAGTCGCACAGAGGACCAAGTCCATGCCCTGAAAAAACAGCCTACACCATTACGGAGCCACCACCAGCTTGAACAGTGCCTTGCTGACAGTTTGGGTCCATGGCTTCGTGAGGTCTGCGCCACACTCGAACCCTACCATCCGCTCTTACCAACTGAAATCGTGACTCATCGGACCAGGCCACTGTTTTCCATTCATCTAGGGACCAACCGATATGCTCACGTGCCCACGAGAGTCGCTGCAAGCGATGTCGTTCTGTCAGTAAAGGCACTCGAGTCGGTCTTCTGCTGGAATAGCCCAAGAAAGCCAAATTTCTCAGCACAGTTCTAACAGACAAGTCCCTTGTACGTCCCACATTGATTTCTGCGGTTATTTGACGCAGTGTTGCTTGTCTGTTAGAATTTACGACTCTTTGCAGACGTCGCCGGTCTCGGTCGTTAAGTGCAGGCGGTCGACCACTGCGCTGTCCATGGTGGGATGTTATGCCTGAAATTTCATACTCTCGGCACACTCTTGACACAGTGGATCTGGGAATGTTGAATTCCCTAATGATTTCCGAAATGGCATGATCCATGCGTCTAGCTCCAACTAACATTCCGCGTTCAAAGTCTGTTAATTCCCGTCGTGCGGTCATCATCACGTCAAAACCTCTTCACATGAATAACTTGAACAGAAATGAAAGCTCTGCGAAAGCACTGCTCATTTATACCTGTTCTACGCGATGCTACTGCCATCTGAAAATTTGCATATGGCTATTCCATGACTTTTGTCACTTCATTGTATATAACTTAACTAAGTTTAACGGAATTTTATATATTTCTTCATAGATAGTTTAATGAAATTCACCTGAACATATTTTTGGAAACCCAGCTCTAGTCACTAAGACAAGATTTTTGTTTGCTCTCAGTAAATATCATAACAAAATTTAATTCGTCACAAACAAATAAAAATGGCGACTGAATACTTATAGCTGAGAACAAATTTAAGAGAATAATATGCATATTATATAACGTCATAAGAATGGACCAATTCATGTCGCTAAACATTATAGTCATTCCTATTTGCAAATTTAAACCTTATGATTTGATCGACATTTATTTGAACACGTTTAATTATTTACATTAACATATTCTTGTTGTTCTTAAAATATATTATTCCCGTGGATTTCCAAATATAGAATTTTTTTTAGAATTCCTTTACAAAAAAAATCCAATTCGTAGAAAAATGCCATGTTTGATTATGCTTCACAAAAGGAAAGGAATTTTTAAATTCTATATTTTGCATAGTATTCATCTTTTATTCAACATGAAAAAAATATCTTTAAACTCACTATTTTGGGATAAAGTATTTTCACCTTATGTAACCCGAAATATCTTTTAATAATCCCTAATTATTATATAGTTCTCATAATCTTGCAATTAATTTCTTTATCATAATCAAAATTCCGTAAAATACGAAGACGGAAAAGTAACAAATATTTAATCAATAAAAAATCTTTAATTTGAAATTCGGACGTAAATAAAAACATTCTTATTGCGTCAAATTGTTTTTCAGTAATACTTATATAAAATCTAAAGCTTTTAGTACATTATGTAAAGAACTAATTAATGTAGTTTTGGGATACACTTCAGTTAATTATGAGCGATTCAGTGAGAAACTGTCACTGAAACATTTTTATTAAAATAAATAAAACACAAATATCTTGAGTTATAAACATCAGATAAAATTTTTCTTATGTGTGAGTTAGGAGACAATTCTCTCTAATCAAAGTTTTTTTTTTAAAGTAGCCTTAAAGGGAATATTACTAAAATTAATTATAAAAAAATGTCATTGATTTTTGAAAATACATTGCATTGATTATTTCGATATATGTTGGAAATTCAGAATCTATTAAAAAGAGAAGATTCTAAATTGTAATTATAGAAATAAAATATTCATATTCTTGTTGATTTCCAAACAATGAGCATTTCTTTAATAAAATGTCCAATTACCAAAGAATACAGTTTTTAATTGTTTCGTTGTAAAAGAATTTTTTAATTTATATATTTTCCTTTAAAATATATATTTGTTTTTATTTTCGATGGAAAAAAATATCTTATAACTCATATATTTTCTGGAATGAAAAATTTTCATTATGTAAATTGAAAACATTTTTACAGAATTTTCTATTTCACATAAAATTTGCAATTAATTTTTTTTAACAAACTAACTATCAACACACATTAATAAGGAATATATTTTATAAGTATTGAAAAGTATGCATTCGTTCATTAAGAAAATACTGAGTTATTATTTTAGTAAGAAAAATTCTTAAAATAGCATCCTTATGACATTTTGAGAGTTTATAACTTTGATATATAAAGTAAAATTTTTAAAAAACCTTTTTATCCAAAGCATTTACAAAAGTTCAAGAATTAATTACATAATGTTTTAAAAGCTTTTTTTACAGACATGTTTTTAAGGCTTTATTATAATAACATGTTGCTGTTTTATTTTATGCAGACCTATATTGTTTGTTTCTTTGTTTGTCATTAATTAAACGAATAAAAGTTTTTGTATAAAATTGTCTGCATTCATATATTAAAAACAAATTTTAAATAAATGTTAACATTTTAATTTTAATGTTAGCATTTTAATTGATCCTCGAAATTAGAAGTCGATATTGGGATTTATTGTTGTTTTTTCCCCGATGATCTTCTGTTTCTTACAACAAACCTTAAAATTAATAACTGATATTTGAAAATAATAAATCTTGAAATTAAAAACTGTCAATTGTAAACTAATAAAACTAATAACTTCGAAAAGATTTGTGACTATATTTATTTTGTAATGCAAATACAATTCTTTCTTTTAATAGAACACTTCTGCTTTGATTTAACATAATGTTTCTCTCTATTTCATATGATGAATATTGTTTTTCATTAAAAGATCATTTTTACGTAGGCTTTCTCTTTGGCTACTAACATGTGTTATAAGGGGTTAATCGGTGCATAATCGGATTACCTATACTTAAAACAAAGCCTTTCTGATAATAATGAATAATAACGTGGTTCAAAAGCAAATCTCCCAATGCAGTTAAAAGGGCAATAGTACTTAACATGAAAGTCAAATTGAAATGAATTTTTCATTCTCCCTTACAAGGCAGAAATTAGTGAAGGTCAAAAGTGAACCTGTAGAGGTCCTGAATAATCCAAGTAATAACACGTGGACATCTACTGCATTAATGAGAAACGATCAATCCTTTGTTCCCCTTATTTGTTGAATTGATTCTATTGATTAAGTGTCCACTTTGCATTAAGTGTCAAATCGGCCTGGCTACAACAGCACTTTCCTGTAACCCTCTCATCTCTTACCCCATAAATCTAATTAATGAGTTCATTCAGCAAAATTTATTTCCTTCATTTTTGTGTTACTGTAGTCGAAATTCAAATCTTAATTTTAGAATTCCTCTAATTTCCTAATCAATTTATTTTAGTTGAATTTTGATTTCTTTTATGAATTATTAAATTAATATAATTTTTTAAGAAATTTATTAAGTAATTAACATTTTTTTAAATCAATCTATGCACTATATTTTACTTTTGGTAAAATGAGTTCAAAATTTTTTTTAAATTATGAAATTAATTAATTAAAATAATTTATTCTATGGGTTAAATTTAAATCTATAAATTGAAACATTATTTATTTTTTTAAGTTTTTTTTAAATTAAAAATTATTGGGCAACGGTATAAATTTAATAAGAATAGAATTATTAACTATAATTTATGAAATATTATTTATTTTGTATCCTGAACAAATGCAACAAAAAGGTTTGTTGGCTTTAAAAACAAATTTTCTGGCATTACTCATCATTTTGGACTCCTACACAAATCTAAATGATTTTTATGGTTTACTATTTTTTTTCAATTCCTACTATTAGTTCACACTCTCACTATATATATCTTGTTCAAATTTTCAAACGTTCATAAAATACTTTTTATTCATCCACTCAAGTTCAAACACATTTTTTTCAACTTGTAATGAATGACACTGGATGTTAATAGTTTTTTCAAATATTAATTCATAAATTAAACTAATTAATTAATTTTAGTTTTTTTTTAGATTTAAGTTGCACGTATCTAATAATAGATAGCACCAGATGTAAGAGGAAAATTTCAACTTTATTTGTAAAAGACTGTCCTGCAATATAGTGAAAAAAAAGTAGAAATTGATTTTAATTATTTTTATTTTTTATATTGCTTGTTTTATCTCAGTTTCCATATCTCTTAAGGCGAATACAATGAATAATTTAAGGGAAGAACACTTGATAAATACAGCGAAACTAATTTTAAATTCGTAATGAATTAAAATTAATTTCAATTTCAAAATTAATATCTTAGAAATTTCTTGAAAATGGAAATAACATTAACATTTTTAAAATGTGTAAGTTAATTCCCAATATAAAGAAAAAATATGAGAATTTCTTTTTACCGTTTGATTTTTTTACCTTACAATCATGTTTTGATATAAATAACTATTTGTATTAAAATAAAGAAAAAAATATTTTGAGACACGTTTGGTGATTTTACATATTAGTTTTTACTTAACATATTGTTATAATATAAATAAAATGTTGTAATACACTGAAGTGACAAAAGTCATGGGATACCTCTTAATATCGTGTGGGTCCTCCTTTCGTCCGGCGAAGTGCAGCAACTCGAAGCGGCATGGACTCAACAAGTCGTTGGAAGTCTTCTGCAGGAGTATTGAGCCATGCTGTCTCGATAGACGTCCATAATTGTGAAAGCGTTGATGGTGAATGATTTTGGGCACGAACAGACCTCTCGATGATGTCCCATAAATGCTCGATGGAATTCATGTCGGGCGATCTAGGTGGCCAGATCATTCGTTGGAATTGTCCAGAATGTTCTTCAAACCAATCGCGAACAGTTGTGACCCGGTGACATGGCGCATTGTCATCCATAAAAATCCCATCGTTGTTTGGGTACATGAAGTCCATGAATGTCTGCAAGTGATCTCCAAGTAGCTGAACATAAGCATTTCCAGTCAATGTTCGGTCCAGTCGCACCAGAGGACCAAGTCCATGCCATGAAAAAACAGCCCACACCATTACGGAGCCATCACCAGCTTGAACAGTGCCTTGCTGACAGTTTGGGTCCATGGCTTCGTGGGGTCTGCGCCACACTCAAACCCTACCATCAGCTCTTACCAACTGAAATCGTGACACATCGGACCAGGCCACGGTTTTCCATTCATCTAGGGACCAACCGATATGCTCACGTGCCCACGAGAGTCGCTGCAAGCGATGTCGTTCTGTCAGTAAAGGCACTCGAGTCGGTCTTCTTCTGGAATAGCCCAAGAAAGCCAAATTTCTCCGCACAGTTCTAACAGACAAGTCCCTTGTACGTCCCACATTGATTTCTGCGGTTATTTGACGCAGTGTTGCTTGTCTGTTAGAATTTACGACTCTTTGCAGACGTCGCCGGTCTCGGTCGTTAAGTGCAGGCGGTCGACCACTGCGCTGTCCATGGTGGGATGTTATGCCTAAAATTTCATACTCTCGGCACACTCTTGTCACAGTGGATCTGGGAATGTTGAATTCCCTAACGATTTCCGAAATGGCATGACCTATGCGTCTAGCTCCAACTAACATTCCGCGTTCAAAGTCTGTTAATTCCCGTCGTGCGGTCATCATCACGTCAAAACCTCTTCACATGAATAACTTGAACAGAAATGAAAGCTCTGCGAAAGCACTGCACATTTATACCTGTTCTACGCGATGCTACTGCCATCTGAAAATTTGCATATTGCTATCCCATGACTTTTGTCACTTCAGTGTATAAGAAATATATATAGATAACTATATAAAATTTAGATTGAATTAAAAGAAATTATAAAGTAAGGCTATTCCTTTTCAGACGTTATCAAAAATACTTCAGTAAGCATATTTAAGGACAATGAAACCACAGTTAAATGGAAAAGTACAATCTTACATTTTTAAATGAAGTTTAAATAACAAAATGAAATGAAAATGACGCTAAATATTTGGAATTAAAAAAAAATTCCTATTATTTTAATATTTTTAAATTCCAACCAACAATTAAAAATTGGATTATTTATAATAAACACAAGAGAAAATATACTAAGATATAATTCAAAATATCTATTGAAGTTTCAATACATCTACCCCTTCTCCTCGAAAAAATTCAAAGTAATCATATTTCAACAACTGTGATATTTATTTAAGGTCGTGAATGCCTTTTTATCTAATGGAAACAGTCATAACCTGTTTCCACCATTCAGTTTTCATTACGTTTACTTAACTAACGTTCGTAACTTTCTACATGGTTTCTCCGGTGTATGAATGCAAGCAAACACACCCATCCAGCTGAAAAATTGGATTTTGTGGCGTCTCATGTGAATCACGGATTTGCATACATTGCGTTTCTCTTCAGAGCAATTGTAGCTTTTCTCATTTACAGTTACAGGAGAAAATTATCCAACGGAATGCTGGTTTTAAGTAGAGAAATTTTATTTTTTTGTGATTTTAGGAAATTTGTAAATAAAGTTGCTTTTTATTCTTAGTAAGAAAAATAACGTTTTTGAAATCAGCTCGTGTGTTGTTTCCGGAAATAAAAAAAAAATATATATTTTTTCAAATAATGCTTACAGAGTTAAGTCAATAACAGTAAATAAAAATAAATTAGTAAATTGTTACTCGAAAATATAATAAATAGTCTAAAAATATAAAATCTACTGATATTGAAGGATTGTTCTGCGTACTCTTTATTCTGCTTATAATAATAATATACATGCATAAAAGACGTAATTTTATACTCTAATATTTGTTTATGCAACAAATAATAAATGTTATATTATATGAATATATTATAATATATAGTAAGACTCCATTTCATTAATATCTGCCTACATTATTGCTAAATTCATTCCCCTTTCTCCTTAATGTTGACTTATTTAAGAGGTTTATTTTTATGCAAAATAGGTTTGATAGGTATAGCGCATATTTTGTATAATTATATAGGTTTTTTTTTAAATAAAATATATCATTTTTACAAAAATTAAAATAAAAAATAAAGGATTATTGTATGCTGTTACAAAATGATATCTAAAATGAATGTCAGGATTTTGAACCTTATAATTTTAAAATTGGAATAATTTTATTTCTTCTTGATTAAGTTAATTAATTTTATTCCTGTGATGAAATGGGGACACGTAAAAATGTTTGTTTTAAACTCCTAACTTAAGCTAGAGATGAAAGTAGTTCACTTATGTAAGCGAATTTGTTCGTCTTTTACTAAGATTAAATGATAAGGACTATTTGTTATTCAGTCCTTTTATTAGTTCTCTATCTTTAAAAAAGTCATTGCTAAATACATTTATTTGGACATGATAAAATTTGACGTGCTTCTTAACATAAAAGTAGCAATGAGTTTTTTTTAAGTTAAACTCCCAATTTACTCTGCTTGGTCAAAGGCCTTTAATGAAAGGCTCTAAATGCCAGGTATGGACCAATTCCCTGAACTTTCGAAGTAGTAAACTTACCTTTCATGAATGAAATTAGAGTTTAAATTATTCTATATTCTATTCAGCACCTTTTAAGGGGGATAGACATTAGCAATTAAGTTTGCTTCAGTGATAATCACTTCCTTAGAGGAACTATAGAAAATTGATTATCGAAATCGACGAAAGAATCTCAAAGAGAAACATACAAAAATTGGTTCAGTACTTTAGATATTTCTCTACATTTAAACCTAAAAATCTTCAAAATACACATACTAATACTTACATTATACTAATTTGTAATAATGACATTCTTTTTGTTTAAAATGTATATCTTTCTAGTATAGTCCATAAAAGAACTATAATGCACTTGAGTATTGAGTTGATGATTCAAATGAAGAAAAAAAATTCTATTTTAATAAATTTGAATACAAATACAGTATCAGTATTATCAAAATGCTTTTAGAATGTTATTTAAAATCTGTAATCAAATTTTATTTATTATATCAGTTGAATATTTATAAATGCGTATAAGTGCAAACATATTAGTTTAATAATTTACAAAACATATGTTTTCTTTAAAAAATAAATATTTTAGACAGAAAATTCATTTTACACAACGTCATCACAAGTCATTATCAAATTAACCATGGAAAGTATTAACTTATAATTAAGTAGAAGTAGCTCCAGATTCGATAAATTGCACTTATTTGATTTGTCTTTAAAGGGCATGTAAATATGAAAGAACTCATTCGAGATGTATTGATACGTCTTACTGGCAAGCATAAGCTCATTTGGGGAAAAAAGGACTCAATAAAGAAATCAACTTAATTAAAGATATTAATAAACATTAGAATAATTTAAAGTGCAGTTATTATTTTATTTTATTTTAAATTTAGCACTAAAAAGGAAATTAATTATTATTTAGTTAAACAACTATAATTCGGATAACCTTTCTTAATTATTTCATTAACTTTAAATTTCTAAACTAAAGTAACTAGAATTCAAGAAATATTTTTAAATTAAAATTTATTTATTTATATATTCTAGAAGTTATAAAGATATATTTTGAAAGAAATATCAAATAGGTAAGAAATATAATGTGGAATAAAAAGGATTATAAAAACAGAACATAATGAATCATTTGCTACATAAAATTGATGAAAAGTTTATAATATCACTAGCTTCATAAAGTTTATATGAATATAAATTTAAAATTAACAAAAGATATTTAAAAGATATCCTTATACGTATATGTCTATTATACCTTCGTTAATAATATCAGTATTGTAATTATTTTTCCTCAGTGCAATTATTATTTAACTATATTTTATTATATAGATATCTATGGTCTACTATCATAGATTACAAACCCAATATAGATTATAGTACCCAACAAAAAATAAATTAAAAAAACTTTAATTTATGACACTAATAAAAAACGTGATATAAAGCTATTTTGAATATTATTGAGAAAAAAATTATGCTTTTCTTGCTGTAATATTTTGTAATAAATATGACGTTTCAGGATTTCCAATATCATTGAAAAAAATTAACTTCAAGAAAGCTAAACCTATTCATATTTTCTTACCTGGAAAATTTCAGTAGTATTTAAATAAAAATACATGTCTGAATCAAATAGTAGAGCACAATTCCCAATATTGAAATTTCTTGTAATTACAATCCTGAAAAACTAATTAAATTAAAATCAAAATTAAAAATAATATTAGAGCCTTTCTCTTTATTGAGACATTAATCCTGTTTAGATCCTGCTCTGAGCAAGACTTTTCTCGCCGAGCGATATTGGGAGGCTAGAGATATGTTAGATTAATGAACTCTGTTTCAGCATGTTTTGTTGTTTTCTCTGTTCTTTTTTTTGTTGTTGTTCTTTTTATTGCTGTAATTGTTCATAATCTGCCATTGGAAATAAAAAAAATAAAAAAATAACAATAATATTGTAACGATAAGCATCTAATAATTTAGGTATTAAAAATGATCGATTTATGCTACTATCGTAATGGTTAAAATTACTTTATTCGGAGAAAATGAATCAAAATAAATATTACCATGCACATACCCTGAAAATGTTGAAGAATATTTCATCTCTTCAAGTTTTCTGAAGCTTATTGCATGATTAAAATAACGAAAACAACAGAGCATTTAGTATTAAAGTAAAAAAATTGTATCATAACAGCGAAAAAGTAATACAATATTTTTATAATATCAGTAGTCTATTGAAGTAATTATTGCCCTTATAGTCTATCATTTCTATTGCATTTCTGCAGACAGTCTATATTCTCCGGAATAATATAGATGTTTTCGCATTGAAAGTACTGTCCCCCACAATTTCCTTCAGACTTGACAAAAGAAGGCAAACCCAATGCAGCCACTTTTCCCCCTAAAAAACTGATGAAGTCCAGCGATACTAAAATTCCCTTTTAAAATCGAATACTGGAAAGGAAAGGCAGCAGAAAAAAACTCTGATAGCCGGGTTTCTGTAGATGTGAGTAAGCACATGCAATTCTTATTTCAATAATATCCACCTCCACCGTTATTCTTTTGAAATTTCCTTCCGCGTGAATGATTTCACGATGGGTGGTTAAGGGCACTATCGCGGTGAAGACGATGTACTTATCCGTTATTACACACGATGACAATTTTCACGGCTCATCTGACTGAAGAACGCGGATGAGCTTCATTCATCTCTATTCCACAGGAGGTTTCAAAGGAGATTTAGGTGTTCTTTATGACCCTGTCAAGCGCTTCCACATAACCGTTAAATTGGCCGGAAGTCCCCGATAGGTGCCAAAGCTCCTTCGAATGATCTCCCTTTATTCTAGTTGTTCTAACGACATCGCGGGAATAATTCTCTTAAAACGCTTCAACAACCGAATCTCGATCTCGTTAACGGGATCGGAATATGCATTAGAATGACGGATTTCACTCGTCGACAAGACTTAATGTCGAAAGGCTGACGAATGAGATCCCTTTTTCTCTTCTTCCAAATAGTACTAGGCGGTTAACCAATTCAAAGACTTAACAGTTTTTTTTTTAAATCAAGTCCTCATAAAACACATCTAAATGTTTTATTTGGAATTTCTTCGATTCATAAATTAAATGGCAAAGGATAAATGTTAAATTTCCAGTCTAAAGGCTGTCGGTAAAAACTATCAGTCTTTTATTTCTATCCGAATATTAACTTTCTTACAATGCAGTTAATCAATTCAAAGATTTAACAGTTTTTTTTTTTTTTTTAAATCTAGTCCTCAAAAACACATCTAAATGTTTTATTTGGAATTTCTTCGATTCATAAATTAAATGGCAAAGGATAAATGTTAAATTTCCAGTCTAAAGGCTGTCGGTAAAAACTATCAGTCTTTTATTTCTATCCGAATATTAACTTTCTTACAATGCAGTTAATCAATTCAAAGATTTAACAGTTTTTTTTTTTTTTTTTAAATCAAGTCCTCATAAAACACATCTAAATGTTTTATTTGGAATTTCTTCGATTCATAAATTAAATGGCAAAGGATAAATGTTAAATTTCCAGTCTAAAGGCTGTCGGTAAAAACTATCAGTCTTTTATTTCTATCCGAATATTAACTTTCTTACAATGCAGTTAATCAATTCAAAGATTTAACAGTTTTTTTTTTAAATCAAGTCCTCATAAAACACATCTAAATGTTTTATTTGGAATTTCTTCGATTCATAAATTAAATGGCAAAGGATAAATGTTAAATTTCCAGTCTAAAGGCTGTCGGTAAAAACTATCAGTCTTTTATTTCTATCCGAATATTAACTTTCTTACAATGCAGTTAATCAATTCAAAGATTTAACAGTTTTTTTTTTTTTTTTTTTTTTTTAAATCTAGTCCTCAAAAACACATCTAAATGTTTTATTTTTGAATCTTTTCGATTCATATATTGACGTGCAAAGACTAAATGTTAAATTTCCCGTCTAAAGGCCGTCGGTAAAAACTATCAGTCTTTTTTATTCTATCCGAATATTAAATTTCTTACAATACAGTTAACCAATTCAGAGATTTTAATACTAAATATCACAAAATATTAAGTCTTGACAAAACACATCGAAATTTTAAAATTTTAATTGTTTTATTTTGAATTTTTTCAGGCCATATATTGAATTGGCCAGAAATCTTCGAACAGCGCTAAAATTCCTTTAAAAAAATACATCATTCGTACACGAGTTTTTATTTATTTATATTTTATCAGCATTTTTAAGTCAAGAAATGCAAATTAAAAATTTATATTTGTAATATATATAGAAATTAAAAATTATAATAGATTATACAAATGTAGATATTGGTTAAAATAAGATGACTGTAAATCAAACATGTTCAAATGATTATAAATCTTCTCTTCTTTTATTTTATCCTTTTTAACAATATAGTGGAAATAATTCTCTTACAACACATCAGTAATAAAATTTTCTCTTTTCGTTAATGGGATATAAATATGCTTTAGAGCAACAGATTTCATTCGCATTTAACACTAAACATTAAAAATACCGTTTAAAACTGAGACAGGTTTTTTTCCCCCAGAATTCATCCATTATATTATTAATTAATTAAAGGTGGAAAATAAAGAGTCGACTAAAATTGCACTAAGAAGTATATTTTAAAATTAATATGCATTTTTATACCTATCCATAGAATTATTTTTTACAGGAAATTGAATAAAATTACTTTTAATTGATATTTTATCATCTTGTGCAAAATGCTACAATTTAAAAATACATGTTTAAATTTCTTTCCATTTACATATATCAGTAAAAAGGGAAAAGATGTATTCAAATGTTTATATTTTATTCTCATTGTTCTAAAGGAATACTGGGAATAATTCTCAAAGCACTTCAAAAACTGAATCATGATTGCTTGTCCTCGTTAATAGGAATTAGATGAGGACAAATTGTTAAATAATCTCATCAAAAAACTGATGGCGGAGATCAGTTTTTCACTTTCTTTCATGTATCGATTCCTTCACTAAATTCATTCCTTGATTTACTGGTGTAAATCTGACTTACATTGTATAATTAAACTTTTAACAACAGATATATAGCATATTCTACGTTACTCAATGTTACAAAACGAGAGAAGTGGCTGATACTTTACATTGCTATTGTGCCATAACTATTTGGAACAGACACACCCAAAAGGGATATCTGGATGTTCGAATGTGGATGGATCTGGTATGCATCTGGGCCCAATGCATTGCCATATAGACATTCTCCCACCAGGCAAATATTAGATGTTGAGCATTTAGTACTGCTTTTGACGTAATAGGCAATACTTTTAATAAGTGCATTAAAATATTGGATAAATAAATTTGTGTTATCATCTATATATATTTATTTTCTATTCTGAAATGTTGCTACGATTTTGAAACAATTAGTCTTAAATTTCTTCTGAATATTTTAATTATATTATTATATAGATAAATATGGTAATAAGAAATAGTTATGTTCAAATTAATTGAACATACTCCCTATTTTTAATCTAAACTTTTTACTAAAACTTTTGTTTCTAAAAACTAAATGCTAAACATTTTTCAGTATAATGCCGGAATAAACTTTCAAAAAATGCTTTCGCAACTAATATTTTATTTTCGATATCGGCAATAAAGGCCAATTCATATGTTAGAATAGCATAATTAACTTGCCTACATGATTGGGTAGTAAATGTACTTTCTAAAGCCTGGTGAGTGCTGATAATTGTAGCACTTTCTCTGATCTCGAGCATATGTATAACTGTGTTTAAATAATTTAATTTAAATAATCAAACATCAAAGGTAAATAATTTATTTATTTATTAATTTTCAAGTATAATGAAGAATGTTTGGTAAACATATAGTTTTTATCTCTTCAAAGCTGCAGATAGAACATTTTAAGAAATTATTGACAAAGGAAACCACTTGTCTGCTGACAACTTTATTACTCAACAGACGCAAGTTGTCAGACTTTATAAAGTATTCCCGTATATTAAAGCTGATCCTTAGAAATAAATAAGCGTCTTGAGACAATCTTTAATGAAATCCGATCCCATTATTCAAACCAGAAAACCGTATACACCTAAAAGGTTCAATTAAGATATGAATATCACACTACCAAGCTTTAATTAACTGTAATCACTTTTCGAAATAAAAATTTTGTTTTCAAGTCATAATCCATAATTCATATTATGGTGTCCCACAGTGGAGACAACAGAAAATTTTATAAAACAAATTTTTGCGTTTCGTTTCATTTTCTGATTTAACGAATCATTTTAAAAGTTTTCCAATAGACTTTATAAATTTCGGAGAAAATATCAGCTATTTAGATTAACAAAATTAATTATTTGCAGATTTACGAAAGTGCTAAATATGAATACAAACTACGCAATTTTCGGTAAAAATTTAATTTTATATGCTAAAATTTGAAAACAAACTATTTTTAAATACCTTTAACCAATATTTAAAAATATTAACATTAATCAGCGAAGTAACTGCAGTTAAAAAGTCAATCATTACAAATAACAATTGTAATATACGATTTATTAGAAAATCAAACTGAATTCTTCCTAACTTAACATATGATAATGTCTTTTTGCAGGCATTTTGATATATTTAGATATAAAATAATATTTCGATAAATAATTATCTTAACAATTAGCTGAAGATATTGATTGAAATGTGAAATTCATTTAAAAGTAGAAATTAAACAAAAAATTATAATTAAAACAAGTTAATTTTTATTTAAAACTACTGAATTTTATTTCATTCGTCATTTTTTTTTCTATATAATATTTACTTAATATTCTCTATTTGTTCCAACTTACAAAAAATATGTATATCAAGTGTTTAAAGTAAAACACAATAATGAATTTCTCGAGATTAGGTTCAAATAAACATTTTTAATTCTAATAACATTCTCATGGTTCGACTGAATAGGCCAAGGAAGTTTACTACCGGCAAAAAGTAGTTTTTCTTTTAAATTTGAAATAATCTAATGCAAAATTGAACTGATATAAAATATTTTACTTTCAAAGTTTTCAAATAAATTGATAAATATTGACTTAAAAATATCTCAGGAGTTCTAGAAAGTCGCAGAAGTGAAGCCTTAAATTAAAGATTTAAAAGTTTTTAATATAATGGAACGTTTCTAGGAAAATTTGTATATTATTCATTTATAATTTGAAAATAATATTTTTATAGTTTATGGGCCTTTAAAAATACATAAATATTGAATTTCCCAAATATAGTTAGGCATATAAATAGATATATAGATATTCCCAAATATAAATAGAGCATAGATTCAATTGGGGTATCAAAATAAAATTCAATATTTAATTTCTTTTTAATTAAAATCTTAAAAAGAAATAGCATTTCATATTTGCATAGTAGTAACAAAAGCGTCTTTAAATTTAGTAATGGCTATATTTTTCAGTAAAACAAATTAATGAATACGAATTTATTAATTTAACATAAGAAATTTTTAAATGTGCAACCTCATTTCAGAATAAAGAATTTCATATAATAATATGTATTTTTAACTAGAAATGTCTGACCTTTAAAATTTAAATATAATACAAAAGACCTGCTCATTTTCCTAAGCTACACGTGCCCCCTGGGTAGTGCTAAATAAGTAACAGCGTTCATCGGTGCAGCCCACTTTGGGCTGGTTACAATGATCAATTTGACCTATTCTTTGACGCGATTAAAAAGAAGATTAATATTGCTCTTCATATCTGTGATGGTACCCACTGATCTTGATTTTAATTGTCAGATTTTGTATTCGGATGATATTTCAATTAGAGATTGCAGATTCATAGTGACAGTATAAAAGATTTGGATTAATTATCTAATTTAAAAATCGTATATTTGAAAAGAACTTGTTTAACATTCTAAAATACACCTAACTTATCCTCTTATCAAACAAATTTTTGCTAATACACAGGAGAGGTAGTCACTCGGTCATCAGGCCAAGAGCAGCTCTAATATACACTGAAGTGACAAAAGTCATGGGATACCTCTTAATATCGTGTCGGCCCTCCTTTCGACCGGCGAAGTGCAGCAACTCGACGTGGCATGGACTCAACAAGTCGTTGGAAGTCTTCTGCAGGAATATTGAGCCATGCTGTCTCGATAGATGTCCATAATTATGAAAGCGTTGATGATGCAGGATTTTGGGCACGAACAGACCTCTCGATGATGTTCCATAAATGCTCGATGGGATTCATGTCGGGCGATCTAGGTGGCCAGATCATTCGTTGGAATTGTCCAGAATGTTCTTCAAACCAATCGCGAACAGTTGTGGCCCGGTGACATGGCGCATTGTCATCCATAAAAAATCCCATCGTTGTTTGGGTACATGAAGTCCATGAATGGCTGCAAGTGATCTCCAAGTAGCTGAACATAAGCATTTCCAGTCAATGTTCGGTCCAGTCGCACCAGAGAACCAAGTCCATGCCATGAAAAAACAGCCCACACCATTACGAAGCCACCACCAGCTTGAACAGTGCATTGCTGACAGTTTGGGTCCATGGCTTCGTGGGGTCTGGGCCACACTCGAACCCTACCATCAGCTCTTACCAACTGAAATCGTGACTCATCGGACCAGGCCACGGTTTTCCATTCATCTAGGGACCAACCGATATGCTCACTGTCAGTAAAGGCACTCGAGTCGGTCTTCTGCTGGAATAGCCCAAGAAAGCCAAATTTCTCAGCACAGTTCTAACAGACAAGTCCCTTGTACGTCCCACATTGATTTCTGCGGTTATTTGACGCAGTGTTGCTTGTCTGTTAGAATTACGACTCTTTGCAGATGTCGCCGGTCTCGGTCGTTAAGTGCAGGTGGTCGACCACTGCGCTGTCCATGGTGGGATGTTATGCCTGAAATTTCATACTCTCGGCACACTCTTGACACAGTGGATCTGGGAATGTTGAATTCCCTAACGATTTCCGAAATGGCATGACCCATGCGTCTAGCTCCAACTAACATTCCGCGTTCAAAGTCTGTTAATTCCCGTCGTGCGGTCATCATCACGTCAAAACCTCTTCACAGGAATAACTTGAACAGAAATGAAAGCTCTGCGAAAGCACTGCGCATTTATACCTGTTCTACGCGATGCTACTGCCATCTGAAAATTTGCATTTGCTATCCCATGACTTTTGTCACTTCAGTGTATTAGAGCAATACTAGTATCTCGAGTACTAGTGACTAATGAAAATCATCAATTAATGTAATACCTTTGAATCTTCAACGGTTAAATTTTCAAAAATTCTGACACGTCATGTTACGTTCCTTTTTTTAATAAAAAAATTTATTGCAACAGGAAAAATAATGAACTGTCTTTTTAGCCCAAAATATTTCCACGATGGAAATAAACATATCGTCGGATGTTAGCGCTGCTATTTTTTTTACTAAATATTAATAATGCTTTGTGAATAATTTAACATTAGTATGTGTCACTTTCCTAGAAAATGGGATTAAAAAATTCACCTATATTTCAAGACAAAAAAATGAAAAGACGCCAAAGTAAGAAGAAATTCTTGAAGTATGTAAAAAAACTGAACAGATTTGAATAAATTAAGCATTTTTATTCGTAAGTTACTATTAACGCTCAGCGATGGCATATTTTCTGTTGTATATTTTTTGTTTTTAATTCTTTCAAGATGACGAATTGCAGTTGACTTAATATAAGAAAAAAAAAACATTATTTTTAATTCGTTATTTTGAAAATTAAAGCTGACTTTCACAAAATCAATAAGCTAAAGGATTTTAGCATGAAAAATCTGTTCCACATCAAGAAATAGTTTTATACATCAATAAGTTTTTCATCTGAACATTAATATAATGTTAATCATGGCAGTGGAATAGATGTCATTGTTATCAAATGAATCAGAATCAAATGAATATTTCAGATTACAATAAACTGCAAATACTTAAATAACTATTATCGCTTAATTTTTATTTTCTCGAAATTTGTAAAATATAATTTTTTTAACTTTAATTTTAAAATTAATGTTTTTAAGATAATTTATATAATTTTAATAAATAAAAGAATAAACTTTTGTAAATAAATTAAACAATGATAAACAATTTATTGTATAGAAATTAGTGTTGAATCCAACCTTAAGAATAACAAAGAAATACACTGTAAATATTCAATTTGTTAATTAGCAAACAGTAGTGCAAAAATCTAATCTTCAAAAGAAGTTTCTTCTATTAATGCTTATTAACATTTATTCATGAAAATCTCTGAACTAATTTAAGTATACTGAAGTATTGTTCTAACTATGGCCAATGTTTTCCTTAAACTTTTTTTTTCCGTTTTAAACGTTTTAATTTTTAAATTATCAAATGGCATTAATGATGGAGAGTTTATTTATATTTGTTTTAGTGACAGCTAAATTCCAACCCTTATTCCAATCCTTATTTATACCCTTCTCCCCTAAATTCCAATTTAATTTGTATTATTGCATCAAGCTGTTATATTCAGTACAAAGGTATAGCATTTGTATAATTCAAAAATAAAATGGTAAAAAAATGTCCAAAGTAAAGTTTTTCATTTAATTTACCATGATTAATGAAAAATATAACAAAAAACTATTTAGAACTAACTTTTAATTTTCATATAATCAGGCAAATGCTTCAAACCTTTTGATGGCATTTTATGAATAAGAAATATGACAATTACTTTGCAACTTTCCTTTTTAAACATTTTTGTTAGAAAGTTTAATCATTTAAAATATTTTTAAAATAATTCACTTGTCTAAAAATATAATAAATAAGTAAGAAATCATCCCGGATTTTTCTCTCATCATTATTTTCCTAAGAAACCAGATAGCACAATGCAAATTCAAAACTTACAATGTTAGAGTAATTTGCTTTAATACATTTGTCAAATGAAATGTTCTGACAAATACTACAAATGTGAGAATGTCGATGGTTAAAGCATAGTAAATCAATGAAAATTTCTCATATGTTTCGATTCCAATATCACGAAGACGTTTGAAACTTCCCAAAAGCACAATTCATCCTTTCCTGGATCCATAAAACATTCATTTCCAAACCGGGATGAGTCATCTAATTAGGCAGCTGATTAATTCACACGTCAAGGGGTTAATAGCGCATATCTGACTTTATTATGCACTGTTTATTGCGGTTATTGTTATATAGACTTTGAGCACAGATTGAATGACATTGGTTAAGTTGTAACATGCCTATATTTTAAACACAGAGTTTAAACAAATCATTAGAAATATATATATATATACTCAAATTAAGTACCAAGTCCAACATTTATCGATTGGAACGTAAATAAGGAACATATCAGAGACCTAGTGATATCAAGAATCAGAGAAGTCCCAGTATATTAAAATTGGGGGATGGTGTATCTTCCAACCAGACGACAAAGTCAAAATATGTCTACTTTTCTGACTGAACCAAGTGTACAACAAGTTGTATACAAAGATCCAACAAAGTTGGAAAAGCCTTTAAATGTGAGCTGTTTCAACGTGTTGAATGTTGTGAGAGTAATTAACAACTCAGATTCAATATATAAAAGACGATCAAAAAGTTAATTTTTGGGAATGGCTGCAGCATGTATGCAAATTTGCGTGTCGCCGATGTGGGCATATGAGCACCAACGTAGACGCATGTTAATTTTGTGCGCATTCGTTTATTCAGAAAATGTGTGTGGAAAAGACAGAAACATTAACAATGGTAACATTAGTTCCAAATACGTCCAAACAGGACCAAGTGCTGTAATTCTATTTGTTTTTTTTAGCTGCCGAAGAACATATCCAGTCGTCATTCATCAGAAAATGAAGAATGTGTATGGAGAAGCATGTGTGTCGAAAGCCACATTTGTGGTTGGAAAAGTCGTCTACTGGAAAAGGGGTGCTTACCTTGTTCTTTGATTACCAGAGTTCATTGCTTATTGATTTCAAGGATCTAGGTGTCTTCATCACTGGGGAACGGTAATGCGAAATGCTGGAGAGATGACGACGTGCAATTAAAGCAAAACGTCCAGGAAAATTGAGAATTCGGGTGATTCTGCTTCACGATAATTCACGTCCTCATGTCACAAATGTCGTAAAACAGAAGTTACTCAGTAAAGTGGGTTACATTCGAGCACCAGCCTAACAATCCTTATCACTCCCTATGACATTTTTAAGCCATCGGTCCTTGGAAAAAGTCATTGAAAGGTCGACGCCTCCTGTCAGATGTAAATGTGCTGCAGGTAATTTCGGACTTCTTCAAGCAGTATAAAGAATATTTTAATCAAAATATACACAACCTGGTGATGCTGTGGGATGATTGCCTAAATGCTCAAGACAATTTTGCAGGACTGACATACGAAATCTAGCCTTCGAATGGAAAGTTTTTTGTATATATATAAATATAAATATATATATAATATGTTTGTATATATATATAGATGTATATACATTAGGACACTATTTTCATGGTATATCATTCTGGTTATGGATATGCATAAAATAAAATTGCAACTTTTAAGTATAGCCAATACACAAAAATTAGAAAAAAATACATAAATATTTGATAATTGAAGGAATTCCTTTACTAACATAATGAAAGAATAACTTTTATATAAGGCTTCTGAGAAGAGATAATAAAGTTCATTGATGGTGTACAATGGGATCTCGTATCATTCTATCGGCAAATATTTCCCTATTTCCAATATTTATGCTAGAGGAGAATAATAAATATAATCCGTGTTCTTCATATCTAATTATATATACTTCATATTATTGAGATCTAGTGAAAGTGATAGTTGAGTAAGATGTTGATTTTTCTCATCTTGATAATTAATATGTCCAAGGGAAAAATGTAGAAATATCTGTATTGCGTAAAGGATTATTTATTCAAATTATATATAGTGAATCAAATAATTTGAAATGGAATAAGTCTGCAAAGATTTCTCTCTCCTCATTCTTGTACAGTACTGCGTTTGAAAGAGCTCTAAATGGTTTCAATAACTACTTTTGCAGTTTATTTTAAATCTAAATGAATAACGATTGTGAAATACTTTACATTAAATATAACTGCTATTTTGGTCTCAGAATGAATAGTATAAAATCCATAAATAAGTACAATGATTTGTTTCTTATATACTGCAAACTTCGTCATAATTCTTCTGCAAGGGAATATCTTTCCTCCTCCCCCACAAAAACGAGGCTCTTTAACTGTCTATTGAATTAAAGTAATTAAAACTAAGTTCATTTATTTAATAAAAGTACATTAGATATGTGAAACCAATTTTTTACAAGATATTTAATAATTCATAAGCTTTAATTAATTATGATAAATTAAAGATTATAACTGTATTAAGCTAAAATTTGCATTCATCAAGATTTGGGAATTCCATTTTTCTTTCACCATCCCTTTTCTATTATTAATAAGTCCTTAACTTATTTTAAGATTTCGATGTATTACTGAAATATAATAACTGTATATATTTTTAACATTTGAAAAAATAAAAAAAAAGTTATTTTTGAAATTTTTTCAATGATGAGTTAATTAGTCATTCTGTTATAGAAATTTCTCTCAAAATTAGTTTAGAAATAATTTACAAATTGACTGATAACCATGTCTTAGCAAATATGTGTGTAAATATAAACTACTTTAAAGATATTACTTTTAATGATTTGCAAAAATTTTTGAAAATATCTGCTTTTAAGAAATTACCTTTAAAATAAAAATAATTAGAAATAATTTGAAAATTTATTAGATTCAAGGTTACTAGAGCTCCACTATAGAAAACTAGTATCTTTAACTTTATGAGTTTCTAAGAGAAAGAAGTTTTGGAGACTAAAGATTTTAATGCACGTATGACTACATTCCATACTAAAACAAAGTTTTGTATTTCCACGAATTTTCAATAGATTTACCTCAATCTGTTTGGTAGTTTCTAAGCAACTTTCTAAATTTATAATGGACACCCAGCATATTCTTCTTTGAAAAATTCAGCAGATATAGAAATAAAATTTAAATGCACTTTAATGTCTGTATGTTTTATACTAGATGTCTTTAAATTTCTGGTAAAATATTTTTAGCTTAATCGTAGAAGAATGAACTTTGGTTTGTAAGAGAACAATTCTGTTTGCGCTTACGAAGAACAAATCATTCCACAAAAGGTAATTCGTTCACCAAATCCATTTTTAAACTATATGAAACATCAATCCTTTTGTTCTTTTCTGAAGCAGAACGAGTGACTCATGACAAATTACTATATTGAAATGGATTCACAAATTGAATTGCTCAGAGTGGCCCAAATATTGTAGGAAAAATGCTTACTCGTAATAGAAATTCTTATAGTATAATGGTCTTCTGTAATCCTTTTTGTAAAGGTTGGCTTCCTTTTACAGGAGTATAAGAAATTTTCTTAAATTTTCCAGAATCAAATTTGAATCGTGACAATAAAAAAAAGGCATTTCTTCTTGACCAACGTGATTCAATCCAAATACTGGTAATACTTCGTAATTTTTCAAAAGATTTCTTGGAATTTGAAAATACTATTGTAACAGTTTCGATAATGTCATTAACTGAACAAATTATAAGTCATAGCTGAGTTGACGATATCTATAGCCGGAATAGATTTGTAAATTTAACGGCAATAGTTGTCTTGACATTTGTAGCAAAAAAAAAGTATGCTGTTCTTGAGAAAATTTTATAGCATTACTTTCACGATAGATATCATTTTATAATTCATTAAA
Source organism: Caerostris darwini (assembly GCA_021605075.1). Lineage (NCBI taxonomy): Eukaryota > Metazoa > Arthropoda > Arachnida > Araneae > Araneidae > Caerostris > Caerostris darwini. Next base: position 25,084 of record BPLQ01001534.1, on the reverse strand, counting down.
AATTGGGATTTTTTTTCAATAATATTGGTGATATGAATTCGTATTTTGAGAAGTATAGTATAAATAGTCCTAAAACAAGAATTCTTTTATAGCCATTGCTGTATCGCTTACACGGATTTAGGTAGAACTCTTTCTAAAATATTATTAATTGTTAACTTCTACAATTAGAATTTTGCTTCTGGACATTTATTATTAAATTTCCCATTTTTAATTTCGAAAATAACATATTATTTACTACAATGCTGCAAGAAAAAGAAAGCTCCACAATAAAAATAATATTTAAATAAAGAAATCAAACATATGTTCTAAACATGATCTGTTTAACATTTTATTTTATGGTTTGATAAAAGGATTTTAGTTTGAAACAAATCCTTCAGTGAAAAAATAAACAAATAAATTATTGCAAATACTAAAAATTAAAGTAGATCCACTATGTTGAACGAAGCATTCAGTTAAGTTGCGTAGCGTTAAATTAGGGAAAGTTAAATTACACTTAAGTATGTATTGAATTTCGTAGTTTTCACGAAGTTTATGTTTAATTTTATTTTGAGTTTCCACGTGTGAATTATTGTACATTATTTATCGATCGGTTCTTATGTTTATTAGAAGTTTGCTGAAACGGCAATTAGCAATACTTCCAAAGTTTTTGCCCTTAAGTTTTAATTCTACTATAACTATTCTACTTTTTTACTACTTTTCTGAAATAAGAATTCATCGTTTTTTTATTAAGATTTTCCTAAAAGTAACTTATAGGAGACTATCGTTTCTCATTTATCAGACTTTTTAACGAAGTCAGTCAACTAATATTTATGCACTTCTAGAAACAATCCTAACATTTGTATAGTATTACAAAATTTCCCTATGTTACGCTTTCTTTGCGGAAATTTGAAACAAACTTTATTATAAAAGAATGCTTGAAATTACTTTGTATTTAAAAACATTGCTGTCTTAATGTATTCAAACTTAACTAAAATTGAAATAAATGTTTCAATATAAGCAATATAATGATAGTTAAATTTAGTAATTATCTTAACAAAATAATTACAACTTAATCCATTTTTGATATTATAACATATTCAAGTTTTATTGCCAGATTAAAAAAAAAAATTTCATACCAATCTTAGCACTAACTTTCAAAAACAAAATCACTTTTTACTGGTATATATATAGAAGGGTATAATAATTTATATAAGATGAAAAATTTAATTGGAACATTTTAATATTCAACAAAGATATTCTAAGGTTTATTTATTGGTTACAGTGTATAAATTCGAACTATAAAAACTATAGATAATCAATCAATCAAGAATCTAAAAAGTCTTGCATTATTTTGCTATATTAATCAATTTATAAGATAAATCTAGTTATTAAACCAATTTAGAAATAATTTCAGTTAACATATAATTATCTGAATTTATAAAAGTGCACTCAAAGTTATCATAATTAAAGTGAATCTTTATTATATAGTACTTTAATAAAGAAACTGAAAAACCTCAAATTTCTTTCAATCATTTTGCACTTTTATATTCAGTACAATTAGGTTTGAATTGCAAATATAATCTATGAATTATATATTTTAATGCCCACTAAAGTAAAACTCTCAAATTAAATCTCAATCAAAAAGCAATCTTCCACTCTTCGTAAGTACAATTATTTTAAAAATATTCAAAACTCAATTGGTTCATTTATTTTCCTAAAGACACAAAAAGAAATAACCTCCTGTAATTGAATCACACAGAACCTGCACAAATAGTTGGCAATATGATTAATTATAATTCCTCTGTCAGTTTTAAAAAAGGCGTTTTTTGAAATCATATTGCAATCGCAACAAGAAATACTTTCAACATTATATACAGCCAGAATATTACGAAATTAGTTTCCGCTAGAATGTAATTAATAAAATGCTTTTCAAAGCCCTTTCCTATGATAAATTCGAATTAAAAGAAGTGGTAACTTCGAGACGCAGCATATTCGATCCCATGGCAAATTCTTTCGAATAATGTCAAAACATTCTTTCCAGTACATTCCAACCAAAAATACATTTTCTCGAAACGAATGCTAGTTCGGAACTCAAATACAAGGCATCACCTATTGCTGTATATGTTGAAAGGCTCTTAAAATGGTTGCTGTTTCTTTTTTTTTTTCCTCGAGAAAAACTCTTTTTGTTGGTTTACTTTCGATTTGTGAATCTCAAAAAACGGTTCTATTTTCGTAGGAAGAGGGAAGTCCAAAAGTCAATAAAACTTGGATGCTCATTTTCTTTCGTTTTTCTTTATTTCATTTTCATTTTTTGATTTGCATGTGACAAATGAAATGAAGAAATGCTTGGCAAATAATAACTTTGAAACTTTAAAAAATTAATGATTAACTATTTGAAGTAAATATTTTTAACTATTAGACGCATATCTGGTTTTAATCAAGTATTAAATTTTTTTACTGATTTCAACATTTGAAATTGTATGCAGCATTTAGATAATTGTTTAGATCAGAATTGGATAACCCAAATGATCTTGCAGGCAACTTTGGAAATGCATCATAACTCCTCGGGTAGGATATGAAATTATATATCCCCATATTAGATTTAGACCCACTATTGACATTTTTTGGAGTGAAAAATTGAAATATAATGAATTATTATTGTGTTTATTATTATTCTTACATGTAAACATTTTGTTGTTACTTATCCCACTTGGTAGGTATATAATCTAGACCAAGCCCACGAACCCGTATGGACTCAGGGTTGGAGGGGAAGGAAGCAGCTTCTGTTGTGAAGGAGCACCCGTAGGTAGAAGACTTTTGCTCCGTGCTGCTCTACAGTCATATTAGACCGGGACCTAAGGCTTAAAGTGGATTCCGAACCACTACAAACATCCATGGCACCGCCGGGACTCGAACCCGAAATCTGGGGTACCGAGCGCTAGCCACTCGACTATTCAGGCCCACATGAAAACATAGATACTATAATAATAATGATACTAAATGCACATTGTGAAGAACATATAACATTAAAAATTAAATATAAAAAATATATAAATATAAATGAAATAAAAAATTAATCTCAATTTGGATATTTGCACTTTGTAATTGGTGATGCAGGTTAGAGTCCGTTATGTTTGATCGCGTTTTGCGCGCTCAATTTCATTTTCGAAAAAAAAAAATTCGCAGGTGAAAGTTTAACCAAAAGCGCTAACAACTTCAAGTGAGAGTCTGGTTTGATCTGCTATCACCAATCAATTGTGCATATCCAGAGATGATCACTGAGGTCACTTAATGTCAAACATAGAACCTGTTATATTAGATATTCCAAAATGAGCACGCATAATGAGTTCGCAGAATATAATTATCCTACTAGCTCGTAACTGTAAATTCACAAATAAAACAGGCAATATGTCTGTCATATATTAGAAAGAATATTATTTTAAAATCAAAATTCATTTTTTCTCCTAATATCGACAGTTAATGTTTGATTATATGAATTCCCAAATAATGTATTTTTTTAATACATCGGTTTTCACTACTTTGTCCATTATAAAATAAATATATTTTGTAAAAGTGTGATAAATCTCAAGGGTTGAGAAAATGTTCAAGGTGAGCAGTGGGTTGGCCACCCCTTGTTTAGATAGTGCTCCTAAGAAAATGGCATAAAATTAATTGGAGAGCCTTGTTTGTAAGCTTTATTAAAAACGAAAAAAATTAAAATTTAACACTTTTTATATTATTTATTAAACTTTATTTTTCTAGTTCATTAAATCTACTTTAAAAATGTAATCAATGAAAGAAGGATTATCTAAGGTTAATTGCATCTACCTCTTTTATACGGATAAATAGCCAGAAAATAAATATTATGAATAACCATTGTTGAACAATTCCTTTATTGTAAATCAAAAAAATCCATTACTAAATATCCAGCTACCATATAAATAGAGTATAAATTTAATCTATATCAACACATTTATAGCCTTATTCTCCTTAATTTTAGGCATGTATGGAATACATACCAACATTTATGTTTAAACTTAAGACAAGGTTTCATTTGCAACAACTTACAAACCCTTCTTGAAGCCTAATGGTAACGTGGGCAGCTAGTATGCAGGTTAGTTAAATTTCAAATCCGTTAGAGGCGTCCTTCGCAGTCCTTCCTTTCAAACAGAAAAGATTCTATGGGGATGTTTATAACGTCGCGAATCGATATCAAAGCAGAATGTTTCCAGATAATCTCGCATATGGCGAGAAAATGCGAGGCAATTACCCCTAAAAGTTCTCTCAGAATGAAATATCCTCCTCTCATAACCCATTAATGAGTTGTTCGTGGGAAAAAAAGTGGAACACAAAAATAAAGGCTATCAACAAAAAAGCAACATTATCTAAGAAGCTAATAATCATTAATGCATGAAGTGATGAAAGGTCCTTTGCAGTCACTAATTTCAGAAACTGGGTAATTCGAAGGAGATTGCGACAATGTGTATAAGTTTCTCACGTTAACTGTTACTGAGAGTTTTTCAAGATTATCCTGTAAAACCGGTAAATAAATGGCAGATATCTCTATAGTTCTACCAGGAAAGCAATGTCACTCGTTCATCGTCCGTAAGTAATCAGTTCATAGCATGCATAACTGAATTACTGGGTTTATCAATCTCAAAAATAAAAAAGAAAGGAACAGCTAAAGTGAAAATACAGAGGTATAAACTAGATTAATATGAAAAAAATGAAAGTCAAACAAATCTTTATTATGTCATGAATTTGTTAATGTATAAATTAATTTCATTAATTTACAATGTTTTATATTTTAAGCGGTCTAAGCTACTAAATTCAGAAAGTTCAGTTCGAATTGCTGGAATGGCATTTGAATGTTATCATGTCTACACCAGATACGAGCACGATAAATTCTTATTCTGGAAATTCCTCCGTAGTGTTTAAAAAATGTAAGTAACCCTGTCGAAATCTTGTATTTGGGAGTTTTTGCTTCCAAATTGTATCAAAGAACGACGCTGATCACTTATGTGATGTTCACGTTATAAAATAGTCAACCAGCTTAGCAAATCTATGGGCCAAACGGGAAGATGTGTAAGTATTTCGTATTTCCCTCTCATAAGAAATAAATTTGCACTATTGTCTAATAAAAGTATATTATATTATTTGCAATAAAAGTAAATATTTTTAGAAATTGCATGATTTATTTAAAATTTTTTAACTAATTCCCCTGGTGGTCCAGTGGAATCTTCATTGCCTGTTCAGGAGCTTTTCATATATACATAAATGAAACGCAAGGTCCATTGATATACAACAAATACATATTAACTATTTCGATCTATAAATCTTCTGTTTTATCATATGATCTAGTTTTCGTAAATTATTTTTGTTCGCCATTTGGTGCAGTATCCACTAGCGTAACCGTGGAATTGGCAACAGACAAAATACTTACCATAAAACAAAAGAAGGCTATTATAAAATTTACTTTGCTGGCTTTTTTTTCCACCAGTGGATCAGAAGGAGTATTATTTAAGCAGTATTTTGAATTCAAAGGAGTTAATCATATTATGCCCCATAATGGACTTAACGGATAACTCGTGGTGTATAACATTAGTCACGTTGAATTAACTACTTAATTGTTGGCGAAGTACTCAACCTTCAGAAGCAGCATACATATTCATCTGAAAGCAGCTATAGTGTTATTTTTATGGTGCTATTTTCATATCCAAATATTTATATTTATTAACTGCGTCCTACTAACATTTCATAAATTCATATGTCGTTATTTTTTATCGAAACATCACAGTAAAGACATTCTGTCTCATTCAACCATCACTTCCTTGCTTAGTCTGATAGCGGGCAGATATTTTCTTTTATGGACTCTATACTCCAGGAAAAGTCGAAGAAAACTCTCTGAGCAGCAGATTCCCTTTTTCTCCCTCCAGTTTCTGCAGACGGTATTAGAGTTTTTAAGTTGACATACGTAAGAAAGAGCAAGCGACATCTTGAATATTTTATCGTCTTTTGGAAAGCTCATCATTAAGAGGAAGTTTTTGAATAGGAAAGCAAATGAAAAAAGAAAGCGAATGGTTGGAATAAGAAATCGCTCTACCCTTTCGATGTAGATGCTTGATGTGACAGTGAAGGGAGGATGGGAATTGTGCACAATCACTTTCTACATTCCTACCATCTGCTCCCCAAACTTGATAAGGGATCGTCCACTAACTTAATGCTTATCGTAAAACAAAAAACCGCTATTATTAAATTCGCTGACCACTTTTCTTCCATCAATGAATCAGATTGAATCGTACTCATGTAATCTCGAGATTTGATATGAGGGAATGATATTGTACTGCAGAATGGATTTTTTTCCAATAAAGTACTTTAAATACACTTCATCCATTCTTACTTAAGCACTTTTAATTCCAGCAATTCTTTTATAATTTTTTTTTTGAAAAAGAAATGATTTTTGATACTTTTAATTTAGTATGGCTACTTCCCTACATAAAATAGCTCTAGATCGGGCATCCATATATTTAATTCGAAAATTTTAACTGCATTGTGTAAAATGAATGCAGAATAAATATAATTCTAAACTCTGAACTAGTTTGTATATTGTACCTATTATTTAATATTTATTGCATAATTGCATCTGAATAAAATTGACATCATTTTATTTATTTATTTTTGAATTTATAAACAACTTGTAATATTTTTTAGTTTATAGTTATTTAATTACTAATGTTCTAATTACTGAATGTTTCATAGTTTAAACAATGGAGAAAATTTGTTTAAATGGACAAAGATTTTTAAGTTAATTATGTATTAATTATCTAATAATACTTATGCTCTCCTTACATTATAAAAAAATTATTATTATATCTGCAATTAAAGAAGCATTTTCGTAATTTTTCGAAATGGATAACTTATATTATACATCTTAATGATCAGAATTTTCTAAATGGGTTATTTAACAAACTGTCCCATTTTAATGAAAAAAATAATTTTTTTATTTTTTAATAAAGTAAATTTCTTTTTATAGATAGTTTTCTTTTTAAAATTATTAAAAGAAGACCCTATATTTTCTATTAATTAATCAATCTGGTTTTAAGTTTCACTATCAATCAATCTTTGAAATTCAACTATTTTAAGTGCCAAAATCTGAAATTTTCAGGTAACCCCTAAATATACTAGGGATAGAATAGAATTATTGAGCGTATAGAAAGAAAAGAGAGCTGGTCTCTGTCCTCGGCAATTGACCATTCTTTTCATAGCGCATTCGAAAGATAACGTATGCTTTTTCCCTTAATGTCTACAATGAAATCTCAATTGCTTCATTTTTCTCTCATTCGAAAGAACGTTATAGCACACACCAATGTCCCATTCTTAACATTCGATGAATGTAAAGGGAAAAAAGTTAAAAATAGCATTCAAAATTCAAAGTAATTGCTCAACTTATTCTTTTAAAAATTGTTACTTTACTTCTGTTAATGAAATTTCAATGCTTTCTATGATATTTTCAATAGTAATTCTTTCACTTTTGATGTTTCCATGCATGAAATATATGATATATAAAAAAATGAAGTAAAAAATTTATTCAAGAGATTATTTACAATGTTATTTTAAAAAATAATTTAAAACGATATAAAGTTAAACTTTTTTTAAAGTTTAGTAAATTTTGTTATTTAAAATACATGCTTTATAATAATGGCTACTTGCTACCGTTCGTCAGGTTGTAAATAAAAAATTATTGTAAAATGATAGCTTTATTTTAATAGGTTCTATAATTAAAAAAATATTATTATAACTTGAAACTTATGTTTCAACATTGTATAGCTCAAAGAATCTGTCTAAAAAGTAATTTAATACACAAAAGATAAACTATATATTTAGTCATAATACTTTTCTTCCTAACCAAATGAAGTAATTCGAAACAAAATCGGGTTGTTAGGTTGACATGTAAAGAATCTGTTGTATCCACAGGTTTAAAAGTTGCATAAGAAATCATTTTAAAATTAATAGCATTTAAACAACATGGAATACATAAACTACATTTATTCAAAATATAAAAGTTAGCATTGATATGTAATAAGTAATTTATAAAAATATTAAATATTTTTTTAAATTAATAAAAAATTACGAATTTCTATATATTCCTTCTATACCTTTCTAAAAAGAATGAAAGCAATTTTTTCAAACATTTTTATATTTAATTTTAATATTTGCCTTAAATTATAATAGCAATTGTTCATTCAATAACTATTATTTTAAAACACTGAATACCTTTTAAATACCAAATTATCCTACTTCTTATAAAATGGAAAATTTATTGATTTGTGAAAAACAACTGAAACATTTCAATATTTCAGTTTAATTTTAGAAAGAAAGAAGATAGATAACATCAAAGCATTGAATTGTAGTTATTTACTCCTTAATTATATACATTTATATTTTTCTAAGATAAAAATTCAGAAAAAAATAATTTTGTCAAAAATGACAATATATTGAAGCAAAAATTAAATTCAAGAACGTTATTATCTTTATACATAAAATTGCATAGAAAGTAAAAAAAAAACTATAATGTCCAGAAAATATGTATGTTGTATTACGAGAATAATTTACGTTTAGAGATGAAATTTCAAATAATTTTACAACTATCTGCATTCACTGTACAAATTGTATAAATTATAAACATAATTTAATAAAAATAAGAGAAATTAAAGTAAGTCCTAGAGGGTCATTCAAATTGTGTAGTTTAAAATATGTCATTTAAATATAAAAATATTTTAATGTTTCATCAGAACACTAAAATATCTTTTATCTATAGTTGAATGGAATAATTTTTTTGAGTCAGAATTAATTCAGCATTTAGATAAAAACTATTTACATAAAATGACAAGACATAAATAAATATCATTCATATTTTTACTTCCAAAACTGAATTGTTTAAAATGAATGAAGTATTTACTAATTCACAATACAATTAATCTGTATACGGGTAAAATATACTATTTATTTTTAAGCTGCTTAAGGTTATTAATGTATCAGAGGCACATTTTTCTTAATTAAAACGGATTTATTCTAGCTACACATTTAGATAGCATACTCAAATTGAGTTGTTATTAAGCCGGTTAGTCAGAAATTTAAAAAAAAGTTGCATAAATAAATTATTAATATTATTGCTGAAAAATTATCATGATTAATTATGTTGTCTTTATTATATATGTAGCATCTTTTATAAAAACGTTTTTAAATTTTTATTCATTTATTCATACGTAATTAATATAGAATATTTAGTTTTCAACTATGAATGTTATTATATGAATGATAGCATCATGAAAATTTAAGTTAAATTCTTTGCAAATACTCTTTTAATCATATCTTACCCAATATAAATAATAAAACTATAATGAAAAATCGACTAGCTGATTTTTAAATTTTAAGATTAATCAAAATTGTTTTACAAAATATTGGCCATATAAATTATCAGCGTTTTGTATTAAAATATATAAACTGGTTCCAAAAGTTAAGATTAAATTAAGTTAAATATAGTTAAGATTGAAATTAAGATTATTATAATTTTAAAAAAATTTAAGTGTCGCATAAGACTGCTAATCAAGAAATGGAAGTCTGTATCTAATAGCATATCTTAATTGAACGGTAGTGCATAACTGAAGGATTCTAAATAGCTTCTTTTTTTCTAAAAAAAAAGATTAGGAGGATTTAGGAGAATTTTTTTTCTTATTTGATGGTTAATCATTTTCTAATATTATTTTTAATTAGACTCCAATGAAGAGCAAGTGAAGAGCTATATTACTGAAAGTAGATCCTTCATTCATATCAGGCCTTTTACAAGCAAATCAAAATTAATTGTATATTTTATTTTATGATGTTATTACTATGTAATACATTAGAATGTTTATCAAAATTTATTTGAGTCATTTATGGCAGTCTATGAAATTTGCCTCGATAAAAGAATTAAAGGATTTAATACAAGTTTTCGTTTAAGTAACTATATTTTAAAAAATGTACAGCCGGAATGCACTTTGAGAATAAACTTCTTTATATCAGGGCTAAAGGGGTTTATTTTTCCTTTTTTCTTCAAGTGTAATAAAAAATTTTCAATGTTTTTATTCCACCAAATACACTTGAGAAAAATCTTCATGCATTAAATTTAATTAATTAATTTTAGAGATTTAAGTTGCAAAAAATAGATCGCGAGGAAACTTAAAAAATGAATGAAAATTTTTTTTTTCTGCATTTGAAAAACAAAGTGAATACATAAAACAAATTTTTTATATTGTTCCTTCAATGCAGTGTACATCTCTTCAAGGAGGAAAAAAAAAAAGTCGCGAGGAGAATTTTCTTTCTAATTTGTGAATGCATAGTAGTTTCTATATTGTAATGCAGTGTACATCTGTAATTATGAAAAAATAACATGAAAAAAAAGGAAAATTAAGAACATAATATGAAATTGGCTTAATAAATGAAAAAATTCAATATATTTTTTTATTAATTTTAAAACAACCCGCACTTTCTCCAATTCAAACATTCTTTTTCAGTGTCAAGACCAAGATTGTAGATTTTTATCATAGTTTTGGAACTTTTTTTTTTATTAACTTTATTCTTTTCATTTGCATCAAGGAAAATCATACAAAAAAAAATTAATTTCGTTTCTTTGTACATCATGAAATTCTTTTTTGTGTGAAACAAAAAAGATCTAAAGGTGTAATTTAACTGTTTGAAAAAATATATCCTTTCTACTGCAATAACTATTTTGTGGAAACACCCTTAAAAAAGAAAGTAAAAGGCTTAATTTCCTGATCAGATAGTATGTTAAGTTTAAAAAAAAGCTACGCATTTGTAAGTATCTTTTCAATAAAGCCAAACTTATACAAAAATAAGTGTGTATGGGGGAGGGGATGGAGTATTCGTTTCTGTTTCATGTGATAGGTTACTTGTTTCTCCTTCGTTAAATGATGACTTTTTCGTCACTAGCCTAGAGAATAAACACAATCGAAAATTTCTATTCCATGCGTAGTCGAATAGATAAAAAAATGGCTGCGGAAGAAAGGCTCATTTATTTCTTTTCTTTTGTTGTTTGACGCTTCTGACATAACGAAAGGAAAAGTTTGAAGTTAATTAAAGCACTTTTTTGCATTAATATTAGGAGTAGTTTTTGTATTTTCCTAAGGAAAAAAAATAAATAATAATAATAAAATTTAAAAAAATATCCTGAACACAATCGAATTCGAATTGCAGTAACTTACCTACAAAAAATATTTTCTTCAGGAAGTAAGCAGAATTTTCGTTCGGTAAGAACTAAATATTTCTGTGCAATTCGAGTTAAGTAAGAAAGGATGTAAGGGATAATATGAAATCAAAGATGCTTTATGTTATTTTTTTTAATAAATTCCGAGGAGTTTTTCAGTGGAAATGAATATCTTGGAAGAGTTAGAAGTTTATCTGTTGTAATATTAAGAAATAATGAAGATTTGAAAGTTATTCAATATCTCTGATTGATAAATAAAAATGAAAAAATTATTTTGTACAATATTTGATGAGTTTAAAACGATAGCTTTTGTAAACCTCATTTTTAAGATTTAATTTCTTTATCTAATGCTTTCACTGGATACTATTGTTGTTTTAATTTTTAATTATGAATGTGTTTTTTTTTCCTGAGCCGAATTAATAAAACTGTGATTCATTATTTTTCCTGTCTTATGCGTCTAGATATATTATAAGTGCATGCCTGGTCGTGTATCAAACATAAGCGAGTGGTAACTTTAATGATCGATTATTAAAAATACTGTTTATAACTAAGAAAAATTTCATATACATTGTTATTAAACATTTAAGGGGAAAATGGATAATTTTGATATTGTTTTCAAGAAGTCTTCTCTCATTTTCTTTTCCAAAATTTTAAAATCAATCTTAGATAATAGAACAGAACAAAAGTAGATTATCACAAAGTAATTCTAGTTTTAGTTCCAACATTTACAAAATCTGTTGCACTTCCAAATTCTTTTGTAATTGTACTTTGCTGTTAAAAAATCTATACAATGGAGCCATACAAAAGATTTCTTATTAAAATTTATAAATTAAAAGAGTTATGGATGTAATTGGTTTGGGTTTGTCGTTCTACAGTTATCTTGTGTACACGAGAGCTAAACAGACCGGGACCTACGGCTTAAAGAGGATTCCGAACCACTAACAAACATCCATGAAATCCAGAAATATTTCAGAGTTGTTATGTGTTGTGTGTGCTTTACTTTCTTTATAGTTCACCTTACACTCAAATCTTGTAATAGGTAAACAAAAAATACACAGAAAAATTCCGCTGCTATTGACAGCAGACATATATGTGCTTTATACTACTTTATACTTTATACTACTTTTAAGGTGCGATGAGTTATTCACATATAAGCTTTACTAAATTAATGAATTTACATTTTCTCATTAGGTATGTTATTGTTAGCACTGTAAAAAATTGCCTTGAAAATAACGACATGTTTCAATACAAAAGAAAATAATTTTTTGAAAAGGTTACAAAATTTTTTTCTAAAAAAAACATAAATTCGTTGAACATATAAATCATGTTAAACGACCAAGAATATTTGGGAAAGCAGCATCTATATGCAAATAAATTTCAATATGTTCCAACTATCAATCATTTCTAATTTTTAAAAGGTCACAAACATCGATTAATAAAATATGTTTCATTTTATGCCGATTAGAAAACATTTTATGCCAGTTTCAAAGAACACCTTTGATTTAGAATCAATAAATTCAGTAAAGGCTGATTTGACAATTTTGATATTTACAAAGCCATTTATACATTAAAAACTATTTTCCTAGTTTTTAAAGAAATATGTAGTCAGTAGGAGACAAGTGTGGTGAATATGGTGGATGAGGCAGAACCTCAAATTTCAACTCCTTCAGTATTTAGATGCGGCTTGTGAAACGTGAGGTCTCGCATTATCATGGAGAATAATACCTTTCCAATTCACCTAGACTGGTTCTGGTGATATCAATTTATGATTCACAATATCAAATTGTTGATAGTAATAGTATGCATTGATTGGTTGACCTATTCCTAGGAAACTGGAGGGAAAAATATCTTTGATTCCACCAAAACGTAAACATGTCTTCTTTCGATGTAAGCTTGGCCTGGTACTTATTTAGACTCTTTTCTATATATAACGCCGTTTAGCTGAGCGTTTATGATTATCAGAAAAATATCCTCTTTTCATCACAAGTAATGGGAGAGTTCAAAAAGGAACAATTTTGTTGCCAAATACTTAATGAGGTGAAAATTCTGCAAGCGCTGTAATTTTTGTCTATCTGTCAACTCGTGTAGAACCCATTTGTCAAATTTTGTCACCTTTCCAAGCGTTTCAAGATTTCTCAAAATTGTTACTATGCTTATACCAAGCCCAGCAGCAATTTCTCTAACAGTTATTGTAAGGTTATCTTTAACTTTCACCTTCAGGAAATCATTACAAAATTCTCTTTTAAACAATTCTCTCTCTCATTTGCTAGGCTCATATCTCCTGATTTAAACATGCATTAACTGTATCATTCTCAAATGCATCGTTAATGTTTCGTGTTGCTTGTGTAGCAGAATGACCAGGTTTAGATTCATATAAATAAATTATCCGTATTTTGTAGGATTAGATATTTAAAGTTTTCTTAAAATTTCGAATCCTATATGAAAACATTATATACCATAAGACAAAGAACAGGATAAGATATAAACTGATATGTAAATTTGTTATTTAACTTAATACTGGTCGACATATAATTTATATAACATCAATTAATGCTAAAAAGTTCATTTCATGTGGAACAATCTAATATATTTTTTTAAATTAATGCTTCTCAAAAATAAAAACCTTATCATTAATAAGCGTAAATTTTTATGCCAAAACGCTATAATAAATAAGACATTTATTAAATATATAATGTATATTCATTAAAGCTTGCATTTAAACCAGTATCAAACTGATCAATTTTCACAAGCATGCCAAATTGATTACGAAATTAAAATTATTTTATAAAAGGCACAAAGTGAAAACATTTCAGAATAGACACAGCAAATAAAGATAATAAATAATTTAGACTAAATACTTTTAATAATGAAAATAGCAAATAAATGAAAAATTTTAATCAATTACAGTCAAACATGCACTTGTAATGTTCTTATTTTTTATTTGTTTATTCATTTATTGATATTGTTTCCTTTACCATGATGCTTATTTTATAATTTTTATAGGGTCTGCGAAAAGAACTGCCAAACAAAAAACATAGTATGAATAAAAAGAAAACTAAGTTAATTAAATAAAGCAATCAAACTTGTTCTTGTGCAGTTTCTGTCTTCCATACAAAAACAGATTTGAGTATACCCGCGAGAAAGTTTTTTTTATTTAAATTAAAACATGAAGTAAGCATATGTTTAATAATAAAATCTAAAAATTTATAATAAAAAAATATATATAAAAAATTACAGAATCAAATTTTAATATAAAATTGCACAGATCTCATGTAAAAAATTATCCAATGTTTTATTATTATAAAACAACAGAATCAATGAACCGCGTTAATATCACCACCAAGATTAGTATTAAAAAGTTTATAATAATTATTTAGAAGTTTATTCCAAAAACTTTAAAGTTAAAAGTAAGCAAGAAAAGGTGGATAATTAATATAAATTAGAAGAATTTTCAAAAAGCTTGGTGTAACCAATTAATCTTTGAAGCCTTCCAAGAACGCATTCTTTTTTATTCTATTGGGTGTAATACAGCAATCACTTCATAGTACACCTTCCATAAGGCTGCATCTACTACAAATCCCTCTTAATGGTGGAGAATGACGCCGATTCATGTGCTCGACAATCAAATTAACTCCAAGATCAGTCTTTAAGGTTAATTAACAAAATTTTCAAATATTCAATTACGTTTTAATTAGATACTCTTCGAATGCATTCCAGAAAGGCATTCGTTTTCCTTTTAATGGAATCATTATAGCAATCACTTCATAATGCATTTTGGGTAATGCTGAATCTTTATATATCCACAATAAAAGTGAATAATGACGAAAATTCATGTACTTGACAATCAAATGATCATAAATATTATATAGGATTGTTTATTTTTTAAAAATTACTCTCAAAGCTAGTTAACAAAATGGTTATTAAAAGTTTATAAATAAACTTTTATGATTAGTAATAGATTCAAGCTCGCTTTCCTGTCATTATTACAAATTGTTATTATTAATCCCTTTCTTTGGTATAAAATCGTCCATTTTAAAGACTTGTACCACTTTTAAGAGGAATTATCTAAAGTCAAGATATCGTGTTATGTAACGTATTTATATTTACGGACTTCTATTTTCGGCAAAGTTTGTTCAAGTAAAAATTCACTCAACCTCACTACATGAAAGACTGTATTGTATACAATGTTAGAAAGTTAAACAACCTTCTTCAACAGATGGCGAAATTATTATAAAATGTATCTTCAATAGTTTCCATCTGAATGGTTTTTTGTAAAAACAGTAACAGTCCAGCGGAGATGTCTTAAGGCCATTTCAGTCCCCAAGAAACATCCAAATGGGAAGTGGTGGGATTTCTTAAAAGAAATACCAGCTTCTCTTTCTAATCCAATTGAAGGACTTCAATGTTTCAAAATTTGCTTTCCATGGAACATACTGGAACTGGAATATTTATAGTGCAAAGTAAAGTTCGTTCTTTATAAGACTTCTTCTCAAGACTTTTTTATTCGTTTCTGGGAATCTAAAGGAAAGAGGAAGAGCTGAATGAAAGATCTTCAAATATGATAGATTTTGATCTCCGTGGTTCTTCTGAATAGAGATGACGGTTAGAGATTAAAAAATAAATAAAATAGAGATTGAGGGAATTCGAATACTGAGTAAGATAAGCCAGTCTGCTAGTGTCTAGGAAGTACTGACCTGCTTTCTAAAAACGGCCAATAAGAAAATTCGGTTTTCATTTATACTGACGTTTCGATATGAGACTTAAAGATGCTCTCTCTAGTCTTTTCAACTTTTAAAGCTTTCTTCCTTAAAAAGTATTTCCGACAACAGCGTTTTTTATACTTCGATCTCAAAATTATGGAGCGTTTTTTGCCATACGATATAATTCAGAAATTTGATTTTGGAAAATGTGTGTTTATGTTGGCATAGTTTTGAAAAACTTTAAGAAACAGATACTTTTGTTGATTATTAATAAAAAAATATATTGAATAATTATTTTTATTTCAAATCTATTTTTAAATTTTATTGTGTCTCTGTATGTGTAGGTAAAGAAATTAAAATGTTCCAAAATGTTAACATATAGGGCTGGAGCTACCTAATGTAAAGAGGAGATAATTTCTAATCAGGGAAAGCTTGGCTCGAACCCAAGCTGAACTATAAGAATTCTGTCTAACCCGGGAATAAGTGCTTAAAGGTATAGGTTAAAGGTTCCTTTCATTGGGCTCAAGGAGAAATGACGAAAGTACAAACTTTATAAATGCAATCCTTGGAGATATTCGTCCCAAATTTGTGTGTAATGCAGCCGATATCCTAGGTAACACTGATTTCATCATGTTTTTGGTGATTAGTGAATTGATTACCTCAATTTAAGTAAATGGTGATTATTAAAGCTAGGAATTTGAAAATAAGAACATGAAATGTAAATACTCACATAAGAGGTTAAATTGAATATACAAATGAATCCCTCTTTTAAATTCATATGTGCATAAATTTATATATAATAACTTTATATTCATATAAAATAAATTTCATGCACATTTATGTTTACACGTATTTTTTCTTTAGCTTAATTGATAAATCTTTTTTTTCCTTAACGAATAGTACTTTTAATTATGGCTTATTTTCATGCCTTGAGTAGATAAAAGATAAATCTTCCGCATTTCTAAAATAGCGTAATTATTTAAAACTTTGTTTAAATACCTTAAATCAAAAACATTTGTTTCTCAAATTAAAAAATGATAAAATAAATCGTCTAATACATTTTATAGTGCATGTAAATTATTAATAATACAAAAAATGTCTCTGAAATCACTCAGTATTTTAAGCAATTACTAAGGATAATTGCATTCATTTTTCGATCATGTTCCGGAACTAATTATCTTTATTCTCTGAAATGATCACACAAACGTTCTGTAGACCGAATAAAAATTTACCTTAATTTTAAAAAGCCAAAATCAGTTTTGAATACTGAAGTAACGTAAAAGACAATGTAATGAAGAAATGAAAATTTGTAATAAAAAAATGTACAAAAAAAATTCGGTAGAAATTGAGCTTCTTACGATGAACTTCAGTAAGATAAATTAAAAATGTAAAGAAAGATGAAGGAAAGAACTCATTCTGATTCGAAATTCCATCATAACGTCTAGTAAATCAAGATTAAAGAACTTTTAATTCTTATAAAATTACGAAAAAATGAAAAATTTTTAAATTCCTAGACACATTTAATTCTCAGATAACTTTATGATAAGAAATATATTTTTTAAAAAATACTTTAATTTGCTAAAGTACTATATAAAAAAAAATTATGAAAAGTAATGCGATTTAAAAGTTAATTCCTTAAAATCCTATTTATCCAAATATTTTAATTATATAATTAATATTGTTAGCTTACAGCAATTACTATTACAAAATAAAATAAGTCTAAGACTGAGTTATTTAAGAATATATCACAATCCAAGCTTAACAAAAAAAATTTTGATTTCTGCATTTTACTAAGTTACAAAAAAAAGTTATAATTTGAAAAATTTTATATGCAGATTAAAGTCATATATGTTTGTGTTTTCTGGAAAAATAATGAAGGAGTTTTAGAAAACTAAATTAATAAATTTATGAGATTTCACCAATCTTGTAAAAATTATAGCATTCTATTTATAAGAAAATAAGCTGGAAATATTAAAGAGTTTTTGCATACCGTACGTTAGTTACCGTAGGACGTCAGTTAGCTTTTTCTCCCTAGCGCGCATGCTCATGGGAAACTGAGCATGTGCAATAGGGAGAAAAAGCTAACGGACGTCCTACGGTAACTAACGTACGGTATGCAAAAACTCTCTAATATTTAAAAAGAAAAACTATAATCACTTTTACGACTTTAAATTTTAAGGTATCTGTGACTACGTTTAAAAAATAATTTTTGCCCAATTTTGGTTTTTTATTTTTTTTTATTTTTTTATTCTTGGAAATCGAAACACAGTTATTGAGTGTTATTATTATTATTATTTATTATTTATTTAGGAAATTAATTATTTAATTGTAATTTGATCATTGTATAAATTACTATTTCAGTGTATTTTTCTTAAAAGATTTGTCAACAGCATGTTCCTTTTAAACTGATATTTACATATTTGAGTGCTGTTCAATGTTCCTATTTTTCTTAAGTAAATAAAAAATTTATATTTGTTCTTGCAGAGAAATAGACAAAAATTGCTTGTTTTCTACATTATTGTTTCATCAGCATAAATCTAATACATGGACAGAGCCTTTTGGATTCATGCAGCTGGTGCAAATATCAGTTAGCTCTAGCTGAGAGTAAAATATATAAAGAAATAAATGCTGATCTCCTTTAGAAAAACTATTAATTCTTCTAAATGTACTTGTATGAAGCTATGCGATCAAATGTTATTAAATAAATGTCCCCATGGCAGGACGCAAAGTGTTAATAAAAGTTTCAATAGTGTTTTAGAGTCAATATTGGCAAAAAATACTTTTGTACAACGCAAAAAATCTTAAAATTAAGTTCACATTTATCTTTAATATATAATGATGGTTTTTATGATTTTTTGAAGATATTAAATGTATGATTAATCTTGATCTTTGCACTGCTACAGTTTATGTTGTTTTTGATAAAGATTGCATTGATACTTCAAAATGATAGTTTTCTCCAATTATAAAATCTAGAAGAAAAAAATTATGTGTATTTAGAAAAAAAAGGCTGTTAATTTTGAAAAAAAAGAGAGTATGCATTTTTGTAAGGTAATAATTATTTTTGAAAAACATAAATGAATACTTTGAATGCATTTTCTGAAAAATTGAATTTTTGTCAAAAATTCTACAAGCAAAACACAATATCTCAAAACATTATTCAAGCATCTTTCTAAAATAAAGAGATATAAATTGCAATATATTAAATGCAACATGCTACAGATTTGGAAATAATATGAACACTTTTTATTTTATAATTATTTTTATGGCACTGTAGCAATTAATTTTATAAAATTCTATATAAAATATTTTTTTCGATATCTCTTATCCTGTAGCATTTTGTCTTCTTCTTTGTCGTAGAATTATTAAAAAAATATATATTTGAATCCTTACTATAGAATTTTATTTTTGCTGTTATGTGTTTTACAATTATTTCCACTAAATCTTACCAACTTTTACCACTATATGAAGATGCAATTAAAAAATTATTTTTTTTTTCAAATTTTTGAGTAATATTCTTATCAAAAATATGTTTACGTTGCACAATTAGAGCTTTTTTTTTTTTTTTAAAGTATCATCGTACGTAGTCACCTTAAATTCTATAAATCTATCGAAGGAATTTTGATATTTAGTATAAATGATTTTTCAACACAATTCTCATCATTACTAGAACCATATTATATTAAAAATTATTAAAAGGTAAATTTTCCAGAATAGATACTTAAACTAATGTTAAGTTGAATAATATGATCAATTATGTGAACTTCATAATTTTTGCATAGTAATATTAAATGAACATCTGGCAATTAAGTATCAGGTTAATAATCCAATTCGCAGTCACTTGCACACATGTCCCATATTTGAATTAGTCAGTATTATATTTAAAATATGCTAATATCCGTAGAAAGTCTCTACCCGAAAAAAAATGCAGGATATACCATCTTACACAATATCGTTCAGTCTCTCTATAGACTGATAGCCAACAAATTCTGCTTTTGTACCCACCAGATTATATGTTAATTGTCAATTGATTAATTTCCATGGACATATAATTCCAGATTATATGCCAATTGAAGATTTCTGATCCACAATTTGCGTATAGAATAATTCATCAAAATTAGCTAGCCTTTACAACATGTAAATGAAAAGGGCCCATGATAATCATGTCCCTTCAGAAACTGCCATGCTGTCCAATCAGAGACCACAATAATGTCGAAAATAAATCTTCAATCAAACTGATAATCATAATTACTGGACTCTATTTCCAACAATTAACAACAGTTCTCTTAGTATTTATCTTTTATTATCATGTCTACTCTAAATATGCCAGCTTTATACTGTAAAGTATCTCAAAAATAAGTTAAACTTTGATACTTTTGTCATTCATAGTATTGCAATCATAATGTGCAGAAGTATATTTTGAACTGAAAAAACAGTACAGCCAAAAAGAAAAGTGCATTACAATATTTGCAATATAAGTTATAAATAATACAGATTTTCAGAAAATGGTATCTCTCTTAAATATATTAATTACTATATGATAATCACACACAATTCATTCAGTAGATTCAACAAGATGTATATGATCACACAGATGTGATCCTTAAGTAGTCAACCACAGACGTTTGGAGAAGTCAAACTGGTTTAGAATCCGATACTTCGCTGAACATCATCCAATCCGGCATCTGAATGCTCAGAAAATCAGGCTTCTAATTTGTTTGCAAACTGAAACGGTTGATCTGACTGACTTTCTGACTGGAATTCAACTTTACCGCCCAAGCAGAATCCTCGCGTTTTCTCTTCAAACCGGAAACTACCTAACCATCAATGGATCAACACATTGAGTGTCTTCCATCAAAAAAATTACTAATCAGTAGAGATTCTGTTTCTACTTTAATTTCTTTTCTTTTTTACTTCTAGATACCGGAGTAGTTACAATTTTTATGCACTTTTATAATTTACAATTTTCAGTTGACAATTTTCCTGCATTGGATTGGATTTTTAACGTAATAACGTTAAAAGAAAATTGACTACCTGGTATGATTAATTAAAACAGATTCAAAATAAACCAGTCGTGTTCCAAACGAAGGTTATGTACCAAATAAAAATTCCCCGCGTCCAAATGAGAGGTATATCAAGTTGAACTTATTCGAAAGCAAAGCATGTGCAAAAGAAATTTCTGATACCCATTAGCAAATATCACTTAATTTGATAAATTAAGTTATGGAAAGTAAGCATCATTTAAATTTTACGTGATTTGGTTGTAAATGTTTAACTCTTAAGAATCTGTAATTTTGTGTGCCTTAATGATGTATATGAACACTTTTTAAAACATATTAACAAGATTTAAGAGATATTATCTGGCAACTTGAGCCCTTCTGAGATTCAAATTTTACTACTTATTATAAGTCAAGTCCGACGGTGCATTCTTAAGAGAAATGTATAATCGATAGACCAGAATACTCGAATTTCCCGCCAAGCGTCCTTGAGGCATTCAGCCTTTTCTGACTCATTTATAATAATGAAACAGCAGAATAAATTGTTGAAATTTCCTTGCTAATATACAATAGATAAATTGAAAATTTTAACCTACAGTTGTTTTGCAATTTTTGTAGTTACCTCAATAATAAGTAATATGATATAGCGTGTATATCTACGGTTTAAATCTATGGTTTTATAAATGAAATGAATAGTCTTTCATCGAGTGCTATATCAATTAATAAGGCCACAAAATACAGCTGATTCTTAAAACAATTTGGATTAATTTTTAAGAAGTAACTTTCAGTGTTTAAATATGTGAAGATATTTAGTTAATTTGAAATTAAACTCTTAATCAAGGGTGATAAGGGTTTAAAAAAATAGTTTTAATTAGTTCATTGGTAAATAAATTATTATTGGAGATTTTTAATATATATATTTGATTTGATATATATATTCCAAAATAACTGCTAAATGTTTATTTTCTTTTAAACTTCAGTTGTATGTAAATCTTTGATTACATAATAACATAGATATATCATCATTTTAGTAGCACTACACTCGTCCAAATGCAATATAAAGAAAAAATAATTATGTGTTACTCAAGTGTATTTCATAAATTTTTATTCTACATCTAAGATTTGAAAAAAATGAACCAGTATTTGTATTGAAATACTTAAAATATTAAAAAACAGTTCGGAGGTTCGCCCGTTTGATTCGAATTTTGAATCTTATTTTATTAGTATCTTCTTCCAATTTGAAAATAAAATGTTAATAAATATATAAATTAAAATGCTTAAATAAGAATGTTTTTTAATATAAAAAAAAATTGCAAGGCTTATTCACATTATATAAATGAATTACTATGGATTAATGATAATAGGCTTTGAACCCATACTACAATGGTGTGTAAAATGTAAGGGCAACGCGGTGTTTCGAACGTAACACCTTGCAGAAGTATATATATATATATATATTCAACAGAATGAATTCAATTATTGCTCTTCCACAATCAAATTTCTTGCTACATATTTTTCTCTTATTTGTTGATATTTTTATGACATTGCGCTTTCTTTAATGAACATTTACAATTGTATTTATAATTTTATTTTACATTTCAGTATAAAAAAATTACTATCATAAATTCTATTTAAAATACTTTTAACTGTTAAATTTATAATTGAAAAATATCAATCCATTATATATCAATCCATGTATCAGTAAAAGATAATCATTTGAAATAACATTAAACTGTGAAACTTTTCAGTCTTGTACAATTTCACTTTGCCAGTAAAAAGATTACCAAGTAATTAGAGTTGAAGCTGACATTTAGCTAGCTATCTGTTATTATTGCTGAAAGCATGTATGTAAATCTCGTTGAAATATGAATGTTTATAAAATGTTTTTTGTAGAGATGTTTTTTTATAGATGTTTTTTTATAGCGAATAGAGAAAGAATAATTGAATTTGAATACCAAAGTATAACATCATAATTCGTCGTAATAAAAATTATCATTTCCATACCTTAAGTAGATTGTTATTAAATCAGCATGGGTTTGCGATATACAGTAATATATCGATATACTTTCCTTTTCAAGATTTTTCATGTAAAAATCAAGTGTGAGACTTTGTTTCCAAATAAAACATTTGCTGTATCTTTCTTAAATGAGTTATGTAGTTATCGAAATATTAGAATCAGATAATCATAAAATTCCAGGTAAACATCCAGTCCTCTGCGAAACAAATGTGAAAGATCTAAGGAAAAGAGGAAGATGAAATGTGAAATGTATCCAAATATTTGCTTTACTATACAGCACTTTTTCTCCCTTCTAAGTGATGCTCCGCTTTCATTGCTCTAGTGCTTACAGGTATTAAATTTCGCTTTTCTTGCAGTTCAGAGTGAGACGCAGCAGGAGTACTGGCTTCTATCGCTGATTCATAACACAGATGTGCGTGATTGTGTTTTTGAATCCCATTCAGTCACACAGTATTGTACTCCTTTAGTTGCATCTTTTTACTCCCTTTGAATTTTTAAAATATCTTTCAAAACTTGAAAAAAAAATCTCTCGTCTTTCGTGAAACACTTGCTATAAGAGACATCAATAAGAAATACAGAAAAAAAACTTGTTGTTATTTAAAGAAATTCTAGAACTTTAGAATTCTATGATGAATATCAAAAACAAAATAAATACGTTAAAAATTGCCAAAGGAGATCCGTCGTCATCTGTTCTGTACTTGCATTCTCTCTTACTCGGATTCACAAAAATAGACGTAAGATATTGAAAGAATGACGGCATATAATAAACTGAAGAAATATACCCTGTAATATCAAATCGAATAAAGATAAAAATAATTTTTTGATAAATGATTAAATGCTTATTTGAGAGATTTCCATTTTTGTTATTTACAATAGCAATTTAAAAATTAACTATTGATATAAATAATAAAAATAAGTCCAAATAAGCATTTTTATTAGAGAGGATGCACGTGAAAGCCTCAATTTTTATCCATTTTATTTCCAGAATTATATATTCTAAATTCAGTTGTTACACTAATCATACATCACATTTTTCTCATCTAACGGACTTTTCTTGTCTTTTCTATAAACGCTCATTTAATATTTGCCTTCATGGACTCTGTTTCTGCATTTCCCACACTCAGCAGACTTCTAGTTTAAACATTTTTAAGGATTTGTTTTGACAGGTACCCTCTCTAAATGCCAAATGACAGCCAGTTTTTATAGTCTTCAGACTCTCGCATTCTTGTTGGTTTCCTGCCGAGCTGGATCCAATCTTTTTAAATCTCAAATCCTTTAACTTCAATAATGCAATTAATGAGATTAATTATTCAGGTTTTAAACCTATTCGTTTGTCTGTTGGCTCCTCTTGGTTTATCGACTGCAATTTGTAACAGCCTCCGGACTTACTACGTACATATACTTACTGCCGTTTATCCTCTTAACCTATACTGGATCAGAATATTTCATGGTTCATAAAGAAAAGCAGTAAAACTACTTCTTAAGTTTTCAAAGCTCTCAAAGTTTTCATTAAAACTTTTAGAGTAGTCGTACAGTAGTCAAATAGAGAATCTTTTATTTCTTCTTTATTTTGGAAAGAGAAAATCAGGAAGTTATATAAAAAATCTTTGCGAGACAAACTGTCGTAATATTTATTGAGTATATCTGTATTTGATAAAAAGAACTACAAAAACCTTAACCATCAAAGATCAAATATGAATATATACACTATATAGCTTGACATTTTGCATTACATTTGAGCCACGAGTATAGCAAATGCATTTGTTTTATAATTGTATTTTAAAAATAAATATAACACTCGTTTATTCAGGTTGTAAATGCATTATGTAATACGAGTTCCTAAAAACCCTTGTTATTAAGATCTTTCTTTATTTTTTAATTACCAGAAATCGTCGTTATTATTAGATTACAATTTAGTAATTGTATTTTTTTTTAAAAAAAAGTAATAATATGTATCCAAACTTTTAAAACAAGGTCATAATAATGTAGTATGCAATAATTTTACAAGGTCTATTTAGTATTCAACAGAACTGCATTCTACATATCTGAATTGTTCGTTAAAAGTTTGGACTCTGAGGAAATAAGTTATAGTTCAAGAGTTACGATAATTATAAGCCCAATTTTTCTCTTT